>VXAA01006871.1:205049-225133 GCA_013399115.1 Anseranas semipalmata | reverse complement strand
TTTTTTTTAAATTAGACACCTCTACTCTTAAATGGGTGTAATAAGTCAACCTTATGACTTTTCAGCTGCAATATTTTTAAGATTTTTCTATTGATGGGTGAAGATCATCAGTGGTACTGAGCCCACCTAAGCAATTATTTTCCTTACTTTCTTTTACCTTTAATAAAAAGGGAATATTTATTGGGCAACTATTCCTGGCTGTCAGAGCAGTTGTGAAAATGTGTAAGGGAATTGTCCTCATGCTAAGGTTTACCATACCTGTGACTGTGAAATATAATGGAGGTAGGTCAAAACTTGCAAAAGTGAGGGTTTGTACTTATACTTTTGTATCTGGAGGAAAGCAGTCTGAACACAGCAGAGTACTTACTACTTTTTTTAGTTGATGCCAGTTCTCATCTTAACTAATTTTATAAGGACTATGGGGACCTAATACTGACACCTGTTAGGTAGCTTTATGTTAGTTAATGGTTTTGATAACCTACGGAGCAAGACTAAAATTATCCTATCTGATAATTGCAGCTAGTTTCTTAGTATAGAACATTAACCCTGTTTTCACTCGAATATACTCTCCATACCCTGTACTGCCTGTATTTCTAAATTTCTCCTTAAAACACAGATTTGATAGAAATGAAAATTTCTATCCCCTATTTACTTCCTATGCATTTGCTAAAGTAACACCTAAATAGCATACTGAGACTGCTTTTGAAGCTTGTATATATATATATATATAACAATGTAAAAATTGTAGCATTCCAGGAGGTCATTTCCAGTTTGTTATTGTTCAATTAATTCCTTACAATTTATTTGTGTCCTTTTTTTTTTCAACTTCATACATAACTTAAAAATTTAAACTCTGAACTGTAAACATTAGCTATGAATTATCTACACAATTACAATGACGGTTTTGAAAGTGACATTTCCTTTGACATTTATTTTTCAAGGTCAAACGTGAATACAAAACAGAGTTCTCTTTGCAAAGAAAGATCCACGTTTCCCTTCCCCGTGTGTATGTAAGTCTTCTTTCAATTCCAGAAAAGTTCAGTCACAAAGTCTACATCTATACTGCATTGCAGCAATGCTCTGAAGCCTAAGCACAAAGCCAAATTCCCCAGTTGTTCCTCACTGTTATATACATATAACACTCTTGGGGTGACCCAGCTGATTTGATGCAGAGAGAAATGCTCTGAGGTGCACACTGAGACAGCATGAACTGAAGAGAAAACTTTCCCGTAGTCTAGATGCACCCTATCTTCCTGACTGACAAACTGTGTCTGTGGATCTCTGTGGCCTTGCAGAAAAATACCTGACTCAAACACATAAAGTAGCCCAGTGTTCTTCCTAAACTGAGCTAATGTTGGATGGTGATTATGTTGAAACCTTAAGAAGATGATGAAACCTTAAGGAGCTGCATGAGGTCTACCATTATAGTTCTATCACCTGTTACACCTTTTCTTTAGCTGATTTTATTTCCTAATGATAAACAGTACCTTCTATCTGTATTTCCTACATCTCTGGTTCTGAGGACACCAGTTTATTCCCTTTGATCCCTATGATCTGATGAGGTGAATAGAATTTCCAGCATTAGATGGACAAGATTATTGTCTTGGCATGCTGTGTGTTCACTAAATATAAAAATAAACATGAATAAATTAAGATAAACTATTTACAGATATCCCATCAAATATTTAAAGAATTAATTACTAATCCCAAAGTAAATCTCTTTACAAACTTTAAGTTTCCATTAAATGAACCAAAATTTTGATTTTTTTTTTATTATTATTATATCTACAGAGAAATCTATGGTACAAAGAGATTAGTGGTGTGCTTTATCTTCCAAAAAACCCTTATCCCACCAAT
The DNA here is from genome assembly GCA_013399115.1 of Anseranas semipalmata. Lineage (NCBI taxonomy): Eukaryota > Metazoa > Chordata > Aves > Anseriformes > Anseranatidae > Anseranas > Anseranas semipalmata. The sequence continues at coordinate 223,276 of VXAA01006871.1, read as the reverse complement.
GAAAGAAAGTTATCAAAACCACCAAAGATCTGAATGCCAGTAAAACTTTGAGAGAGAAGTAGAACTTAATTAACTAATAATTAATGCATACTGAATTAAAAATTTTAGTAACTCAAAACATTTCCCTAGCTATTTGCTCCTTATCTTTTTTTTTCAGGATTTCACAGGATAATTTTTGTTACAGTTTTATGTAACCAAATTCACCTAGCTTGTACTGAAGAGATCTGTTTTACAAAGACTGCCATAACTCCTATCCTCCATGCAGTGAGATGCCTGAAACATCCCAGAGGGTGGGGTGACCCTGCCACTTCCATACCGTGGCGGTGGGTGGACTGTAATCCCAGGAGGCAGACTTTATTCTTTTGGCACCTACTTTAATAACTAGTGCTTTTGGTACCATCAGGGTGACACAGCATTCAAATTTTCTGCTAAAGAAAAGTGAAGCCAGATAATATTTGTATCTCTCAGGGTCTGTTTACAGTGTAAAATTTACTCAGAAACAAAGCATTAGCTTTTTTCTTTGTTTAATAGCATCTAAGGACTTGATTATTAAATTAATATAAATCAATAGGAATTGGTTTTATGCAGTCCTTTAAAATAAATTGTTGTGCATAACAGAGTTTAGCTGTACCCTCTGGAGGTGTAGTGTTTTCATTCCTGTTGCATCAGGGACTGCTTCTAAAGGAGGGAAGGTCCACGTATCCTTCTCCACTGTGAAGGACTTGACCCATGGGTGGGGGCCAAGTGAAAAAGGGCATTTGCTGCTTGAAAACATAAGTTTTAGGATTCTAGTTTCACACAGCAGGAACAAAAACCTGATCAGTGCTAAGGGCAGAACCTTCTAAAGGTTTGGAATCTGGGTTTGTGCTCAGCAGCTTGCCAGAGGTAGTTTGCATTCATGCTGACATCTGTGAAGTGTCAGCTGGTTGGACATATCCTTCATATGTCAGGAGTTCCTCTGCTGGAAACCTTCTCTGTAAAGTACAGGGACAATGTAGTAGTTAGGGTAAGGTGGAAGAGACCATTGAATGTCTCATCACGCTGCCTCCATGCCAGCCTCCTGAGCTACAGGGAGCTGTGCAAGGAACAGGGACAGGTGAATTGTCCTGCCCTCCCTGAGGGACAGCAGAGGAATGTGCCCTTGCCTCTGTGCCATTAGCTAGTGCTGTGCAGGGCCATACCTGCACATTCACCCTGGCTCACTATGATCATTCCCACCTCCTTCAAGGGCAGACTTCAATATCCAACCAGCCGCTGACTCATTGGCAGTATTTTTAGGTTAGATATTAGGAAAAACTTCTTTACTGAAAGGGTTGTTAGGCATTAGAATAGGTTGCCCAAGGAAGTGATTGAGTCACCACCCTTGGAGGTATTCAAAAGATGTTTAGATGTAGAGCTTAGTGATATGGTTTAGTGGAGGACTTGTTAGTGTTAGGTCATAGGTTGGACTAGGTGATCTTGGAGGTCATTTCCAACCTGAATGATTCTGTGATTCTGTGATTTTCTCCAAACTCCTGCTGTATGATAAAAAATAAAGGACAGAGTTTTCCAAACTGAAGGTAGCTAGCAGAACAGATGCTTCAAAGCTGTTTTCAATGGCTAAAGAAGTAATATCTCATTACACTACAACACATTAAATATATAGGAAGTTCCAGTTTCATCTGCCCTGAGTACCCTTATCACTTTTGGGGGGAAGTTTTGACTGACATGACAGGTTGTACTCTGGATTATGTTGGTGACCTGTTCTGGTTATCAGTAGTAGGCTTAACTTTCCTTTGGCTCCAATGAAGTCTCTATGCTTTAAGTTTGCTTTCTGTGGTAGGCAAGGACAGAAGAATGGAGATATATAATGCACCTAGTCTTGCAGAGTGCAACTTTGGGACACGACAGCCCCTAGTAAGCAGCCCCTGGTCCCACAGCTAAAGTACATCTGAGGGAGAGATGATAACAAAAGCTGATGAGTTCAGCAGCTTTCACTCACACAGCTGCAAGAGATATTGGGGTTTCTGGATGGAATTTATCAGCTGTCCTCTGCTGCCAGGCCTTCAGATAGATTTCAGGTATATAATCTTAAAAAGTAATTTAAAAAAAATCCTCTTGATTCTTAAAAAAATGAATTTACAAAAACTGAGGTCTGTTCCAGCACTCATTTTAAATGCAATATTTCTTATTTTAAAACTGCGGCTTGATGAAAATTCAGTGAAAACAGAGTTGTTGATTTTGTTTGGAGTTTGGTTTGAACCCTGGTTTTGTACTTTTTGTTCCATCTTCTGTTTATGAAAACTGACTGACATCTACTAACAGAGCAAATGAATGAGCAACTGAGAAACTGTGGACTAGTATGTTATCCTATGCACAGCAGCTGGATAAAATACTTGCCAATCCCACCTTATCTATAAAAGATATACAGAATGATATGGTTTTGTTTAGGTAATGCTTCTGTCACAGTGAGCCTAGACTTTTAAATTTCACTCTTAAGTAAGCAATGCAAAAGCAAACAGAAGAAGACTGCAAGGAGGAGTGCAGCTCTGATTTACACATGCCTTATTGCAACTGTTTTCATCACACAAACTGGTTACCAATACAGAGTGACAGATGTGAGACTTTGGGATTATGGAAACATCAAAATGTGTCAGATCCTACCAGCTCTTGGAAAGTTTAAAAACCACTGCATTGACATTATTAAGTATTATAGAGGGTTGTGTGGTTGGAAAGGAATCAACAACAAAGAAAAATTCCTGTAGGAGCTGAACTGCAAGTCAAATGTAGCCAATGCCGATCCTCATGTAGTTAGAAACTGCTTCAATCTGTCACAAGAAGCAACTGCTTGAATTGGCTTGAATTACTTGAAGGAGGCCTCCAACTAAAGAGCAGAGAACAGGATAATACGATTGGCCTAATGATTCGGAGAAGGTGCAGTTCAAGCACTGACAGGAGGCTGTGGATATATTTTCACCATGAAGGCAAAGTCAAACAAGATGGCTGTTGGTGAAGCAGCACAGGTCTAGAAGCAGTATATCTAAGTTTCAGTGATGCCGGGCCTGAGCTAATAAACGTTACTGATTTACAAACTCCTTGACAGGGCTTATCAGCTTGTCAGAGTGCTGCAATAACTCAGCTAGACTGCCTCCAGAGCAGCACTGTGCAGCAGCTGCATGGCTTCATGCCACGTGGACTGATGAGAGGTCTTCACCAGGTTGGAAATCTTTCTTGAAAAGCCACCATACCATGCAAGAGTATTGCCAACCTCTCCAATTTAACTCCATGTATCCAAGACATAATCCCTGGTAAGTCTAACATACCTGCAGACTTTATATTATGGTATATTTTCCCCGGGATGTTTCTGAAGGAGCTAAACTGCAAGTGCTGATTTAAAGTTACTGAAAATTACTGAAGTGGCCGCAGGACACTTTTTCTGCCCGACTCCTTGGTCTGCCTTCACTGAGGGAGTTGCAAAGAGTCACTTAAATTACAAGAATTATGTTCAACTAGCTACGTGGCATTTTTAGGTTGCACTACCCTAATATTTTGGTGTAGAGCAGCAGTTCAGTTTTGAAATGAGTTCCTCAGTTTTCCTCACCTTTCTGTGTTCTATTTGTTGCACAACATGGTTTGGTGCCTGCAAACTAGATGGTTGCTAGCTGGATTTCAGAGAAAATTAAATGGGGACCGCTGCTTCAGATGTGCCCCAAGTGTGGTATGTTCCCTAATGCGGCATCTGAACATTGGGTGACTTAGAACCATTTGTGTGAAGGGGACATTAGTCCAGGGGATCATACTAAACCTGGTCTGAAGTGAAAACTTTCAACCACATAGTAAGATGTAGAGCTTCAGAATCGACTGCTTTGATCTACTGATTTGCTCTTATCATACTGAATTATTTGCTAATGTAGATGCAGCTTTAATCCTCCTTTTCTAATCACATACTAAGTTCACCACACACTGAAATGCAGATGAAAGTGCTTCCTTACACAATATTAATAAACCTGGTTCTACTATAATCAGTAAGAGTTCAGCCTTGTATTTCAGGATGCCAAGATTTTCCTGCAGAAAGCTGTTCTCTTTCAAAAGAATCCCAAGAGTTTGAAAAACCTCGAAGTCCAGGCAATTTTGAAGAACCACTCCTCAAAAAACAGTGATGAAGTGGAGACCTACTTTTCCCCTCCAATAAGAAAACAGATTTTTTTTTTTTTAAAGATAAACATATATTTGACCCATTTTTAATGAGTTGAATTCAGTAATATTTGAAGCCATTTAAGCTTCAAATTTAAGCTCATGGAAAGGCTCTCTGATATAAATGACTAATCCAATATTGTTTGTGGATATTTCCATACAGGCTCTTAAAGCAACACCACATACTGCCTTTGACCAAACTAGACAGAAAGCAAATGTGCTCCCTTTTCCTGTATGTATTTTTTTTTTTTTTTGAGAATATGCTTATTGTGCAGTGAACTGTAAAATAAAAGGGGTTTTAGAAAAACAAAAGTACCATCAGTACATGGGAATATACAGTACTGTTGGAGAACAATGCATATTAATTATCATCCTATTCACCTTTTCAGCAAAGCCTGGGCAAGGGATGAGAAAACATGGGTACACTGAGGTCTTGTTTAACAGAAGTATCTAATACCTTTTTGAACAGATTTAATAAGAAGAGCCCATGTCAGAAAGCATAAGACCTTGGTTGAAAGCTTCCAGAACTGAAGACATTATGAACCTCAAAAAATAGATGATGTTTTTGGAAGTTTTCATCACCCCACCAAATTCAACAGGGATTTCAAACACTTGCGTATCCTGGGTCAGAGTCTCCAGCTAATAGGATACATCTTGTAAACCTTTTAGAGATAAAAATACACCAGTCATCAGTGAAACAACATCATATATCTAAGAACTTATTTATTAGAACTTACTTCACTGCACATGAATATCTTGCTCACCAAATTTACTAATGCTAAAAATTAAATTTATAAGGCATCAGTTAATACTGTTAAAAATATAAATGACTGATTTGCTGACTCAGAAAAATACTCTACCTTATTTTAGATAGAGTTTGCTCTTTGCTCTCTGTCTACATAGACGTGTATGTCATGGTAAATGATTCGATATTATGGACTGTCCCTAAGTTTATGAGCTGTTTCCTCAGTGACATATGGGAAAATCAAAGCTAAAGTAGTTAATGTACATTTTTATTAAAAAAACAAAACTATAACAAATATTTTAATTAGGTAATGCCTTAAATAATCTTCTATATAAGGAGACTGTATATATACATTTTTATATATGTGTATATAAAAATAATATTCTGAAACTTTTCGCTTAGTGCAGAGAAAAGCAGTCTTCCTAAAACAGCAGTCTTCCTAAAACGCTGCCTGTTTTCAAATCTAGTTTCTTTTCAAATCTGAACAATATTTGGAAAATATTCAGTTGTACAAATTAACACCATCGAGAATTCTTTTTTTTTTTTTAAAACTGAAGGTCTAATTTTAATGGTAATATTTCACCTATAAAAAGTGAGGATAACAAGTTTGTATTCATACAAAGGTGTTAATTAATGAAAGACAAACCTTTGCCAATTATTGACACATTCCTCTGTAATCCTGTTATGTGGAACATTCTAATGAAGTCATAGTTTATTACTAATGATCTAGCTTTGTTTAAAAAAAAAAAAGCTGCGAGGGGGAGGGGGTTGAAATAATTTATTTGCTTTGGTGTATTTTTTATCACAGCAGGTAAGAATGCTGCATTTTGACTGCCACATTGTATGCAGGATGAGGGGGTATGACCTCAGAAGCAGGAACGGAGAACTGGCTCTTTCACACTTCAGCACACACTGCTGTGAACCAGCACTTTGGTCATATTATCCGCCGCACCACAAAGCTGTCCGCTAATTATCTCTGAATAAGAATTTTATTGAACCTTAATTTTCAGTAATGGGGCCTGATAGTTTGTGAAGAAAGACAAAAGAATGGTCCCTTTGTTTTTCCCTCACAATAACCTTCTAGTGCTGGAGCTATGGCAGAACTCATTAAACTTGAACAATGAGTTGAAATATGATCGTGTTATTTTTGTCCCTGCCCCCAGACTAGGCTAGTCCTGTCTGCCTGCCTGTCCATCTGCCTAACGATATGGGAAGAGACATTGATTTTGTAGTGGACACTGTTACAACACATTCCCAAACCCCTACCAAATCACTCTGAACATGAATCTGAGCACAAATCTGAATCTTTTGTACACGTTTGGCAAGATCTTGCAGCAAGTTTAGTAGTGATCTGGGCATTGTGTGATGGAAATGCAAAAACCCTGATTGAACGAGGTTAAGAGAAAGCTGATTTGTGTTTGATTTGCACTGCAGGAATAGATTTACAACACTAGCAATCCTAACTATTCATTCAAACTTTGAGTTAAAAGAAAGTAATGCCAATAAAAAATGTGCTGTTAATTCATGAAAGGACTGTAGGTTTCTGCTTGGCTGAGGGCTGGTAAACATTTTCTGTCTTCAACATCCAGCTTTCTCAAGGCATCTTCCACTAAGTAATATAATTCTTAAAAGCTTGTTGCCTTCTAATTTGTGGTTTATACTTTAATTTTTTGGTCTCCACTGAACATAAGGCTGAGCATTTGTGCTGTATTGGGAATGGTAAAATACCTCAGGATACACACAAATACAGTCAAAATCCATGGACAAGTCAAAACACAAATATCCCATTATACTGCAACAGAGTGAATTATTCATTTTCATGTTAAAAAAAAAAAAGTTAGGTATTTTCTTTTTCCAGGGTTATTTTATTAATTCAATATGTCTGCAGTTTGTTGTTCCTCTTATTTTTATGAGAATCATGAAAGTGTTCCGTAGGGATATCATCCTTCAAAGCATTTGAGTATCTTTGTCCAAAAGCATTGCTTCAGAGGTATTTCATACAGTTCTGTGAGTTATATATTTGTAGAAGATTACACAAAACAAGGGATCAAGACTTGTTGTATTAAGGTAAAATCTTAATATTGTCCACTTTAAGATTCTTGTATATTCCTGGGAATTCTCACATAGCCTAATTTTTAATTTTCCCTTCATTCTTGTAGAAGAATATGCCACAGCCAAAAGAATATTACAAGTTCTGTAATTCCTTTCTTTTGTATTCAGACAATTTTCTTTTCGCTCAGTGATAATCAATTATGCCTAACTAAAGTCACTATTATAAAACTGTCTTGTATATACAAACTAATTCAAAAATAAGTTTTTAAACAAAATAACATAAAAGCAGTCCCCTCCCCCATCTCTGTGCCCTCACATGGGCAGACAGGCAGACATGAAAACACACAGGCATACAAACTCATATGTAGCCAGAACTGGGAGTTTGCTGAAGAAATTATACTTTTAGAGAGTAGAGAAACATGAGGCATTATTAATACATATATATTTATATTTATGTATCTATATACACACACACAAATATATACATACATACATATATATAAGAAGCCCCTAAAGCACAAACTCATTTTGACTTAGCCTATTCTATTAATTTTATTTTAACATTCTATATCAAAACAAATAATCTATTCTCTGAACAGTCTTGCTGTTTTTATTGTTCTGAGTATTTAAAGGCTGAAATGATGACTAGTTCTGCATTAACTCCATTAATGAAACTGAACAACTTGTTCACATACTGTGAATGAAAAGATTTTGATTTTTCAGTGAAAGATATTCAAGCTACAAATTTTGTGTACTCAAATAGTCTGCATTTGATTCTGAAACATATCAAAATCAAATTTGAAAGGGAAAAATAACAATTAACAGACAGTAATTGAATGTCTTTCAGTGATATAACTTTCCTAGACTTTATCCATCATATACAAATTCTGATTCTTCTGTCATTTCCACAACTGGCAGTCAGGAGTAATTACACTAAAATCTGCATAAGAGACCAACACAAAAACTGGCATAAGACAAACATGAGGAACATAAAACTCTAAAATGTAGCATTCAGTTATACTTTCAAGCTGTTTTGGGGGAATTTTGAAGGTTTTTAACAATCTTGTATTTTAATTCACTAATCCAGAAATCTTTACTTGACCTGTTTGCTGAATGTTCGTTTGATTCAGGGATCTGTATTTCATCTATTAATTATCTGTTTCTTTTAATTTTGATGCAGTGAGTGAACTATGTGAGAATATGTCAGTCTGGTATTTGAAAAAGAGTGAACCGAGAAATTTAAAAAAATGGCCTTGACCTGTGATAAACGTACACCGAAGAAACTCAACCAAACAAGAAAAAAAAAAAAAACAGATTCACCAAGGCTCCTTTAAAAGATTGAAATTGTGCTTTATTTTTAGATTAAACAAAGTAGCAAGCTGAGAGTTTGTGTGTGCCTGTACAACTGCTGTTGGGAATGGTCATATTACCCTATTTGCTTGCTGGTGTGATACTGGGTAGGTGCCTCTGACAGCTTATACCAGAAATGTAATCTGCTCAGTGTAACAGGCTTTGGTCTTCCAATGGGAATCCCTGGGTGCGACTGGAAGAGCTTGAGACAGTAGAGGAATGCACTGTATGCTCAAATAGATGCATGATGGTTACTGTATGCTCCTTTCCAATAACCACTACATCGCTGTTTTACAGTTCAAATTCCAAGTATTCAGGGATGTAAATATATTAAACAATGCATCTATTTGTGCGAAGCATTCTTCATGAGGGGCATCCATGTGCTTTTAATCAGTTTCATGCTGAGCGAAAGAAAATTGTAAACTATGCATTAAAAGAAGATTTAGTGAAAGTTATTTTTCCTCTATCTTGTGCATCCTAATTCAATGCTCTCCCTTGCTTTCAGTGATAATATAAGTAATCTGCTAGCAACATTCATGAGGAAAGTTTGATGTGGATTTACACTAGTGGAGCTACATTACAATGGGTAGATTTAAGGTATTATAAAATGAGTTTTTGGATTTGTTACAGAGGTATGAAACCCCTAAGACACAGACAGATAGGGCTTCCAACATATGGCAACCACTCTTATTATAAAACAAAACAGTGTTAAGTCAAAGTACCTGATTACAATTCGCTAGTGCTATGTAGCTCTGATAGTAGGCTTATATTTAATACCACAGAAACAATATCATTTATTTTTCTGTCTTCCCTTATCCCTTCGTTATTGGGTTTGTAGGCTTTGAAACCTTAAGCAAAAGGACAAAATATAAATTATAGAAAACATCAAAGTATAGAGAAATCAAATTACATTCCATACGATCCTTACAGAGATATCTAACACATTTCTTATGTGCAGTTTGGTCAAATTGCTATCATTGCAGAGCTTTAGTGGTTATAATTAGTAATCTTTGGGGAGCTGCAGTAACACATTTATAATGTCAAAAGTATTTAATTGAATGCAATAGTTAATTTTTCAATGCAAAAAATCATTTGATAATAATTTAACACAGTTGAGTTTTTAACCTGTTATCAAAGGTATCATTAGGAAAAAAACACAGCTATATAATTTTAGTATATGCTGCTCCTTCAGCTAAATCTGTTTATAGAGGTTCTTAAATTACCTTCTCTGAGATGCAGGTTTTGGCGGTAGAGCATCTAACACCACACCTAATTGCATCTACACATACACTATTAAATAGAATTTTTGGTGAACATTGTATCACCAAAACCATGTAAATTAAGACAAATGTGACTGTGATGAGCATGTCAAAAGAAAAATCTCTAAGCCCAGTAGCCTAATAATCAAAATTCCGTTTGGGAAATAAATTGACTGACAAGCAGTTACTAACAATAAATTCACATTAGTTTCAAATGTATACCAGAGTATCAAATAACTACAAAATTTATCACCAGTCAAATTTAAAACCATGTTTGCTTGTCTTGGTCTATGGTTCCTATACACTGCTATCTTATTAACAAGACTTTAATTCTCGTACTGACACACAAAAGTGTTGTACTCTAATGAACTGTCTGCTCCTTGCAGAAATCTGGTGGTAATGTAGGATGTTAGTTACAATAATGATAATCTTTAGTATTTTTAGCCTGTCAGAACCTGCACAGCCAACAACAACCAGTCTTTTACTAAAACTCTACCTCATCAAACTAACTTAATTAGCAATTCAACTCCTTATTTTTGTTTTGGATTCCCCTCTGGCTACTAATTAAAGCTTAATCGAAACTGCTGAACTGAGGTTGTAAAGAATTCATTAATATTAAAATTAGCCCCAACAATTTTTTTGGGCTGGTGCAATTTGTATTTGTTACTGTCAGGGTTTGAAATTCAGTTGAACTGTTAAGAAAGCTGTACCAGAAATTTGCTGTATATTCATATTATAAGCAGAACAAATATGATGAATACCAATAGCTGAACAAGGAATTCATGTTTTTTGACCATGCACAGTTCACATTACTTGTGTCACTGTTTAATACCAACAGACAAAGTATATTTTCGGATCATTTTTCCAAAGTCATCCACATTTTTTTATCCTCCTAAGTGCTTTCATATTTTGGATAAAAGCGAATAAAAGCCTCTGNAAAAAAAAAAAAAAAAAAAGCAAAGATTGATTCTATGTATTATCTTGACAAGATTAATATGTTTGAAAAATGAACAGATTTACCACTTCACTTTGATTTTTCCACTTTTCTTAACATCAAAGATTACTCCAGCTGCAATAATGGTCATTCTGAAAACTAAAATCAACTGAACTATGAGCTTCTGTAAAGAACATATTTTCACTGATAACATCTCTCATAATATTTTTTTTTAGTAGGAGTAATATATTATTTTCTAAATTAAAATGATCATCTGAGTGTTCTATAAATTATTGAAATATATACTTCTCTCAACTCAGTTTATTTTTTTTTTTGTAATGAGTTTAAATATATTTTTAATTAAATTGCTTGGTTTAGAGTAAGGAATAAATTTATTTCAAGTATTGCTAAGTATTTTCAACGATATGAGTAAACCATGCTTGTGTTTGTTTTTTCTTTGTTTTTTGTTTTTTTTTTTTTTGTCTTTGTAAATTTCATGAAAGATGTAAATAGGAAAGGCAGCATTTTTATAGCAGATAAAAACGATTTTCATAATTCAAGTTCACTTTTCATTTTAACTTTTATGTTTTAATATTTTTATTGGAACATGTATATTTATTTTACCCTACAGGAAATTTTTTCAAGAATGTTTATAGGAAACAAACTTGTTAAGACTAAAATATACAGCAACTAATACTGTTTAACATATTTTATTAAAAATAAACATTAAGATTATTTATATAATGCAAAACTTTACAAAAATATACACGAGAAATTATGTATGCATCTAGGTTTCATTTAAATAACATTTATGACAAAACAATCATGCACATATTTAAAAATCAACATATGTCCATTTTTTACTCACTGACTAAATCAACAATGGCATACAAGGCACACAATTTAAAATCTTCGTGACAATTTCCGTGAAGTTATTCAAATACAATTTGACTTCTGACAAGAGGATGTAATTTATAAAACAGAACATGCCTATCAGTGGAACCTAAATTTGCATAATGAGGATACTTTCATTTCTGCAAGCACAGTTTTTGACATCCCAACTTGGAGCGCTGGAAGAATCTAGTGAAAAATGTCAATATACATAAGTAGAAAAATGATGAATAAAATACCCGTAACATTTATTTGATTTGAGTAAACAAAATACATTTTGCTTGCAAAAAGTAATGATTTCCCAAACTATACTAAAGTGTTTCCTAAATGTGTAAAAGTCTAGCAGTGCCTTTAGCTGCAATCAGCCTTGTAAACTAAAGGAGGTGTTCTGAGGTTATCATTAGATGATAAAAACACTGTTGTGACATTAATGGTATGCATTTTTAATCAGTGTTTTGATTTAATTCTCTGTTGCATTTCCTATAAATATACTGCAATAGTAGAGCAGAAAAAAGAAAACCTTCACACATTCCTTCAGCAGTTAAACTTGAAATTGGTTGCTAACTTGGTCATCTGGAAGAAAGCATCAATCACTCTTGAATTGGAGAGGAAATAGTTGTTTGCCCTCCCAGAATTATTTTTTTTTTTGGATTATCATTCCAGGTAAACATATGTTCAGAGTTTAAATTCAACAAATGCTGGAATAAATTTGCTTGAATTCAGCATCTCTCACCCACCCCACCAAAAGTGATAGTATCAGATGACAATTCAAACCAAGTTACTTTTATGTTTCAAAGCTGGAACTCAGGCAGATTGGGTCACATCTATTTCATATTTGCTAAAGAAAACCTCTATGAAGAGGAAACAATAGAGTAACATCTGTAAAGAAGAAGAAAAAAAAAGGAATAATCAATTTAAAAATTGGTACTGGCAATTATGACAGTACTTTATACAAGTTACTAATAGCACCTTCTAGAATTAGAAGTAAAGGAAATCAAGTTTGTTGTTCGTTAGTCCTGCTGCTTGTTTATATTTTCCTATTTCCCTAAGCTTTGAAAGTATGACCGTTTTACTTTTGTTTATGGTGAGCTTCACTTTATGGTCTCTCTGCTACTACTGTTGAACTGTAAATATTCCAAGGGGATTTACTTCAAAAACAGCTGTTTCAGTTATAACCAAATGTGTAACTTAATAGGTAACATATATATAAAATAGATGTAGTTAAAGATTCTGAGGCAGAGAAACAGTTTTGCTGGCCTTGATTACTATAAAAACTAAGAACACAAGATAAGAACAGAAGAATAGGAAAAAAAAAAAAAGATGTAAAACAAAACAAGGAGGCAAATCTGAGTGCAGAGTGTCCCTTTAATTCTAAAACAGGCTTGTTCATATTCAGATTGAAGAACTAGATCATGGTTTTGAAAACAAATGTTCTTCATCAGGCTGGTAGTTGTCACAGGCATACACTATTTATTAAAGTGTAAAGAAGAGCATGCCACCCTTATTTATTTAAAACACCAGGCTGACACATATATTTATCAGATGATTGATTTATATTTTTTAAATATGGTCAGCACTTTTACAATTAAACCTGCTCTAAATATTTCCTCTTGCAGTAGGTACTGAAAGTATTACCTGCTATAGTTCCAAGCAGAACTTGAAGGTGTTTGTGACTGCCAGCCACAAAAAAGCTTGATGTACAGATAATACAAATAAAGATGATTCAATTTCTGTCAAATGCAGTGAAACTAAAATAATAAATAAATTCATGGAACAAGATCACTGGCAGCATATTCAAGGAAATAGTAATTGCTTCTTAGCTGTTCTCATCATTATCATTTTGAGATAAGTAGGTATTTTATAAACATTTTCAGCTAGGAAACTTCACCACTTCTCCTTAAAAATTCCCTTTTATTATCAGTGTAGATTCACAGGAAAGAAATAAGAAGCTTGCTGTTCAAACAGCTGAAAGGAGAAAAAAATGGGTTGTTTTAACATTTCTTTTGCATCTTTAATTTCTTTCAATGCTCTGTACATTGTGAATATGTCAACTGAACACACATCTAATTTTCAGCTGCTAACATTTCAGGTAGAATAGGAACATGTACAGTGGCTCAATTCATGAGAGAGTTTGTAAGGCTGGGATGGGAGCTTGCTGCAATATGCTGTGATGTCTGTGCATCCACTGTAAAGATGATTGGCTAAAGCTAAGCTGTTAAGTCCTCTCCTTCTCTGGGTCAGTGTATGTTTATCCTATGAGCTCCTTCTACATATAAATACACCCAATTCTGTATTTCATACGCTGAGAAATTAGTCCTGCTTACTCCACACTCAGAAGCAGAATCAGGTATAATTGTATATTGCTTCTGGTCTAAATTCTGCAACAGAGAAAAATCTCAATATTCTGGCATATATTGCAAATATATTCACATTTGGGAAGGCTGGGAAAGACCTACAAGTACCCATTTTTCATTGAAAAAGAGGCTCACAAATATTTCAAAATACACTCTTGTTATGAGCTAGCTGGTAAAAGTCAGCAGAATAGGAGGGGACAGCCATGTTCTAATGCATAAACCTTCTTCAAAACAGAGACAGAGTGCAGACACAATGCTGGAACAGAAAGGAAATCTGTGCCCTCTCTAATCCTTTACTGACTCTGCATGTACTCTTAGAAAACCGAGGCAAAATTTGGTGGCATATTGAAACTGGACAGCTGAGGCAGGCTATGCACCTCAGCATTCCTGGGGAATATTTGGATGTTACTCTTCCAGAAGAACGGGAGTGCAGCTCTTCAAGCAACAGTTAATAGAAATAAGAAAGCAAACCCAATTTGTTTGTTGCCAAAGGGTTGGAGTGAAGTGACAGCAAAAATGACTGGATGTTGGGATTCATTTGCCCATATAATTATTATTATTTTTAAATAAAGCTAAGCACTAAGATTTTCAGTCCTGTATTTGGGATTTTTGATGCCTTTTAGTGTTGTTGTTGCTTTTATTTAAGCATTCATTGAAATAATAAGGCAAACATTTCTGTTTCCAATGGTGGCACTTGTTATATTTGCAAACCTCTTACTGTATGCTCAGAACACCATCTCTTTCTAATACTAATAAAAAAATCTGTTTTAAGCATTCATTGTCCTACCAGCTGAAGGGGTAGCAATGAGTAAATCCACAATGTTCTGAGTGAACTACATTATATTTTAAAATTAATTCCCGGTCTGAACAGTTCTATAATTTTCTGTACTTTTGCCTTGAAATAAACTGCACCCCCTCCCCTCTGCAACCAAGCTGAAGTGGTTGCATGTCACTGCTGTTTATTAAGACAATAAATGTACGTGTTGTATTTGACACTCCAGAGTATTTTCAAATATACAGTGATGGAGTCATCTATAAAGCTACCCTCATTGGTGGCAGCTATTTTGCTCACTCACTGTAAATATATTATGGTATTATAAAAAAGATACTCCTCTCAATTTAAATCCTAGATTACCGGACTGTTCCTGGCTGTCTTGAAGAGCAGTGCTGGGTGGTGGGAAGGAAAGCAATGCACGGTCAGGAGGAAGAAATTGACAAATGGCAGCAACCCGCCTTTTACAGTCCCTGCTTTGCACGATCTTTCCCAACCCAGGCAGCATGAGCTGTGCGATGTGGTTGTGCCCGGTACCCTCCTCTGCAGTTCCAAGGCTGCTGGGCACCATGGCCATGGGTGCCTTGCTGTGCTCTTATAAACATAGCCTACTTCCCTGCTCTCACATTTCAAGGATGCTGGAGCACTAGCTCCACTCACACAGGTTTCATTTTTTTTAAAGCTGAAGCCAAGCGCGTACATTTTGGAGGTAAATTATGCAGAAAAATACTTTATATTTCTGCTGAGGCAAATGATTTTTAAGTAGGTCTCATAATTACTTCGGGTGGAGAATGTGCTTTTTCTCTTTGGTCTATTCACTTGCAGTTCATATGAGGAAGGATTATATTACTATCATTACACAAACACTTAAATGGGTCCATTGATTTGTTTAGAAATGAGATATCAATGACAGTTAATTATTCAATAACTGATCATTAATTTTGGGCAAATGATCAGAGACCCTTAGGTCCTTCTAATTTTGCTTGGCTCAAATGAGCAGATTAAATCTGTTTGTTAAAAGCATACGACACACTACTGAGCATTCATTTTCATTCTGCTACAGTAAAGTAGTGTTTTAAACACATTCATGAAATGTTTTAATACTACTCAGGCAAACCTATCAATACAAGAAAAGTTAAACACACAATCAAGGGGATTATTATCCAGCTGTCTATATCTTTCATCTAACCTGACACCTCACCATGTATTTTTTGTGGAAAACAATTTTTTACTTACTTAAACAGCCTGCTTTTAATTAATCCTTCCCTCTTTTCCTTGCATTTTAAGCTATCCTAAGGAGATCAAGGACTGTTCATACCTACTGGGCTACAGCAGCACCGGATGATGTTCAAAAAGCGTTGCTTATATAATGAGGGTACCATCAGTCCTTACATTTTTAATTAAAGTTCATTCAAAGTGTGCTTTCCAATACCTGTGTCATTACCCTATCACCACATCTCGGAGATTTGCTAATGATTAATAAGCAACACAACATTTTCTCTCACTCCATCTGCATGGGATTGAGCTCTAAAATTTCCAAAGAATAAATTAAAGCAGAATTAAGGTTACAAAATAGAGAGAATGTCAAGCTGAAACTCTTTTCATTAAGTCAATGCTCACTTCTGCCAAGGTCTGCAGCACATATTTGATTCTGTAACATCAGTGTGCTGAGATCATTCCAATATCATAATAGAGCACATTTAAAATGAGCAATTGAAAGCTCAGCCTTAGCCCTGGATTTATTTGCTTTTCTTGGCTAGATGGACAAAAAGTAGCCTGGGTAGGGATCTGGTTTCCATTCACTGCAGTGGAGTTAATGCCACGTTGGGGGAGTGCAGCGAGAAATCCCAGAGATGGCGGAGTATTCAGAGAAGTTGCATAGTGTCACTTCTGCGCCAGCCACATCCCTGTTCTGAGTTTATTTTAGTAACTCAGGTCCCTGATAAACACAATATGGAAGTCAGTTTTCAAAAAATAGCACGACAGATGATAAATTTGTCTATCGTGCATTTTGTATTTTGAGAAATATTTTACAAAACTTCTTAGAGTGACAGTAGGGCTGTGATAATTCTCATGTGTAAAACCAGACCAGGAGCAAGCCATGGGAAACGGCCCCACATCCCTTCTTTACAGTGCAAAAGAGACTGGCAAATATAGTCTCGTTAAGGGGCAAAGCAGTAAAAACAACAATAATCTTGGTTCAAAACTGCAGCTGTGTCACTTCAGTGTGAGTGTTACTTATGTGATCACCAGAGGTCAGTGTCACCACAGGCTGCAGCACCGAAAGGGGGGGAGAGAGTGAGAGAAAGCACGATGCTGTATATAAAAGATGAAAACGATCTTGCCTGATCCCTCCAGAGTTTGCCTGTGCTCCAGCACCAAGTATAACCAATTCACAAGCCTTCCAAGTCTTTGTGAGATGGAGGGTGGGTGACTGGGGGGAGTGCTGAGAGAAGAAAAGGACAAGGGAAAAAGGGATTGGAGATCTGGAAAGCAATGGGAGCAGGAATAAAAGTACAACTTGGCCAGGTGCTTTGTAACCATAAAAAATATTGCCTTCAGATTCTCCAGCAGATAAGTCCCACCTGTGTTAAGGCATGTACCTTGCAATATAAATTATTACCGACTCCAAATGCTCAGAAATTATGAGGCTGGCTCGCAATGTTTAAATAATTAAAAAATACTGTTCTCTTTTCCTTTGTCTACAGGGTTGTTTTGGCCATACTTTCAAGCTTTGCTCTGCTAACATAACACCTGACAGTGTGTGTGTGTGTGAGTGTGCATGCATGTATTTTTAATGACGTGAAATCTTCAGGTTGTGTAGACTGCCTCCAGGGCTGCAGTTTAAGAAAAACACCAGATCCAGAAAAAATCTCTGGGAGTCATGAAGACTGCTTCCCCAGTTGCTCACTTTCTTTTGACAAATGATCTTAAAGCTGTGGCCTTTGTGCATGGGTCAAAGAGGTGATGGACAAGTGTGTGGGCTGCTGTTGCTCCCTCACCTCAATGTGTCATGAGCCCTCCCTGCTCGCTCAGCGTTATCAGCTGTGCAGTCCTCCTGCACCACCCAGATGTGCCAGGCTGTGAGTCTGCATGCAGGGGAGTGCAAAAGCCACGGCAGGGAGCAATCGTTCAGGGTCAGAAAGGAGAAGGGAGAGGCTCACACCTGAGCCTTCCTGGGACACCCTGAGGCCAGACTTAACGACAAGTGCTTTCTAAGGCTCTGTTACGCCATACTGGCGTTTTTCGAGGTTAATCTCCCACCAGTGCTCAGGCAGGTAGCAATGGTAATACAAACACTGGTACAGAGAAGTCTCAGGTTTAGGTGCCCTGTATTCTAGATGTCTTCTACAGTTGTTACTGATGAGCATTATTACTGTGCAAATTTTATTATGATGAAAACATTCAGAAATATATTCCTTGTGTAGGATTTATTGTTTGACAATCGTAGCATATTTTATCAGCAAAGGCACTGTGGACCCCAAGCAATGAGATTTTTCCTGCTGGGGTGTGTGCAGCTCTGTTTGGCCTTTGGAGTCCACTGGTGCTCCTTCATTTGCAACACTAAAGTCCAAACATCACTCCTGCCATGTAGCTCAGAAGAAGTGGTGTAACTGTCTTGAAAGAAATGAGCTTGTTTTCAAGCTCCCTCTGTACAAAGCTGTGTCTTAGCAGGAATACATTTTTTCTCCCCCCC
>VXAA01006871.1:181966-202586 GCA_013399115.1 Anseranas semipalmata | reverse complement strand
TTTTTTTTTTTCAGAAGTATTGGCAAGACTTTAGTAATGTGCCCATGGGTTAAACAAGAAGGTTGGGTTTCAGTTTTCACATTGCTGTCAGTAATGCACATACAACAGAATGCAAAAAGATGATGAAGCAAAAGCCTGGAGACTTCTCTGTTCCAGAGACCCACTTAATTTCACACAGCTGTGCTGGTTCCTGCTCTGAGACCCTCCATTCAAACTGCAGAGCTGGGCAGTGCATCCTGAATGCCTGTTGCCTTGCACTCTGGTCTTCCTCTCCTGGGACACAGGCTCTGGTCCCAGTCCTTATCCCCATGGGCAGGCAGGTTTTCACAGGGGAACAACAGAGAAGGGGAAGCTGTTTGTAGGGGAACAAAGCAACAGGGAAGCAGAGAGCTTTGTCCTAGACCCTGTTGAAAGCCAGGTAACCTCTGGAGAAATTGAAAGGCAGCCCTAACGAGTTGCAAGTAATTTTGAAAGTGTAGAAGCACAATTTTCCCAAGGGAAAAAAAAAAAAAAAAAATCCTGGCTCCTGCAAGGCTGGAGTTCCTCTAGCTACATACTTTGCTATAGCCACTGGACAACTGAACTGTGACTACAGCTACATGCCAATTCAGTTAGCTCTGTAACTTCATGCTTACTTCTGCTGCCCAGTATGTATACTAAAAATCTCCATATTTCCCAGACTGTAAATCTGATGCTTTAGTTGGGTGTATGGCTGATAGCACTGCAGGCTGGAGCTGTAGCATCACCCATAACGCTGTGCAGAGAGAAAAGATTTGGTCTGAAGTTCCTCCTTTTTCATGCAAAAACCCATTGCTCCCACTCTCACAGGCATGCAGATCAACCGCTTACAGACAGGACTCTCCCTCCCTCCTTCCAATTCCTGTCCTCCAGAGCCTGGGACTATCACAGGCAGTTAGTGAAAATACTTGCAAACAGAACAATTTCATAGTATTTGAAGCCATGTTCTGTCACATATTTCAGATTCTAAACTACTAAGAGGGTTTTTTTTTTTTTTTAATCAATACAAGATATTTTAATATATGTGGTATATATTCATGTATATGTAGGTTCCTTTACTTTTAAAAGACCAGCAGGGAAACTTGCTGGCAATTTTCTACAGAGATGGAAGTGGAAATGGATGTGGATTGTTAATACCAGAATATCACCTGCCATCTGGATGGGCTTAGCACATGATAAACTGTGAGGTTTGGACACAGATTTGTGGTTCTTGAGGAGTTTGCTTAAAAGCCTGTCTGTGTTGGCCTAACCTGACTCTCATCCTGTGGAGCCTTTGCCTGTTTCCTTTTACAAGATGAACACAGAACAATTGTGAGATGTAGCAGCCTCAAATTTGGAATAATAAACCAGAAATAAGACTGTTTTTTGAACTGCTCTACCCATTATTTTTAAGTTCAGCTCTTGGAATTAAACTACAATGTTGTAGATTAATAGATTATAAAACTAAAAAGGACAACTGGGTTCACCCATTTTTTACCTCCCATATAATGAAGACCAAAAGACTGTTAAACTTCTTGGTTTAGCTCCAAATTTCTCAGCTTCCCTTGGAGCTACATAATTTACCAAAAACATCTAGACTTGTTTTCATATTTTTTCTGATGGGGAATCTAACATGTTCATACATTGTTTAGGAGTTAATTGTTTTCACTGATAGAAAGTAAACCTAGTTTAAACTCTGAATTTGTCTAAATTGAGCTTCCAGACACTGGAGTGTTGCAGTCTTTTTGCCAGAATGCAAGGACCATCTTTTTCTCCTACAAATTGCTTCTCCTAGACTTGATCAGGTCACCTGTTACTTCAATATCTGGCTATGATAGGGTTGTTAGAGTTTTGATGGCTGGTGGATAGAAATAAAGCAGACTTTGTAAGGACCGGTAATATTTTTTATAAGACAGGTTGATATAACTGGGAAAAAAAGAGGGAATTTAGGGCTTGTGGATGTAAAAGTTCATCTGTTATTTCCAGTGATATCAGTTAGACATAAAAAATAATACTTCTCCCTGCAAACTTTGCCTGGCCTATGAACTAAACATACATAATTTGTTGGAGTTGGTCATAATAAGAAGCAGCACTACTGCTACTGCAATGGCTTTTCTCCATAGTGGGGAGATCGGAACTGGGGATACGTTTCTGTTGTACTCAAGAGACTGAGGTTCTGTGATGTACAGTGTTAATGTACTCAGAGATTACTTTTTTTTTTTTGGACTAAGCATTACTCCAGGGTTCTTAATGTTGAGTGCCATGTTCTTTTCAGAGTCATTCCTTCCTGGGACTGAATTTGTCCCAGCACAGGTTACCAGCTGGTACAATTTGTGCTCCTTCTTTCCTTCTCTCCCCCACTGCTCTCCACGGGCAGCTTCCCACTGCTACGCTGTATTACAATGCTGTGTTGCTTGCTTACATCCGAGTTATCAAGAGATCCAGCTGGCATTGTGTCAGCAATCTACTCTCTGTGTAAATTTATCATTGCTCCCATTTCGTGATCACCCTTAAATTTTGTCAGTGATCATTTTATGTTTGAATAATGCAAATGCAGTTCTGGAGGTATCTCAAAGGATCATCTAGACCATATCCCTACTAGGAAACAGATGCACATAAACTTGAAATGTCCTGACATATTACTTAATCGTTCCTAAAAACTTTCACTGAGAAACTGCAGCTTTCCTAGGTATTCTCTTTGTACTATTTTTCCAAAAAGCTATTCTAAATCTTTTCCTCTCCACTGATACAAATATTTCATAGTATGGCATTAAAAACTGATCCCTGAGGACCTGACAAGGAAAACATCATTTCTGTGACAATTCCCTGTTTGCAATTACAAGAAAGAAATTGTACGTTTTAAGCCATTCAACATGCGCCATGTTGAGTTTATTATCATTTTATTTTCTTAATCAAAATTTTGTGAGGTACGAAGTCAAATGCCTTACAGTACTTGTGCGAACATTATTACCTTTATCAACCAAACACATGCAATATTTGAAAGCTAATGAGCTATCCAAGACAGTTTCTTAATCAGCCCTTTTCCTTCCCACTAGAAATACCCAAACCTAATCTCTCCCCTGCCAAGCCCTTCCTGTAGCTCATTTGAAATACCTCTTTTTTAGAAAACTGGGGAGGAAAGGATTTTGTTTGGGGGAAAGGAGGAGAAGCAAAACTGTTGATTCCTGCTTTCTCCTCACCTCTTTCCATAGCCTCCAAGAAAACAAGCTGGCTAAGTAGTACACACACGTAATTAAAGCAAAGCCATTTTGGAAATAATTCCAACTTACCCTGAAAAAGTGATATATTTGCTTGCAAATGATGTGTTTCAAAATTAGAGGTGTGCATAGGTTAAGTTTAAGTTGATTGTTAAAACGTAAAAATTGTCAATTAAAAAACCCAACAACCCTACTAACTACTGTCATTTTCAGAACAAGTGAATGAGAACATCAAGTAATGAATTGAAATTAAGTTGTTTCTCAGTAATCACAGTCTATCTAATTTCTTCTCTCTTAAACATCTGTTACTTACACATCAAAGTAAGGGCAGTTAGACTAAAAGTATCTGGACAGTGTAGATAGCTACCGGAGAGCCTTCCTTACCAAAGAGAAAATTTCCTATCGCATCCAAGGGAAAATGGAACCTTGAGTTAATTTTCTCCAGATATACTTTAACCATAAATTCAGTGTTTCCACAGACTACCCATGGTGAATCAAATGCTCTGGGAAGAGAGGACAGAAAAAAAAAAATCACAGTGGTTATTCATTATAGTTATTTTCATTATCTTCATTAAAAAGTCAATTTTGCTGTATTCTTCTCCTCAGTCTCTTTAACTCAAATATGGCTGAAGTGAAGCCTAAGTTCAGTGCAATGTAATGTAATGTAAGGTTTAGCTAGGAAGAGGTAATGAACACCTGTATCAAAAGTGGTGGTTACCATAAAATGATACGTGTGTTAAATATTTACCAGATCTCAGTATTATTTTCTGCTCAAAGTTTAAGGAACTACTTAGTGTCCTCTGATTGATGATGTGATAACCCTTGGTAAATATTGATTTTTAAATGGTGACCACTGTACAAATTTATACTTGCTAATGGGAAGGCCACAAAGCAAACACTACTAATTGAGCAAAATCAAGGCACTTCTTCAGCTTGCATATTTGACTTGACATATTGTGACAGACACAATGAAGCTCCCAAGTGTTTCCCACCAAAACAATGCTCATACATGGGCTACATGTAGACATTAAGGTAAAGAACAAAATGCTTGTCATTATTCCTTGAGTAATGCGTACCTTTGTAAGAAGCCAAATGAGATGTTAACTGCTTTCAAACCACACATGATCGTATCTTCTCTTACAGAATGCTAGTACTCCCTTCCACTTTCTTTCATATTTTTTTAGTCTTTTTATGCTTATGCTTTCATACGTCTGGGCAAAGCAAAGACATTGTTGATAGGCCTGATTGCCAAACTTTTCCTCAGACCATCATTCTAAGGATCTGTTTTGTATTTCCTCTCTTCACAGACTCATTCAGAAGAGGGATTGAAGAGTCAAACTGGCATCACAGGGAGTGATATTTTGGACTGAAGGAAGTGAGGTTTTAAGACCCACAGATCACAGATCTCACCCACACAGCTTGAAGGGGCTTCACAGCTTCTGCACAATGGCTTTGAAGCAAGGCTGGTGAGACTGTCTGTGTGCTTGTTACCACAATAATCTGCACTTGCACACAGTTATGCTGCTTTTTATGCAGAGTGGGAAAGGATTCACTGTGCAAATGATGTAGAGTTACTTATTGGGTATAAATGATTTGCCCATGTTCCAAGAGTACTTAACATGTTGTAGGCTGTACACTGCAAGATTCTTCATTTTAAATGCATAGAATTGAAGAGATTGCAAGATTATTTAGAGAAACTGCTTATATATTGCTGGCCCTTAAATTTTACCCACTTACCCCCAGACTGAGCACCCCAATTAAGGCTGGAGCATATCTTCTGAAAAGACATCATGACTTGAGATGAGTTGAATTTTCAAAAAATGGAAAATCCACAACTTCCTTAAAGAGAACTTTATCAGATTGTGCATCACTCCCCTGGCATTTCATGCATGGTAAGAGTTAAAACAGAAAAATTGTCCTTGTACCAGGATACACAGAAGAAGCAAATCAGTCAAAGGCAAATTTGGTTTACTGTGATACAACAAAAAATAAACATCTCATTGGGTATGTATAATGCAAGTATTTATTAATGGGTTTATGCCTAGAAAGAAGGAAGTTATTTAGAAAATTTTCATAGCTAGATAGAGAAGGAGGACCTCAGATCAGATTTACCTGCTCTGCAAGTGTCTGCCAGATGGAGAAGAGCTGTTGAACAAGTACTGAGAGCTGGGCAATAAAGACCCTGCCAAGCTTTCTGTTCCTTAGTTCATTGCAGATTATCTGTGGAAGGAATAAGTATAACCTAAGTCCACTGAGCTGGTAAGTCAGATACCTTCAGGCCAGGTATACTTAAAGATGAAACTTTCCAAGAGGAGCTTGTCTCAGTAAAATCCCGTTTTACCTCAACCCTTCACCTTGCTCTGCAGGGAAACCTTTTCTGAAAGATTTCATGATTTTTGAAATGAATTTTATGTTGCACGTAACTATCTTCTACAGCTTGGCTTGATAGTTTAAGATCCTTCAGCATGTTTCATTCATGATTTGACCTGTATTTCAAAGATGGCCTCCATAGACAAAAAGCTAGTATTGGTAGCTGTTGTGTACCAGGCAGACATCTGGGCTCTTTTGTTCAAGCAGAATCTCTGCTAGACCTCTAACTTTTAATGGCATTGCTAGCTTAGGTCTGTAAGGAAAGTAGTTGTAGCAAACAATCAATTAGCAACTGAGAATATTACTGGGGTGTTTCTGATGTTGTTGCTGCTGTAAATTACAGCCTATTGTTACATTATTGTAACTATGGGGCAATCCTATATTTGCATAAAAATACGGGTCACTAGTATGAGAACATTAACAGGTGTTTCTACTAATCTTGTTATAGCGTTTGGGGTTTCAGCCCTTCTGTACCACTTCTGGGCGCAGGCCTCCCACAAAATACACATGTTGCAGAGCCATGGGAGAAGCCTCCCAGAAGCCTGGCTGACATAGTCTGTGGAGGTTGTGACTGCTGGAAAGCAAACACTTCAGATTGTGTTAAACTCGCAGAAAATCTTTGGCAGAAAAAACTGTGGAGCTCAAGGCTTTCCAAATCCCTACTAGTGTATTATTGAAGACACATAAGTCTTTCTAGCTCAGCTCTGGCTTTCCCAAGGTTTTGGGATCACCAACTGTCAGATCTGGTGGGAACACCCCTTGTCATCTACACAACTTTGTGAGTAGATATCTCTGGAAAGGCTGAGGAATTGGGTTCACAACCTAATCTGTGAACTTCACGCACAGAAAAAAGTTTTAAAAGCCTGTAAGAGGTCTCATAAAAACATCTGTAATAGATACTGACTAGAGCAGTACAAATGCTGGACTACAGTAGACAAGTACAAGAATGCAGAAACTACTACATAATGCAAAACCAGCACAGTCTTATGTATTAATGGCACAGAAAATTGCTAATGCCAAAAGGAAAGAAGATCTCTATGTTTGCAAGTGAAGGGCTTATCAGCTCCTTTCTAAATAGTTGACTGAAACCTGAGAAATAACTTTACAGCTGAAGCAAATTCTTGCAGCTCCTGCATAAATGTGGGCTGGGCTATGTTTGAAAACTTCAGCTGTGATTCACACTTATTTTTACTAAAGCTACGGTTATTATTAGCAAGTTTAAATCTGAAGCTTTTCATCAGATTGAATATATGCATTATGGTGTTTTTGTGTATATGCAGGGCAGAAACAGTACAGTGCATGTTAATATCACCTTGCCTTGTTTAATTGTGAAAGTTATTTTGCATATGAGCTCAGCTAATAGATGTTACATCTGCTGGATGATTATGTTTTTCTAACTTTTATCATTCTGTTCTATTTTTGTCTTTTCTTTGTACATTTATGCTGTATTCTCTATGGAGAATACCTTACAGATTCCTGGCATCCTTTTTTCCTTTTTCTCTACTCCAACTTTTATTCTACACAAGGGAGACACATCAATGATTGGTATTTGTTAATGTCACTTAATGTTTCTCTAGATTATTTTGTTTATATTCTATCCTCTAAGCTACTTGGCAACACACACACATATAAAGGTTTACTACAAATATGGAAAATATTTTACACGGATCCCAAAATCTATGTATCAATGAAATCAGTCAGGAGGCTTAGTCATCAGTTACGATGAAATCCTGACTCTACTGAAATATGTAGATAAATGCTATCTTAGACTTCAGTTCAACTGGGATTTCAAACACCGCTTTCTCCCCGCCCCGTGCTGTTAATTTTCAATATTAGATGTACCCAGAATACTGACCAAGGAAATGTTTGCAAACAGATGAAAGATACGGCATGTTTTTGTTTGTTTTCTTTTAAAAGAACAGAACAAGTATTTTGGGGGGGAGGAAGGGGAGGCAGAGGCAGAAAGGCGGGAAAAAACAAAAGTAGGAGAAGTAGACCAAAGAAAAGCTACCTTTTCCCACCAGTGACTTGGGCAAGGCATTCTGCAGTGCCATGCTGCTCATGTGGGTACTGGGATACTCTGCAGGTCACTTCACTTGTGACTGGAGGAGGTTTGGATTTTTGCTTTTGAAGGAAATTCTCCACAGTACCTGTGGACTTCTAAGAATGGTTAAATAAATGTACATTAAAATTGACATGGATGCGAGAATTCTTAGCTTATAGTTGAAAATATGCCACCCTTCCTCCCTGATAACCCCTACCCCTCCCCACCCAACAAAAAAGAAAAAGATACTTTTTCTAAAAATTTTAATCAGTGTCAGTATGGACAGAAGCAAAATGCAAAATATGTGTTATAATAGAGTTGATATCTATCACTCACTAAAATATTTCTGATGCAATATGTCTGTAAAGTCAAGATCAATTTACTTTATGTCATGGTCTCTCTACTTATGATATGAGTCTCTGAGGCCCCAAGTTTTAGAAATAACAACTCATCCAGACTGTGTGCTTAATTCACTTTCTGAAAATTAGACTCCAAATACGGAGGAAATCAGTCCTAGCAAGGAGAAAACAAGATTTTTTTCCAGCCATGTTACAGAATAGCTGTGGGGTTTTTCATGGTTCCTGGACCTGCAGAGGCATAGGAAATCATCTAGGTTTTCTGCTTGGCATTTTTGCAGATCGAACAACTCTATTACAGTGAAACAATCCAAGTTTCATCATGTCAACTTTGCCGTACACGTGTGTTTGATAAATGTTTTGTGATACCAACATTATTCTCAATACTTCCTTGAAAGCCTTAACAGTTACACATGAGTACAGCACACACATTGGCATAAATAAACTGACTGGCCTGGAAAACAGAAAGGTTGTTTAAGCAAGCTCACAATTACTCTTCCTCTTAGGTCAAAGACAATATAATATAGACTGCCATTTAGTGGTTACTCCTGTCAACTGTTTATGTTTCACATAATTCTCTTGAAGAGGTAGTTTATGAAAAATCTCATCTAATTGATGAGAAATCTACAGTGCTTGAAATATTTGCAGCTCTCTGGACTTAGACAAGTTTGCTATTTTGAGTCTTTATTTTCCTGGAATATTTGTGAGGGCTGTAATTGTCCTAAACAGTCACAAGAGTTTTAATCCAATGTCACAAATTGTTTCATTTTTCCTGAGAAAGTGATTTTCTAGATTCTTGTTAGAGCTACTCCTACTGTGATATTATGAATTTTACAGTCAGGAAAAGCAAAAATATCTTTTGAGTAGCAGCACTGGATACTTCATCTTCTTACATATACCATTAAACCAACACTTATGGCCCTTTTATTGCTGTGACAGCCAATGAAGAGTGCTCAGTCACACTGAGCTCTTCAATCGACTTTTTGGGTTACTTAAAGGACCCAGATAGTTGGCATGGTTCTAAACAGTTGGACAGAGCATGACCACGAAACAATTGGCAAGCAAGACAGGGCAACACAGATGGATTCTTGACCTTATCTTCTTCCTGAAGAGGCTGAATTACTGCTTTTCACACTTCTCATAAAACAGAAAAACAATTTCAACAACATTATATATATTTTTTTTCCTGATTATACAGCCCACTTTTTTTATATATATAATTCTGAAATGTAAAAATGTCAAAGGTCAGCTAAAGTATCAAGAAAATGAGGTGTTTATTTTTTTTCCCGTCTCTCATTCTTGTTTTTCAACCAGCTACATTTTTCCACCCAAAAGGTACTGCAGAGTTTTGCAGCACTCAAGTTATCTGCCAAAACTGTTTTCAACTGGGTGCTGTCAAGAATGCTGGGTATCCACTTATGTGGATATGACACAGATATATGACACATATGTGCCAGGTACAGCAAGTATGAAAGGACACAGTTTCTTACTGCTCAGGAGGAGCCCAGCATCCCACCAGAGCTCAGCGCAAATTCAGCCAGGGTCTCTTGATGGTGAATTCAGTATGCTGACTGACAGTGTCCTGCAGGACCATACTCAGGAGAAGAGTGAACGCTCTCTACAGCTTTTGCTTTCACCTCCAACTTTCACCTCGACCTCCAAATTTCTGACAGTGAGCATCTCAGAGAGTGACCATCTCTCAACAGTTCTCAGTCTGAGCCACCCAAAATGTCCCTCCTTCTCCAAAACAACTCCTCCTTTCTCTTCAGCAGTAGGTCTCAGTTTTAATCCAATACTGACCTTGGACTTGCTAATGACCTTTGCTTGCTACCCATCTCTGAAATAAGCATCTAATTTTTCATCCCACTATACAAGACTAAATATTTAGTTTAATTATTTGTGGGTGACCATCCATTCTTAATTAGCTAAGAGAATCAATATTTATTGTATTTGTGGAAAACAATATTTAACACTGGAATATCTCATTAATGAAACAAAACCCCATTTCCATATTTCTTCACATTTGCTCAGTTTTAGGCCAACTTTATGATACTATTTAATCATTTTAAATTGCTGAACTGGAGATTTTCCAAATTTCCCTAATTTGAAGTCACAAAAATTTTAGCTATGTCCCAGAGCACCCTCTTCATATATTCTCTCTCTGAGTATATATGTTAATGTGCATTAATTATACTTTGTCTAAGTACCGTACATGTTTCTGACATGAGGATTCTACATTACAGTGAAGGATTATTGTACTTTCTAGGCCCACTGCAGCTACAGCAGCTTCAATCACTTTAATATATTTTATAACAAGTAGCATTTAATTAACAGTACATCTACTGTCCAAGTGAGGGATCCAATCCTGCACAGGTTTAGGCACACACTTAATTTTGTGCCCTATGAACAGCCATATAGAACAGGTTGTTTTGTTAAAAGAATGGGTTGCTAAGACAAAAAGCATTTGTTTCACACTACTGTGTGAAGCAACTGGCACCGCAGAGACATGAGAGAGGAACAGAACTATAGTTAAGAAAAATAAAATATTTTTGAAAGGATCAGGAAGCTAATTTCATTTTTGCCTATATTTTATTTTTTAATTAGAATAGATTTCGTGGTACTGAAATAATACTAATTTCACTGGTACCTGAAGTTTATTTATATGCTTCAAGTAGCTCTTGCAGGCATGGTTTACAGTGACTACATGGGACAGCATACAACTGTGTTGGTACTGGAGCTTTTTTTCAACAATCTGATTTCCTGCATTGTGAAGGATAATCTTTTAAATATATCTTTCATCTTTTTTTTTTTTTTAAAAAAAAAAAAACAATTGGAGAAAGAATCTTTTGGAGCTTCAAGAAAAGATGATATTAAGCTTTTGGGGAAAGGACAGAACAGCTTTCAAAAATCTTTCTTGCTCTACTACCAAAGCCACGTGCAATTGCGCACCTGTTCCCTTCATGGATTTCCTGAAAATTCCTCACATCAGATATAAAGTGTCCTAAACCAAAGGGTTATAAAAACCACTGCAGTACAAAGGAGCACTTTCAAGTACTTGATTGTTTTGTGCCTAGCTGGGGACTTTGGTCACTCTGCATTGCACATGTGGGGTTGGCAAGATGGGAGCTCTAGCTCCCAGCACTGAGCCAGCATGGTTTAGGATGAGGATACAGAAAATACAGGATGACTGCACTAAAATTTACTTTTTCTGTTAGAAGCTAAAATTATTAAGGAATACTAAAAAATAAAAGACATTATCTAATTACAGATGACAATAAAATTTCAACATTCAACTATTATGTATGTGTGTATATATACATATATATATATATATAATCACAAATCTTAAAATATTTCTTTCAGAAAGAATGTAGTTTCTTCACACTGGTATTACAATGCAAACTATCTGGATGTCCACGCTGCTTGAAAAATAATTCCTAAACCTTTTTGTTAAACCACTAGGTGGAGATGTAGGTTTACCAAGCTAGGTTTGCAACAAGGCTTTAAAAGACACAAGATTGAAAAATGCCTCTTAAAAAAAGTACAAGATTGATAAATTATGTATCTTGTTGGTTACAAATTCCAACACATCTTTGAAGGAGGAAAAATGGGAAAAAAATAAATGCTCAGTTGTAAAATTGTCCAAGCAAATTATTATTTTTTAAGACACAAGTTCTGATGTTTAAGACTCTGAGAGAATAATCGCTTCATGTTATAAATTGTCTGCTGCCAATACACACACATTTTCCTTTATTCTCCTACCAGCTGCTAGCTCATACTATCAGTGGTCAGGAACAAACAAACAAAAACTACCCCTAAATTTTTTAGCTTGCTTTCAAACTTTCAAACTAGTGGAAATATGCCAGCAACTGGCAGATTTCCGGACTGTTTGCTCAAGTTGAGGGAATTGTTTTTAATTCTAGGACTTTTTCAGCATCCTGATATCTAGTATAAGATGTGAAAAGCAAAGTATGCTATTCTGAGTTGCTTTCTTTAAAATAATACCCATTTCTTTCTGTCTTTCTGCCATGTGTGCCTCATCATGTAAAGGGAAAATCAGAAGTCAAAAGAAACAGTTGTTTACATGTACTGCTTCCACTTCCCTTTTACATAAACCTCTTCTATCTCTACTCGTTATCTATATGCACTACAAACCCTCCCACAGCAGACACCAAGAATCTGGGCATTTTCCAGCACAGAAGAGTCATTCAGAATTCATTCTTCCATATTCCTCCCCTTAATGAAAACGCTCCTGCAGCTCCTGGTATTTTTCCGATGGGTAGAAAAACAAGTGCTATCTTGACTTTCACCCCTCAGCATCAAAAAGAAGTTAACTAACGTAGTCTATCCTGACTTCGGATTCATCTAAGGGCTCTGTACTTTTTTTTCCTTTCTTTTCTTCTTTTTTTTTTTTAAACGTAACTTTCAAAGTCTTGTTAGAGAGGATTTGGGAATGATTCAACCTCCTTTTGAAACATTAGGAAAATAAATGTGTGTCAGATATTGTTTTGGGCAAGGTCAATATCTTCATAAAAATGACCCCTCCTTTCTATAACCTTGAATATGTACCTGCTTTTAGCCAAGTGTGTAAGATTTAATACCATTTATTACAAGCTCTGAAATTCTGCTAATAGTGCATGTAAGTCAAAGGTGCAAGATCATATATTGGTTCTAGCTTATTTTTTTCTCATTTCTGGCACAGCCTTCTTGGTTTATGGGAAAATTTGGGGAATAATATTTCAGAAAGCGAAAACTGAGAATTGCAGTATTTTAGAAGCAATTGTCCAGTGACATGATTATTTCTATCAGTGCCTGCAATGTGTAGGGCTATTTCCAGGGAGGATGGCAGAAATAGAAGTAACAATTAAATATTAGAGCAAATTAAATCAAAAGAAGGGAGGCATTTCTCTTTTTGCTAGAAAACTCTTTAAAGACTCCACAATCAGACAAACTCCCAGAACCGGTGATGCAGGGTCCTGCAGCTACATTCATCATATTCAAGGGGAAATGCAGACTCTTGGGAAGATAAACAATGAAGCTCTTCTGAAAGCTAAACTCATAGAAAGGGAAGAGTTATAGTAAGAAACCTAAGGGAAAGCACCTTCCTTAACAAGCATGGTTCTAATTTTGCAGAAGGTGTATCCCCACATCTTAACAATATTTCTCGTACTCTTGTCCTAGCCATCCTCACTGCAGCACTCCCCAAGAAAGATTGTTAATTACTAAATGGGACACTGGTTATTTATATAAAGACTAAAGTATTTCAGGTTCTTCAGGACAAAATACTTCAGGGTTTGCACAGTGAAAATAATATATATATTTATATTTGAGGATTACAACAAAGCCTAAAAGCTAGCAAGAGGCAGGTAAATTGGTGGTAAGCAGAAAAGCAGAAGGCAGCCTGGTTGGGGAGGAGGCAGAGTTCAGTGTTAGACTCACAGGACTGTATGATTTATTAGTATTATAAAAATGCCTGTCATTTTAGAAATACATGCATCGAGCAACTACATAAGCCAAAAGTTCTCATGTACAGCACGGTAGAAAGAAAGAAAGAAAAATCTCTGGGTGAGATAGAAAGGATGGGGTTAAAGCTGCAATTTGCTAAGCACTGCTTTCAGAGGGAATCTCTCTACTTTTTGCAAAGCAGAAAGAGTCACTGAGGTGAGAACGTTTCTGCTGACAGAAGGTAGCCAGCCTGCCTCTGGCTGGCTGACTTTAGCCCCATCCCAACTAAAACTTGGGTTTGTACTAATCCAGTTCAGATCCTCACCCGAACCACCACCCCCCTTCGGCCTCCTCAGCCGAGAATCTGCCCATCTTTTCATCCTACATTAGCTCTGAATGCCTCCTAATCAGTTACAGATTGGAAGGAAAACCAAGAGCCCCTATATTAAATAGCATTTTCTCCTCAAATGTTGAATATGAAGTTCTCCTTAAAAAGCATTTCCTACTGCGGTCACACACAGCTACTGAGGTACTCGCTGAAATAACCCAGCACAGAATTAAGACTCTTCCGACAGCCAGGGAAAAGAAAGATTTCAGCTTAAGCCTAATGAAAAAAGAAAAGAAAAAAATTAGTGTCTGGCAGGAGCCTCTTTTGCTGCTAATCAGCAACGTTGCATCTTAACCCTTTATGTGCTACAGCCCAAGTCTGCTTCAGGTCACACCTTTTTTAAAGTCCCATAATGACAGGACAAATTGCAAATAAGAAACGGAAAGAGGCAGGATCAGTTGTCTGGCTTTAGGATTGAGCTGGCAGCATGAAAGTTGTACGGTGCCTGGGTTCCCAGTTTCTCAGTGGCAAACTTCAACCCCCCCAGCCAAACCACCTCCTCCCCGTCCTCAGCTGTCCCTGTAAAACTATTTTGCTGGGATTGCTCGACTAGTTCAACACATCTTCTGCTCAGCCGTCTCTAGTTTTAGGGTCTTTCTTATACATGCACATGCACACTCACAGGCGCACACATCAGCACGCTAACTTGCAGCCACTGTAACAAACCGGAGGGCATGGGGGGAGGACCACCCTCTGATGCTGAAACCTTAGGAAAACAGGAATTCCCCCCTACCCCGAAACCTTCCCTGCTTTTAGATGAGAACGCATTTGACCAAAACATGATGCCGTTCATCTTACATGGCTGTTTGTCGATCATTGCTCCTGGAAGGATAAGCAAACCCTATGGAAAGACATTTATCTAAATTATCCTGATAAAATGCTATCACTCCATGGGGAAAGAAAAATGAGGCAGAATGCTAGTTTGTACACAAATACTCTTCAATTATACTAACCTGGAGGAAAATCGGGATGTGGAGTTGAACTACAACTAATAAAATTTGGAGCGCCACTTTAAAAAATGAAATACTTTCCTTGAGTGAAGTTTTTCCTTTGTGGGGATTTAGTCTGTGAGGGAAAAAAAAAAAAAAAAAAGATTAAAAATATGAACTGCCTCTCCCATTCAAACAGCTTATAGTTAGTGTTTGTGACTTTTCCCTTGACAACTAGATAAGAAGATAAATGCGTAGTTTCTCTTAATTAGCCTTTCTTAATTAAAAACACCAGAGGTATTTGTGATCATAATGAACTCTTCTGACAGAATGGTCACTTGTTCTTCAGGATGTCACTCCAGGAAAATTAGATTTTTTTTTTTTTTAACAGGGGATAAATTCTGTGCTAAGGAAGAAATAAATGATGCCCGCAAAAGCAGTGTCCCCTCGGTTTTATCTGAATGAGATGGATGTGTATCTTGTGGTTTTTAGAATGGTGTGGGGCAGTATTAGCCATCATTAGCACCCCAGTATGGATCCAATTCACTAATTACTTATGCTGTCTTGGTTCACTGAGATTTAAGTACCAAGTCAATCCCATTATCTGCAGTCTCCCAAGCTTGCCAGAGTCATCCGTCTTTTATGGAAAAAAAGCACAAGGGTTATCAATAGGACCCTGAAATACTTGGGATTTTCCCACTTCAGGAGGAGGCAAGATTAGTCCTGACTAAAGTCGCATCTTCTCTAAGCTGCTACTTGGGATGTGATAAAAGTGAATGCTGACAATTATCCACAACTACATGAAGAGCAGGAGCGAGGGGGAAGAAGGCAAGAGAGGCGAGGAGAGGAGCCTGCCACACACGCCTGCATCTGTCCTACGGTTGCAGGCAGCTTTTCGTACCACCTCCGAGCTACAAATTACAATTCGTCTGTTACAAACACGCGATAATATAGTCAGGAATCAGAAATTAAAATATTCCACAGGCCTCGGGCCTCCTCAGAGAGAAAGAGAGAGGGAGAGGGGCTGAGGGAGAGAAGGAGGGAGAGGGAGATGGAGGAGCAGACCGAGCCCCCGCGCTGCCCGCGCTGTTTGCGCCCTCCCTCCCGCATCCTACATGTTTAATGTCTGCGGCAGCGCCGAGGCCTTGTCTGTTTGGGACGGTTGATTGACATCTGCTCTGCCGAGAGGAAGGAACTGGCAGCTATTGGCAGCACTGTCACGTTCATTTGCACACTTTATGAAGCAGCAGTGTGGCTACTAATACAAAAAGAAATCTTCTAAGCAGCATGACATCTCTTGGAATGGAATATTTGTCTTTACAAATGATTGCACTGCTGCCAGTACTTGACATGGTGCTCGCAAACATGTGTAATTGTTGGAAGTGTAATGATGATTATTTGCATATTTAATGTTCAAACAAGTACTGGAGAAGCAACTTAGACTAAACCTTTTATGGGGAGGATTTAAATATGTTCAGCATCGGCCTGATGAGTCCCAGAAAGGAGTCGGGGTCTGAGGGGAGAGCTGGTGCGCACCGCTGCTGTAGGAAGGGGAGCTTAAGAAATCACCCTGGAATTCGCTACGCAGACGTTTTAAAGGTTTATTTTGAGACAGATTTCATATGAATTCCTCTCCCATTCATTTAATTGCTCAAAATTATATTTAAATGTAATTATACGAAAATTTAGGAATGGTCTATTTATCATGTGTCTGAAATCAGCTAAACAGCAAACTGAGGAAAGTAGATAAGCAAGCGCATGTTTACCACTGACATCAGTTTACAGCAAGCCTGCGCATGATGGCAACGGCACTTATTTTAACTCTTTGGCATGAGTGTGAGATGGCTGCAGGTCATGGGAGGGAGACTTACAAACCTTATTTCCTGGGCTGGAAGTACGGTGCTGGACGTTTGCCTGGGAAATCAAAGCCATGTCGAGGTTGACAGAAAAGGGCTTTCCTCCTTGTAGAAAGCTCTCCTCTGTCTGCCTCAGAGACAGGCTCTTCATTTTCCCTTTCCACATTGAAGATTTTTTTATTTTATTTTTGTGACACAGAGACCTAGCTGGCACACAGACCTTGCATGGTACACACGCGTACACAGGCATGAACAGTTACAAGCATGCAGGACAAAGCATCTTACAAAAGGGCTCTCCAACACAGCAAAAAGAAACAATACTTTTGAAGGTAGTATTGTTCCCCTGGGAAAGAAGCACATTGTTTTTATCAGTGGAATAATTTCAGATGATACAGGTACATGAATGGCAATTTAGCTCTTCACCTTTACTGAAGAATTTCTTTAACTGAGGAATTCATTTTCCAACTTTCTTTTTATCTTAAAGACAGGCTTTCTCTACGTTGAAACTTTCCCTTCTTAAAATACTTAATAGTTTTCATCTCACCACCCCACCCCAACTCTCCTGCTTCCTTCCTCCTTTTTCCCTCTGTCTTGATCTCTCTTTGTGGTTTATTGTGGATCATTTCAGCACCAAGAGATTTATAATCACCAAATCCTACATTGTTTGAGGGGCAGCACAATAAACTTGACTCAATTATCATGCTGTAAATTGATTAAAAAAAAAAATCTGATGGATGAATAAAGACTGAATATCTTCGTCTCTGACCCTGTCGTATCATCAGCAATTCTCTGGCAGGACTCCCACTTGATTGACAATGCTGCTAATGAACACTGTCTTAGGCCATGTAATGATTTACCTGCCATGAACAAGGTTTGGCAATGCTACCTTTGCATACCTGTCAAACAATTAATCCTTTAAAAAACAGATATATTGTCTTGAAGCATGAAAGTGTCTGGAAATTAATAGAAATGTGGAAGTATAAGATAAATACATGTCTGCTCATTAAGGTAATCAGGATTGTTTTTTCACTTATCTTGTTCCAAAAGCAATCCCCCTCTATTTATTTCAGCCACCTGTTGTCTCATCCTTGCAGGAAGCCAGTATCTACCTTTATCCAACTAACTCCTACCTTATGAACTACATCTGCCAATAATGAATACAGAAAGTAGAAAGCTGATTGTGTGTAATCACTCTTCTCACCTGAATGTGTATTTTTTTTTTTTTTCCCCACTTATGCTCAGGCTATCTACCTGCTCTGTCTTGTCTTCTAAGAAGCTGAAGGTAAAGAAAACTTTGTACAGCACCTGGTATTAGGACTGTGCAGCTCATTGGCCTTATGACTCTGCCTCCAGATACTAATCAATCCTCCTCATCACACAAACAGAGGAAAAATGACTGCATGGAAAGGACACCTTTTTTGATCACAGATATATGCAGCACTTCCTAGTGCCTGAGCTGGATTCTGGAACAAGGTTGATCAATGTCACTTTGCTAGCAATAAAAAGTGTCTTTTACTTCTTCAGACAACATGAAATGGAAGAGCCATCCAAACCCATGTTTGCCAGCTTACTCCCTGTGTGTCAACATGTATTGCACGTACCTTCCACAAAATGTAACTTGTCTGAAGCACAGTCTTGCACTTTTGCAAAAAGCTAATTTCTTGCCTAAAAAGTGAGAATGGTGGTATGAACAGTGGAGGGTGCTAGGAAAAATGATGTTGAGGAGATGAGGGGCTCATAAAAGAAGCAGTTAGACTGCAAAGTTGCATTTAGTTCCTTATGAAATTCTTTGAAGAAGCAAAAGTATTTAAAAACATATGACAATAATTAGCAGTATTTCTTTGGGGATTTGTTTGTTTGACCTTAGACTTTTAATCTGTCAAAGTATGCTAATAAGCCTGACAGACAGAAAGATAAAATGCAGAGACAGATGAACTAACTGAGAAAATATCAGTACAATACTGAATATACTTGTGGAAAAAGAAAAGAAAAGAGTGCAATTAAACATTACCTCGAGGCTTTGATGACATGCTCACTATCATGGCAAAGTTGCCTCCAAATTTGGAAGGAGTGTATACTCGAGGTCACTATCATTGTGTCTGGCATCTCTGACGGTTTTACTTTGAATAGAGAGACGTCTTTCTAAGTTAATTTTCCCTCTTAAATTTCAATCTAATGTATTGAAACACTGTTTTCTGCATGTTGTCTTACTGCAGTGTATTACCAGGTGCATTTCAACAACTCATGACTGTTTATGGCTTGAGAATCCTAGAGCAGGTGAACAAAGAGGCAAGAGGTTTCTTTCTGCCTTGAAGACCTGTGAAGGTGCTTGGTTTCCAATTGGATTTATTTATTTATTTGTTTATTTTCTGTGAGACCTTTCTGGTTATCTGTGTGAAGCCTGTGAGAACGATGGTCCCCAAAATCAATAGTCACTTTTAAGGAGCAGTCTATTCTTCATTCAAGGTGAGTTGCAAAATCCTTCAACAGGAGTAAATGGCAGTACATGAGTCAGTTCTTTTAGCATACAGGAAAAAAAAGTTTACATTTTCCTGATTTTTTTTTTTCCTCTCTTAAATAACTGATTCTGTCTTCTCACTACAACCGAAAGTGATTTTGGTGATGCTAGAATAAGGTCATATCATAACAACAGACATTTTGACATGCATTGCCTGCCTTCACGTGTAAAGCTTCTCAACTCCTTCTTTACAAGAGGATTGAGAAAGCTGCCTGATGATGAAGATTTGTTTAGCATTGGTACCACCTATCTCCAGAACTCCAGAGAGCCCTTCTGCAAAATCAGAAACATGATGCTGTCACGATCCTAAGTAAAAGACTAGTCATTCCCTCTTTGACTCAAGAAAATAAGCTATAAAGAAGAGGTTAAAAATTTTCCCTGGCCTGATGTGACCATATCCTGGTATATTGGGACTCAGTTCCTGACGGAGGAGATAAGAATTATTGAAACTGCAGAAATCAACTGATAGGCACACTTTCCCTTTCAGATATCCTGCTGCCATAGCTCTAAACCAAGAATTTAAACCTAAATCAGGATGTAGACTTCTCTTTACTGTGTGACTAAGCTGGGTAACTCACTTTCATGAAGTGAGACTGTGAAGGAGTTCTTCAAAATAAAATGTTTGCACATTGCATATCAGTGTATCTTATTTCCTGACAGGACATCTGATACTTAGCTTTTCCATACACCCAAATGAAGCATGACATTTCGAAAAACCCTTTTTCCAATGACTGAGCTACCCACCCCACTTAAGCTCCCTAAAAATATGCAGAAAATGAAAGATAGACATGTCTTAGCATCCAGAAGTGTGTCTGAAATTACTGCCTTTGCAAAGCTTTTACATTTAGTCAACTTTATAATCACTTAAAGAGCTCATCCAAGCTTCGATTTTTAAAAATGTAGCTAAGGGCTTTCTTTCTCTCTCTGAGCCAGATGCACAATTATAAACCAAAAATTAAAGCCAATTAAAATAAAAATGTGAACACATGCTCTAGCTGAAGGAAGTACCCAGGGCCTACCGCTAAGGAATGGAGTGACCTGCTATATTCAGCGTATGGCAATGGTCCTCATACCAACACCTTGGACTTAAGGATGCTGATCTGCACAGCGATGGAGCGTGCCCACGTTCTGGCTTTTCTTAAGAGCTGTAGCTTTACTTATTGACGGTTGGACTTGGTGGTCTTAAGGGTCTTTTCCAACCTAAATGATTCTATGATTATTGTTCGACTTTCGCCCGCAGAACGTGATGCACGCTCGAGAAGCAAACGCTCTGCTCGGGCGCTCCTAGCGGGAGGAGATCCCACCTCCTGCGCCCGGCCCGCGCAGGACCCCGCAGTGGGCCGCGGCGGGCGCGCCCATCTTGCGCGCTATTTTCAGTGGTCATCCTGAAGCCAAACAGTCTGAGGCGGACGGGGGAGCGAGCAGGAAGGCACCTCCGAGGCGGGCTGCCAGGCACACCCAGCCACCCCCCAGCCGCCGCAGCCCCCTGGGGGCCGCCG
>VXAA01006871.1:164658-181945 GCA_013399115.1 Anseranas semipalmata | reverse complement strand
GGGCGGGGTGGCGGCGCCTTTTCTCCCTGGCGGCTTGGAGAGGTGGGCCGGGGCTTTCAGAGGGGCTGACAGATCTGAAGTTTTGGAGGCTGAATGAAAGAAACACTCAGCTAACAAAACAGTGCGCCAGAG
Organism: Anseranas semipalmata; assembly: GCA_013399115.1. Lineage (NCBI taxonomy): Eukaryota > Metazoa > Chordata > Aves > Anseriformes > Anseranatidae > Anseranas > Anseranas semipalmata. The sequence continues at coordinate 181,813 of VXAA01006871.1, read as the reverse complement.
AAGAAGTTTCATCTGGTCTGGCCAAATCCCTCCTTTCTTTCCATCTTTTCTCTCCTAATAACAGCTGCCCTCTCATTCCCTGTTACTCCGCTGTGAAGAACAAAACCTCCCTCTGACTATCTGTTTTTCTTTTCTTCCCCAGAGTAGGTCTCATTACTGGTGATTAGCAGATGATTAAAACCAATTCAGCTTCCCCCAGTAGATATTTTCTCCCTGTTTGTGACTAACGCGTCAGTCTTCAATGAACGTGCTCCTAAGCTTATTAACGGGCTCAGAGGATTAGCTGCCACCGAGCGCCGCCGCTCCGATATTGTGATGCAGCGAGTGACATGGAACCATTTGCCGAGCGCAGGCAGGGCCGCTGGGACTAAATATCTAAACCACAATTTTAGTTGCCGTGTCGAGCGAGGCTGAGGCGAGGGCGGGGGGGGNGGCGAGGGGGGTGGGAAATCCTAACAATAATTACGAAAATCAAACGTTTGGCGAAGTCTGAAAATAGCCTTAAACTTAAGGGCAGCGGCACAGCCATTCAGGGAGAATAAAAACCAACCCCACCCTCGGAAAAAACAACAACAACAACAACAAAATATATATATATATATATACACACACACATATATATGTAGGACCTTCCCTCATTCGTTGATCCGAAGTCCAAAAGGGACTGCTACGGTGAACTCCCACTGCATAACATACACGCCACTCTCGAGGTTTATATGCGTAGGTGTGGGTGTGTATCAAATCTGTCTGCTGCCCGTGTATTACTATGTAAAACCCCAGCCTGTAGCACTCACAAATCAGAGATTAGAGCAGGATGCGAAATTAGAAGCTTCACTTTATCCCACCCACCCCTTTAAAAGCAACCAGGCTTAAATATAACTTAATAGCTAATAATAAAGAAAAAGAGGTCGAAGTATCTAAAGGTTTGAATTATGCAGTAAATTATCCTGGAGAAAAAGAAGAAAGATTGTGAAATAAGTTAAAACGGGTCATGAAAAATATTTCCAAATCGTATTCTTCCTATCTATTACTTTATGCTTTCTGTTCTCTTTTTTTAAAGATTGTGGTAGTGAATTGTGGCCGCAGTTATAAAATTGGCTCCCTACATTACACTTCTTTTCATGAGATAGACCTCATATATAAGTAGTCCAGATAAATAAATTGATTTGCATTCACACGCCTTCTAAAGTCTCTTGGAGCTCCTAAATGACTAGAAGATCTGGCCATCAGAGTTGTGGGAGAACACAATTTTTCCTTTTGGGGTAATTTCCTGATGCAAAACATTCCTTCCCTTTCAGAGTAGAACAGAGGAGAACAAACTTTTCTCAAAATTTCCTATACAGTGAAATCCAAAAGGAAATATTCTTTGATTTCTGGTCAGGTGAAGTATTTGATTTATTCTGATTTTACTTTGCTCTGAATTTTGTTTATTTTTTTGATAGTCACTTCACAGTACTCTTTTATTACTCTTTTATTGTATATTACAAAAACAGAAATGAAAAGTTTTTAAAATCGAAACTGAAACTCTTCTTACAGTGCTTTTTGTTTGTTTGTTTTAGCAACATTTTTGCAGGCACAAATTTCTTGGTTCATTAAAGTCCTGACATTAAATACTATTTAGAGAGAAACTCTCAAAATTCTTGAAAATATTTCACATCCCAAAATATATACTTTTTGTACTGAAGATGGTTTCAGGGGAAAATTGCAGCCTGGATTTAGTGGAGGCAAACTCTGATGACTAAACACAGATTTAGAACCTTAACTTTAGGCATTCAGATTTGAAAACAAAGCCAACAGAAAAAACCAAACATTTTTTAAGGATTTTTTTTTCTCACCCCCATCATAAATGCTTTAAAATAAAAGAACAAACTCTTCCCAATAATTCTTTCCACATCTTTAAATTTCTTCCATTTATATTTTCCATTGTCCTCCTTCCAGTGCAGCTTAACTCTGAGTGTGCTGAAGCTTGAAATGTAGCTTCCGATTTATAATAGCAACAGGGCATGCAGCAAATGTCAACAAATCCCCTGTCACCCAGGCAAGAAGGAAATGTGAGAGGTAAGGCAGAGTAGCCCTTCCTTGCTGCATAATATGAAAAAAACCCTCAGTGAGAAATAAAGAACTAAGATCTTGCTCATGAAAAACTGTATGAGACCGTTAATACTGAACCAAAATTGGCACAGTATGGTGCCAATCATAGAAAATAGCCAATTATACATACAATGCAGGTATAGACCTATGTGTTTGATATGTAAGTAAATTTAAAATGAAACTCCTCCACCATCTACCTCCTCCTCTGCAAAATTAAAGGAATTCCAGCAGACCACATTGACCATATTCTGAAAAAAAAAAGCACCCCATAAGGCCCACATCACTGACCTCAAATGACCTCAATAAATAAGTAACTGCTGAAGGATCAGCTCTCTTGTTGTGAAACAATAGACCCAAACTTCACTGGAGCGCATGCAAGAAAATGTCACAGGAGGGTAGCACAGGATTTCAGAGCAGAAAGAAAGTTTGGGGAATAACAAGTACACACAGCCAAGCTACCAAGAAAACCTTATAGCAAAGAAAATTCTGCATTTGTCTTAACTTTTAGAGCATCAGGTAGCACTCCTCTTGCCATTCTGCTAATAAAGATGGGGAGATGTGATAGAAATGTGTTGTATTCTTTGCCAATCACTGTTTTTTCCCTGTCTCTAAGACATCATTTTATAAATTTATTCACTGGTCAACAAATGATTCATACAAAAACATACCAGGCTATTGGTTCTTTGTGAATTTTCCGTCAGTGGTTTTTACTCTTTCTATGTGATCAGTCACCTGAGTCACATTACAGGCTTATTTCTGGCTTCAGCTTGGAAGAAAGTACCTGTAAGACAAGAGGGAAAGCTGCCTTTGATTGTGTCAAGAGGTCTATGAAATTAGGAGCTGATAGACTGGCTCATAAAAGAAATTTAAGAATGTTTTAAATCTTCTCCTTTGGACTACTTCCTGCCTGAAAAATCCTTACTGGGAAAATGTGGATATTATGAGCAGGCTCATTCTTAAAATGGATTTTCTCCTTTTATCGTCAGGGACAGAAAGTGATTTAGACAAATAGAGTGTGGTAGGAAGCTTTTTTTGTGTGATTTGAGGCCTTGTCCATCTGTAAGATGAGGCCAGGGCATATGAAAAGCAGGGTTTGTCTGTCCATCATATATGCAGATTTGAACTCAATACCACAATTGCAAGAGAGAGAGTGAGTTCATCTGCAGAAGCTACCACCACTGAGCTGGATATTACCTCCTTAATCTGAGCTACGATAACAATCGTGTCAGTTAAAACCACCTTCCTGGTTGCTTTGCTTCTTTATGAGACAGAAGAAGTAAAGAGATGATAAAGGGAAACATTCTACATCTGTGGCCAAAAACGGACTGGCTCAGAGAACAGGAGGCTGATCTGACCTTAGGTTTTGAATGTTAAAGTATTCATGTCATAGTTTAAGATATCTGGCTTAAATTTAGAAGTGGCCAGCATAAGAAAGAGAGTTAGGGACAGACAGACAGAGCAGGAGATATGCAGCAGACTAGTCTTAGCACTCAGCTGTTAGCATTTGTTACCAGCACTCCAGACAATCCAGCAGCAGTGTCGTGCAGGCATCAGCACTGGAGCTGCTCCTCTTCCTTGAGTCTCTGTTTTTTAAAAAAACAGATGATTATGCAGGAGTAGTATTTTCAGCATCTTTTTACATGGAAGGATGGAACGTGTCTGGGTAGGAAAAACTCCATTTTCTGATTCACTTGTGTGTTTACTTTGCTTTGCATTCAGTTATATTTTTTCAGCATGAGGATTTAAAGTTGTTGCTGACTTTGTATTCTGCTGTACCACAACACTTGGTAGAGGAAAAGGAAAGCAAATGTGCAGAGTTGCCAGGATACGGATTTATTCTGAACTTCAGCAGCCTGGCACTTCCACCGCGAAGCTCCTTCCCCTTTCCCTCACTCCCTCATGCTCCAGGAGCAGGCAGATAGACCAGAAATAGGAAATGAGCATCTCCTGTTTCACGCTGTAGCATTCCTTTTCATTTTATTCTAAGCCTTTCACAGCCTCACAGCTCAACTTGAATGTTTTCAAAGGACAGCTGTGAAATGGGTGCAATGTGGAAAATTCAAGTGGTTAGTTTGCCTAGAAGTGTGTGATCCTTCTTTCCTGCTATCCCTGTTTCCAAATGCTATTTCTTTTTTGAGTTCAAAAGTAGCATTTGGGGAGAGGAAAAATAAATTAATTTGTAGCCTGCTTTTCTTGTGAAATAATAGAATAATAGCTGTTTGCAAACACTTTTAACGTGGAGTAGGTACAAGACAGAATTGATGTTTTCCATCTAAACCTGCTACTTCGGGTCAACATTTGATATATGTCTTTACAAGGGCAAGAAAGAACTTAATTTTTTATAAAACTCTGCTCCTCTTAGGAGCTAACCACACACTCAGAGAGTGTAGAAGAGTTTCTGAGGACAAAGGAGACAGGTGTCATCTTTGGTCTTATTACAATGGCTATTGCAAAATATTGAAGTGGTTTCTTAAATATGTGGTTTCTTAAATATCTGCTTCCTGTGCTTGATTTAGCTGGAGTTGCATGTGGCACTGTTAACCTCAATCACCATGTTCCCTTTCTCTTCCACCAGTTGTTAGCAGCTACTTCAAAATTATGGCCAAGTGGAGGGATTAAAATAAATAAATAAAATTCAAGCAACACTTTCCAGCATTTCAATATGATATTAAAAAGAAAAAAAAAAAAAAGCATGATTATAAGAGGGTCATAAATATAACAATTAAAACAATAGGTGCCATGAGTTCTTTACAAAGGAACTTGATACCTCCCCAAACATCCTGATTATTAAAGATTTCCTGATATTAGTTCACAATGTAGAAATTATATGATTTTTTCCAGGTCGTAATGAAGGGTTTTTTTAGTCAAAAATATACAGGGCAAATTCTGAGAATTTTAGTTTGCTAGTATTTTTTAATTCATAGTCCCTCTACCAGCTGGTCTATCATGCATAAGTTTTCCTCACCATAAATGGTATAGCTGGAATAACAGCAGGCTTGCTTATTTCCTTTCCTTTCCATCTTGACATCTGAAATTGCAGAAATCTTTTATAGTAATATTGGCCTGGAAGATATCCAGGATATCCACTATTGTTTCTATACGTTGGCATCGTTGTTCCTTTTCATTCCTTGTCCTCTTCTTTTCTCCCTGGAACTTTTTTTTTTTTTTTTTAATTTGAAAGGTAAAATTGCTTCATCATTTCGTTTCTTGGAATAACTCCTTGATGAAGGTCCCACACAGTAGGGATCTGCTGGCCACATAAAGAATAGTCTTCAGAGATAAAAACTTATTTCTTCATGTACAGCAGCATGGGTGAGAAATAAATAGAAGGCAAGCGCTCTATGATTTCTTGTTTTCATCTCTTCTTTGGGAACATGTGTGTATGTGTTCCTGAATTAAAGGGAAATCTGGTGTATAGAAGACCATCCAACAGAGCAGCAGACTTCTGAATTTGATGGGGTACTTCAGTAGTGATGAGAAAAGCAGGAAACTGAGGAGAAGGAAGCAAAGAAAGGAGATAAGGAGAAATGGAGGCAGAAGAAGCGTGGTTGGTGTAAGTGAATCAGAGAAGAAAATAAGACTGAAGAGGATCAAAGGAAGGTGACTGAGTTACTTTCAGAGGAATTTCATAGCACTGAGAGAGGAGAGAGCAGGACATTGTGGAGCTTTGAGAGACTATTCTAGGCCAGAAATGTCATGTTTCATCCGCTGAGAATCTATGCTCATTTACTCTGAGCTGTCCCATTGCTTGGGGAGATACTGAAGGATCCCAGATTATCAGCAGTCACCTGATCTGCAGTACTGGAGAGATGAGAGATTCATTATAAATTTTATAAGCCGGAGGAGAGAAAATGTTTTCAAGTAGTGCTTGCATGATTTTCAGTGGCATTAATGCATCTCATGAACCTGCTTTCTTTTTAAAAAATGCTGAACTCCACTAAAGGTGAAATGAAAGAAATCAGACCAATTCAAAGTAGGCCCACCCTTGCTCTGTATACCAAACAGAAAAATCCAAAATAACTTTAGCTGTATGGTGGTGTGGATGTTGTAGACCAAAAGATTTGGTTGTTGGGTTTGCCCACATTGGAAGGAGGCACATTTTCAAAATATCTTAACATTGCCCACTACGCATCCAGTATATGTGTCCATGAATCTTCCATCTTGACTGCACAATAATAGATGGAATAGTATCCGTTCCTGGTAACACACTCAGAGTCACAGGACAAGGACACGTGTCTGATCAATTGCACTTGCTCAGCTCAGGAAGCCCATCTGGTCAAACTTCATTATTACTACAGCAGTACTTTCAATTTTGACAGCCCTGGGAGATATCAAACAGTTAATTTCCTTACAAACCTCAATGACCACTTCATCAGTGGTAGATTTTCCCACCTCTGCTTGATAAGCAACTGACTTCTAGCTGCTCAGACAGATATCAACATTCTTTTGAATAATAAATAGCAACAAAGAGCACTTGGAGTTTCTTGGATGTATAAGGCGCAGCTCCATGGCTGGCACAGAGCCCTCTGAAGTCTTTATGGATGTGCTTTCGTTTCATGAGATGATTCTGTACTTGGTGGTATATTTCCAGTGAAATTGGCTACTTATAAAGTAAACTTGCATTCTTGGATCAGGAAGGTAGGATGCAATGGGATCTGTTTGTCAGCTCCTTTGTTCTTGTCCAGTAGCTAATGCTGAGGTGCCACTACTGCTGAAAAGATACTGTTCTTTCGTCTTCTATGATCTCAGACCTGCTTCTGATTTCCCCACTGGAATCTGATCCAGCTGTGAAGAAACATAATAGAGAAACAACCAAGTCCTTAAAAATAGCTGCATTTCTATCCTTCAGCAATAGCCACAGTAGTTTGATATCTGAGGCAAATAGTAGCCCACCATTGCTGTGCCTGGTAAGTACCGGGCAAAGGATTCCACAACCCAAGCACATCCTTTCACATCCCAAGAGTGAATGGACAAGTTGTTCCAAACCACTCTACTGGCTAGATGATAAAGCAACGTACTGTCTTTTGTGATGCTATGAATTCCTGTCTAGCTGTGGCAGATAAAATAGATTAGTTATCTATATTGCTTGACATCAGTACAGAATAATACTGACAGATACGTAGGCCATGAGATCAAGGTGCTAATATCAGAGAGGCAGGGGGTGACATCAAGCTGCTAATATCAATGATGTTGCAGGATAAGCCCTGAAGATCATGTCTTCGATTTTTTTTTTTTTTTTTCAAGGGAGAAAGAGGAAGCAGAGGTGCAGAGCTGAGTATTTGCAGTGTAAGAGTTTCACCAGTCTGCAAGTGTGCTAATGGAATTTGTTCCCATGCACCAATATCACAGATGGGTAATGCCAGAGAAATGGCAGGCAGGCACATTGTGTTGTATATACTGCAAACAGAAGAGTGAGCAGAATCATACCAATAGCTTACTTCCAGGCAAAGCAGAAGGCAAAACAGTCCAAAAAGACTAGATGCTTACGCAAAGGACATATAGAGAGAAGCAGAGGACCACTTACTCCCCGTTGTCTTAATTTGCCATAACTGCATGTTTTCACAGTCACTTCCTTGAAAAAAGAAAAAAAAAAAAACAGCCTGTGCAAGTCTACACTGGGAACTACTTCCACCTGAGGTGTCTGCTTCACTGTGCTGCTGAATGGCTGCAAATGTGGATCATGGGAAGAAGAGGAATAAAATGGATGAGAGAGGATTAAGTTTTCAAGGAAGACAAGATCGGTCTTATCTCAATAGCCATTCGTTTCACATCTTTGCTACTTTTGTCACAGCAATACTATCAGAACAGACAAATGTTAATTTCCCTAATATTCTTTCTCAGACTCAAATATGAACATAATGAGGGACAAAGACTTAAGTAAGTAAGTCAGAGTAATTTCCTGAATGCCAGCAACCAGAGCAGGAAGGAACAGATAGATGCTGATTCACAATGATTCACAGATACTACTGCTGGCCTTAAACAAACCAACACTTAAACACTAAATCTGATCCCACCCGAGTCAGCTCAAGTCCATAGCCATATGTCTGTGTTTGTACATGGTATGCCCAACCTGAAAAGACAGGCAAAGATTCTAGTCTGTGCACAATTGAGTCTGAGTGTTGAGCCATTTAGAGATATCCTACAGTAGCTGAATTTACCGGCCTGAGTCAGTGATGCCCTGAGAATCTTTGCACCATGCTACTTTTTGTAGCATAGTAACACCCTCAGGCTTCTGAGTGAGCTACAGTTACCATTTTCAGCTACTAAATATTACCAAAAAATATACTTGTAGCATAATAGATTTGATCTGGAAGAAACAGTGCTATGATTGAAGCTAAAATCCTTGTATTTTCTGCCCAGATTGTAAAGTGGAGCAGGAAGCCCTAATTTACACTCAGATGAGGCTTGATTTCCCATGGTTGCATGCTTTTGATTCAACAAGCAGTTTCACATGTGGTATTGCTGCATTTGGCAGCAATGCTGGTAGGTACAAATCTGTATGTTTTTGGCACTCTCCTGAAAACCCAAATACATTCACCAGGATAACCCCAAACCATCCACCTGATAAACCTGACTAGTGCTCCATCGATCTAAATTATACAGTGTCACTTAACTAAAGCAAATGACTCCATAGTATCCAAGGCATTAGACCCAATATAATCATTTTCCATACTGAGAAATAGTTAATCCTCAAAAATGTGGTAGGATAAAAACACATAAAAAATGTTGTGCTTTTGGGGAAGAAACCTTGATTAATACTTTATTTGTTTAGTTAATATTTTGACAATATGTCAAGCCCTTTTGCAATATTACTGCATTTAAGCCAGATGACAGCCATTATATCACCAAGAAGAGGCACCATATTTATATATGAATGCAAATATAAAAGTAGAGTATATTCGAGCTGCAAAAAGAAAAAGAAAAGGAAAAAGAAAAAAGAAAATGCACAAACCACCACCACCAACAACAAAAAACCAAAATGCACAAACCGAACAAACTATCCATTGCTAATTCTAGTCCTTTAATTATATTAAAATATTAAACATACAGAAAAATTATTTTCCTGTTCTGGGGAAGAAGTGTGAGAATGCATCTCCAGAAATTTATTTTATTCTGGTAAGAATTCAAATGACATAGTACTAGGGACATCTGACAGTCTCATGTATATGACAGAAACACAGAGCTACAGAATTAGATAACTTAAGTTAGGCTGCAGACCAAACCTATCCTGCTACAGTCCAAATGAGGTTATTGACTCAGAGAAGGAGCCATTGATAAAGCAATTACTACCAGCAACCAGATGTGTGATAGCTCATTTTTGGAAATGGACAGATGCCCCAGCATGAGTGGCATGGAGATATCAAATATAAGAAATCTTCTGAATACAATCAAAATGACAGGCAGCCTCGTATCAGAATCTAGTAGATTTAATGGGTAATATTTCCTTGGAACTGGAATAGAATAAACATATGGGTAAGAGGCCGAATAAGCACAAATTAATCTTTTAAAAGTGACAAATATGCTATGTGTGAATCAGGTTTGTTAATACTTGTCCACAAAGCTAATGTATTCTAATAATGATTTTTATTTTTTTTTTTTTTTTTTTAAAGCTGCTATAACATAACATACTCTAAAGTTAGGTGCATAATTTCAGGTACATTCAGTTTATTTCCATTCATTGCACATCCGTATTAGGAAGCTTTGCCTTCTGAACATTACACTGCTATGCCAAACGTGCAATTCTATAGATCAGCCTGGGAGAGAGGGTGCCAGCCCTTCCTGATGATGAATACAGTGGCAGGAATCTACTTTGTTTTGTAATATGTAAGGCTGATTAATCCAAAGCTGTTTGCAAACTTCATTTCATACAGGATACCCCCATCCTTACAATCAGATTAACAAATCAAAGGTGTATTCAGACTGGAGACAGGTTGCCACTTAAGTATTTCAGACACCCAGGCATTCCATTAAACTAAGCTTGGATTAGCAAGGTCTGACTATTTAAAGGGAGATATGTTTAGGGGTTCTCTGCCTCTGTTGATTTTCAATGCTGTGCTCATGGGGTAGTGCTGTCCAGTCTTAAGGGCTCAGTGAGCTTACAGAGCTTTACAGCCTCCCTGCAAGCTTCGTGAGCTTAATTGAAGATAAGTACATACAAACTCACCTTCCTAGAAAGAGCTCTATTTATATGAAGGGGAAAAAAACCAAACAAATCTCTTTATGCAGTGACTTAACTGCATCTTCTCTGTCATCATTTATCCTTATTTTTATATAGTGGAATTTATTAGACTAAAACCCTTAATCGTGTGGAATAGATGAAAGTGGAATCATTCAACACTGTCACCTTTTGTTGTCACTTGAGACTCTCTAGGAGGTGACAGAGACTGATCAAATGATTTATTAGGAGCAAGTTGTGCCAACTGCTTCAGCCCTACAGGGAAGTGGATCTGTGAGGGTCCGGGCCTAAGTCCCTCTCTGCCTTTCCTTCCCCATTTGTAAAAAAGTAAAGACAGAACTGCTCTAGCCAACACATTCAACAGTGTTCCCTTGCCACACTGTCACTGAGAGACCAATCTTGGTGTAGAAATGAACAGCATCTCACCCGCAGAACAAGCACACTCTCCTTTGAGAAGAAACAACCATAGGAAGACGTGGTTTAACAGTTGATGGTGATGTTATGTGTAAAGGGCTCTTGAGAAGTGATGTAATGCTGCTGCTGCACCGAGGGTTTACTTCTAGGCTCTGCTGGAGCTCATGACAGTTACAGGTGAGAAACTGGAGCATGAGCATGGGGCACGACGTGTGAAGAAGTTTGCTGTGGTAGAGTTTTACTGATGTCAGTTTATGTTCAGAGCTGCAAATGCAGTCATTCAGCAAGAAACCCTTCACTCAACTACAGCTGTATTGCCATATAGTTAGTGCATATACATACACTTCTCAATGAGAAAGACATTTGTCACTATCATTTGTTCAGTTATTTCAGCTCATGATAACAACTTGGTGACTATAATATAGTAAAAGAATATGTTTACAGGGCTTCTATATTATTTATTATTTACTCTCCTTGCCCTTAAAAGAAGATTGCCTTCCTTCAGAAATGTCCACACATCCTAATGAAGGGGAGAATTCAGTCAGGAAAACTGTGAGAACCTCAGCTACTGTAAGATGACGAAGCTCCATTTGGAAAGGCAGAGTATCCTCACCTAAAATGTGTGTGTGGCAGGTGATTCTTCCCGTATGCCCTTTGTCTAGACATCTGCCTCTGGATAGGAGATTCAAAATGCCATGCCTTGGTCAGAAAAGTAGCTACCATGTGGCTGTACAGCTAACTGGAATTCAGCACAATTCAGTGTTATTTGCAAGTAATTGCACCCTAGTCAGTCAATAATTTACATACTGGTATAGTTCAGGAAAATATTCATTATCTAAAATGAAGATTTTCTTTTAAAATATGTTAAAGAATTGTTTCATTTGCAACCTGTACTAATGCATCAGCAGAATGGGGTGAAAGGAGAAAAAGTAAGTTAATGGTTGGACTTCATGATCTTAAAGTTCTTTTCCAGCCTAAATGGTTCTATGATTCTATGATTAGCAAATAAATAATTGATACAGGAATAAAGAAAAGGGGTTTTAGTCTGCTGTAATCTGGGAACTGCCTCCTCATTCTCCATCCTGCCTTAGTTTAAATAAAGAAAATATCATCTGATCCCATGTAAGAATGACTGGATATTTATTTTTATATTCTTTTATTTCAGTAGTAGTAATAGCTATAATATGATCAACCGAAATCACAGCTACTATTATTCCCTCCCCCAAAGTTTTTGTTACAATAAATGCTTATTTTATTGGTGAATGTACATTGCAATTATGGAATTAAAGAACGTTGAGGGATATCTAAGCAAGAGAAGTTGTGGGTGCTAGGAAGGCTGGGTGCTCTGTGACTGGTAGTTAATGCTGGTCCCCTTTCAAAAATATTTTGTCTTTTGTTCTCCTTTCAGAAGAAGAGGACAGACAGAAGGCCACATCTTCCTACTCTTTTCCTTTCTAAATTACTCCTGAAATCTTGCCACTTCTTTTTAGGGGAGAAAAAGCTACAGCAGGAACAAAGTACATAGCCTAACTTTGGATAGTACATCCTGCAGTGTCATGCTTTCATCCGTATCAGAACTCTCTCCTGTCATCTGAAATTTAGATTTCTGTCTTAAGAAACAGACCTTTCTCTCTGTAATCACCACTGAACTATACAGAGTTCAGGAAGGAACCAATGGTTTATTTTATTTCCTGTGAAAGCCACTTTAGATCTCAGGCTACTTCATGAATGTTTTTTTTAGCAAAAACTAAAACATCAGCAGTAGCACTGTTTCTACTCCTCACCAGTCCTCTGCAAAAGCTCCAAATACCAGACTTATCTGCCCTTTCTAAGTGGAATTTCAGTGGATGATTTTTGCAGGTCAACAAATTTGTTCTGTGACAAGGAGAATTCCAAAGTCTGGGTCTCCTCACAAGATTTGTCTAAATTAGAAAACCCTATTCCACTTAGGTTCATGGTTGGACTGACCTCTCTCTATCCTTCACTGTCCTTGCACAATGCATTCTCTGTCTTTCCCTCTTGCTTATATTTATACAAACAATCTCAGTGAAGTATCCTACCAATATAAACGCTGACAATCTAGTCTGCTTAAAATTCAGTGGTTAATAAGGTTCAAAATAGTTTGCTGCTCTAGGTGCTTGTTAGCAATGCATAAGTGTAATACAGGTCTCCCTGCCTCTCATGGACTGTAAGTTAACACTTAAATACCGATTAAAATAAAACAGATACAAACCACAGCCAGTTGCAGTTGTTCTGATTAACATTATATTTTACAGTTGTTATACAAACAATTAGTAGAAAAAGACTACAACATCAGTTCTGTTGGCAGGAGAAGGCACAGCCATGGCCAATCCAATCCAATTAAACCATGTCTCCAGTATGCAGATGAACAGCAAAAGTGCAAATCAGAACATATCATTACATTGCCTTCCCTAAGACACTGAGAGTCTGATCCCAAGAGGGGCTGAGGCAGTATGAGGAAGAAAGGAGATGTTCTGGGAAAGAAGCACACAGAGTGAGGGGAGAGCTAAACTAAAATATCTTGGGGAATTAATATGGCTGTCATATCATGTGTGTAGAGGAACACCTGAAACTTCTGAAACTTCATTTTTTTTTCAGACAGAATATGAATAAAGAATTGAAATTTATGAGTTTTTCAAGAAATGAAGCCCCCGCCCCTTCTATTTCAAAAAATATATGAAAATAAGTTTACAGGAGAACTTTATTATTATCCTTATGTGTCAAGTATTGAAATGAAGTTACTTCACTTAAATGAAATCAAATGTTTTCATAACTTTGCATGCAAAATTTCAGTGAAATCAATACATTCTACTAGAATATATTGACTTGATTAAGTGTGTCTCCATTTTCCAGTGTTTTTTTTAGAAAAAAAAAAAAAAAGATTGCTATAACATAATTCATGCTTATTTTTCAGTTGCCCAAATTCATAGTCTGTGACATTCTTTCTGTTGACTTCTCCGAATTTTGAATTTGACCCAAATAAATAAAAGAGCTGCAAAACAAAGAGACAAAATTCTAATGAACTGTAATCCTGCTATACAACTGGTTGAATCCTAAATCATATATGCTTCTTGTTATCAAAACACAATATCTCTTGATTATCTATAGTATCATTTATACAGTGATGAAGTGATAGTACTTGTTTCTGAAAAAAACTGTCTTGTTCTAATTAAGCATTACATTTGTAGGGCTCTCTCGTGCACTTTATTTACTCAAGTTTTTTAATGTTTGGCATTCTGACATGAAGGATAGTATACATATATACTAAAACCAAGCAAAATATTAAAATGCTCAGAGTCAATGCAAAAATTCTTGTCCCCTTTGCCTCATAATTAAAAGAATCTAGTAACAGAGCTCAGTCCAAAAATGTTGGACTGAAATGTGCTTTGCATTTTTTCAGAAAAAAAGTCATGAAATAGATTAGCAAACACAAAAAAGATTAAATATATTTTACAAAATTCAAAGTTAAAAAATACTGAACAACTCAAGAGCAGGCACATTAGGTATATTCTTCAGCTTATGATGAATAACTTTAAGTTCAAGTATTAGGTGAAAGTTCTCAAAGCTCAGACTGTTATTTTCTCACAGGGCACTGACAGATTCAATATCCGGACTGCAATTCTGCTGGAATTGATAAAAATACAATTAAAATGTTGTACAGGGGGTACGCCAAATTGGCCTGCATCCTAGAACCCACTCCAAGCAAAACCTTGAGGAATATATTGTACAAGAAAAGGTTTGTCCCCTGGGATTACCTCCCACTTCCTTTAACCTGTTATTTTGCTCATCCTATTAAGAGATTCCTCAGAGGGGTGAAACAGTAGATTGCCTCATTAAGACTCATCATTTACAAGATGTTGACAAACGCTGGCATTTATCCTGTTGTCATAATAAATGTGAGAAAATGACCACTTGGCAATAAGTGATTCTATGCAATTGCAGGTTGTAAAATTCAACAATATAAGGGTCTGTGGATAATGTATCAGTATCACGATGTAGCACCTCTGAACAGATTCTGCATTCATTGTAACAAATCTAGGCTAAAATAAATAATAATGGACAGCTTCTTTTTATAGAGTTTTCCCATAGAGTTTTGTGCAACCCAGACATTAATTAAGAAAAATGAGAGAATAGTTTTAAACCCAACACAATAATGAAACAATTATTATTAATCCTACTGGCTATCTCAGCATAAGTACCCCACATCCATATTGTCCTTGTTGACAGCCTGAAAACTCTCTGAACTCAGTTTGCCTACAGCTCTCATCTGCCCTGTGGCTGATGACAGCATGGCCTTTCTTAACAAGGGTCATCTTGTCCACTCTGTGTTAATGGTATGCACGAGATCACCACAAGAGGAGAACAGAAGCTGCTGAGACAGGTTTAGGTGAGAAAGCAGTGTTGTCCTGACTCCGTGCAGAAGTGCTTTGAGAAATGGAGATTTTCATCCATCAAGGACACCAGCAATACAGCCTCAAGACAGTCCTATAGGCAAATAATGTGGTTGAGAAGAAAATTGGGCCATAAGTCTGACTTCAGGAAAACAGTACACCTTAGCATAGTTCCAACTGTTTTTAAGAAATGTTCTGAGGGAGACAAGTGTACCTTGGAGATGCAACCATCAACCATAAAAGCAGGCCAAGATCAACACAAAGGCATAAATGCCTGAAGATGGATACAGTCCTTATTTGTAAAGCTATATTCTTGAACTCCCCATTCAGCTAGAGGTCCCTGTACCCTGCAAGGACTTCAGTCTTCTTGGATGTCTTAGATTCTGCTTCTGCATATGCCCAAAAGCATCTCAATTTTTACCATTAAGAAAGTTGATATCTCTATCAACCATAAGTTTTGTTTTCTTTCTGTACAGAATGAATTTTACGCACTAGGCTTTTCCAAAGAACACCAATGACATTGGCTTATATACTTTTACAGACGCCATTCCTTTTTCTTAAAACATGGCTGAAGGAGTGCCCTGTAGTCTATTCTGTCGTAGAACAACTGAACACAAGATTAAGTGAGGACTTCAGGCTAAGGAAGATCTCCAACTTTCACTATGGTCAATGGGAAGAATACTTCTGAATTTAAGTCCTAGTTTCATTAGGGTGATAAAGGGCCTAACTAGGATGAAAAAAAAGCTCGTCTTCTCTTGATGACCTTTTCAGTGAAGTGCCTACATGCAGAAGGATAAATACAAGCCCTTTTTATCTACATTCAGGGCTCTCCTAAATCAAAGAACTCAAAATTAGAAGTCCATTTGAAATTCTGACCTTGGATATCTGTTTAGTTGCTAGGAATCCTGTTGTAAATACAGAAAATGAACACAAACAAGGGATGTCATTTTCTTTGTATTAGCTCTGAAATCAGAGGAAAATCATGTTTATGAGCTTAAGAGATTTCTTGAAATGGAAGGTCATCTCCTTGTCTCCAAAATGCATTGATTTCCACTTTTAAAAAAATATGTTGTAACTTTTATAATGACATTTACTTTTGCTAACTTTTAAAAGAAACAAAAGAACAAATGATATACAAGATTAAAAGAATCATAAAGTAAAAAAAAAAAAAGTAAAAGTAATTTTCTGGTTGGGGGGTAACTATTGCAAAAGCAGGTGTAGCCAATTGATCAGTGTAAGTATAAAATTCCTTCTGTGCCTGGTCCAAAGAGGATGTGAATCAGTTGCAGCTCTCCAAATGAGAGAACCTGGTCTTTGGCTGCAGCTAAAAAACTCATTGCTTTGTCTCTGTAGCTTCCCCAGTTTAACCTACAATGGCAGCCATCACACACATATGAATAGGATTTGTCTCATATAAATTGGCCAATATCCAAACACCAGTTCCTTGATCTTAAGGTTCATATGATGAGAAACTGCAGTCCTTGAGGCAATTCAGAAAAGAAGTCAATTCTGCTGCCAATTCTAAACAAAAGTAACAACTGAATATCCTAATTAGAATGGCTTTATTAATAGATAACAAGTGATTCTTGTGAGATAAAAGCAGTGATATTATTAACAATCAGAATTAAAAGTGACAATAACTCGTTACCAAGGGTATTGAGTTGCAGGTGGTTGGTAGCTCTGTCCTACTTGACTAATACAATGCCTGAAACACTGCGCTTGTGGTGATTGTAGAGCTCTAAAAGAATCAGCAAAATTGCTTTGTCACCAGAATTTGCAACCCTGATTTGACAGTATCAATTCTAACTGGGGAATTCAAAGGGTCTATGTGTGTGTGTGTGTGTGTGTGTGTGTAATTCATTGGTTCTTGTTTCTGTCACCAGTCATTATTATTCACCTTGTGTTTCTGCATATTCAACTTGATTTTTGTGTGTCTATGTATATGGTTTTTGAGGGATAGAGAGAGTTTAGGCATTGTCTATTGGAAGTTGATGCCCTTTGGTCTGCATCTTCAGTTGTATACTAATGCTCAGATAATCCTCTCTCCTCTCCTCTCCTCTCC
>VXAA01006871.1:154003-164648 GCA_013399115.1 Anseranas semipalmata | reverse complement strand
GCCAAATAAACCCAGAGTTGAGACAAAAAATAAAAAAAAAACACAACCCTGAAGGAATCCTTACATTTTTTGGAGCACACTCTACTTTTGAAGTGAATATGTTTCAACACTAAATATATATTGCTAGCAAAGCCAAATTTCTGTTGAATGGAAGAGACTTTGGCATTTAAGATATGGGATATGTGAAGTTTCTTGTTCTCTTACTTTCTCCTCCACTACAGCTTCTTGTGTCACAGACTCTTTTAGCTCTACTCCTGGATCGCTTTGATGTTCACTTTGAACATCCACTATTACCGCTTTAGACCTGGAGTCATCTTATATATGGTATGATGTTTTCCCAATCACAACGCCATAGGGTGTGAGATTATCATGCTGTCTCCTTCCTTTTGTACTCTTCTATTTTGTTTATAGTATTTTTAATTGAGTCCTGGACTCCCAATCTGCATTCATTAGACATAGAGCAGATAAACACTTGTAAAGGCACAATTAAGTCACAGCCAGGTACTGGTGTTTTCCTCCCTGCTGACTTTACCTCTGCTGAATACAGTTCATTAACATTTCCATAGTTTTAGTTACCCCATATTGGAATTTAAGTCTCTATTTGCTTATTTGCTTGCTTATTGCCTGTTATAAAACCCACTGCTCATTTATTTTTATCAGATATACTGTGCTAACTCGATGGATCTGCCTACTAGTCAATGGGGTCTGAATGCCCCAAACTCAGCTTTTCCTAATGGACTCAAATATATAATGGTGCTCTAAAAGAATTTTTTCCCTACCCTGAGATAAAAATGACTTGCTCTCACAAAGTAACCTGCAGAAATGCATACAATATTTACCAATTTCTCCACTGTAGAGCAGAACTGGAAAATGAACGGCACTAATATTCCAATGACCATAATTGCCACAATCTCACAATGTTGAGACCAGCCTGAAAGCTTCTTCTTGTAGAGTGTAGTGTAAAATTATGTACTGATTGGGAACAGACCATTGCCTTAGCTGCTTTTGAGTCCACCTTGTCAAGGTTGCCTTTTCAATCAGTAGTGTTAGGGATTGAATTTTTATTTGTATTTCAGATGTACTAGCTTACTACACCACTGAGAGTGTCCTTTTAAAGGTGCAAGGCTGGTCTGTGAAGGGATACTGAAGGTGGGCTGCAGACTTGAAGCGCTATAGTGCACAAGTATATATCATGAATTATACAGCTATATTTCTCCAAAGATCTACATCAGTATCTCTGCATAGTCTTCTGCAGAGTGATAATGAAGGCGCAGCAGCTCATGGAGTAGTCTGTGTTTCTACATGGCATAACATCTCATGATATAGGAATACTTAGAGAAGCTGGGCATTTTGAACCACACTGAAATGCTTCACTTATATAGGAGAAACAGAGTTTCATGGAGTAAAGGCCGGGGGATTTTCTTTGTTTGTTTGTTTTTCTCCTTTTGAAAACACGAGCAAGTAATGTTCTACTCACTTTGTAAAACCACAAAAGTGTCAGTCTCTAAAAGAACAAGCTTTCTCTGATCAGGAGATTTTTTGATACAGCTGTGTGGAGCTCCAAACTGGTTTCTATTTATGTCAGTAGAAGAGCTCCCATTGTGTTTAGGGGGAGCAGATGCTGGTTCTTTGTGACCTACCAACGCACCTGAAGCAGATGTTCGTAACTATACAGCAATGTGTGCCTAGATCATGCCTGATTGCAAATTCACCACAGTCATCTTTCTCTTCTAACACACCCTACAAAAAGTAACAGCCACACAAATCTTTGATTTCCTTTTTGAACTCATAGGCTAATCTTGCTAACACTTATAAAAAAGGACAATGAACAAAAATACATTTTACAGAAGCCAATAAGGACAATGCAAATAAAGGAAACCAGTTTGTGGACATAAAAAAAAGTTAATCAACCATCTGGAGGTGTGTGAAAGCTTTTTTGAATGTGATATAAAAGTTGAGCACAATCTTTCTCCCTGAGTTTACCAGTTTGTTAAATAATGCATTTGCCTTTCCTTTTTTTTTTTTTTCACCCTGAATTTTGTGTATTGCTTCATTCAGAGTGAAAGAGTTCTAATGCCTATGGCACAAACTGCTTCTGAATTTCTTCCTGACAGAGTACATTTATAACATAACATAACATAACATAACATAACATAACATAACATAACATAACATAACAGTATGCTGTATATTGTGCACTATGCAATATGAGCATACTCATATTCTTGGTAGTAGTAATAAATAATGCAGACTACTACTGTGATAATAAATACGAATTAGAACAGTGGTTAAATCTGGTTGGGTATAATTATAGGTTGCCCCAGTGAACTAAATTTCAGTGGGGTTTGGTTCTATGGTTTAGGGTAGTCTCCATTAAATATAGGAAAATCCAGTTAATTAATTAGCCCTTAATGTTAAATGAGTTTTTTAAGCCTGAGAGACAAGGGGAATGTGGGATTTGTGGGGACTTGACAATGAACATTTAATGATGTTAAACCCAAAGTGACTGTTAATATAGGCTACAGTACCTGAGAGTCAGAAATACAGTCACAGAGATAAATGCAAATAAAGTACCAAGGTTTAACAGGAAATGAAGAATGTTAATTTACTCTGGATATTCAGGTTGTCTTTATATGATTTAATTTTTTTTTTTTTTTTTTTTTTTAATGGTTACAGTGCCAGGGTCCCTCACTCTCTGACTGTGCAGAGGACATATATAGAAAGACAAGAACTGTATGACTGAGTTGAACTTTTCTCAGCATTTATATCATTCTTTTCCTGGGTAATCTGCCAGCATGTGGAAAAGATGTTTATGAAGAGCTGTCCCTGGGAAAGGACACTGTTTTCTGAAGACATTTCCTAGTTTTGGGGCAATCTCATCAAGGAACAATCCTGGACTGAATCAGAAAACATGTTAAGCCTACTCTACCTGGTCATACTTTATACCTGGATAGTCTTCTACTGTGTGGACTGCTAGGCTCATAGAGGGCCTCAATCTGCTCTTCTGCTGTGGACATCTCTCTACACATTAGGGCTTTTTCAGTCTTCCACCTGTCCACTTTTAACCTCACATTAGGCTTACCTAAAGGATGTAGTGGCATTGCTGCAGCTTGTCGGGGCCTGGTGAATACTACCAGCCCTTCCTAGTCCCGCCTACCTTCAGGCCAGGGCTTTCCCCACCCCATCCAAAGAACAGGACCCCACGTCACCCCCCGTGGCAATCAGCCCCTGCCCCAACAAGGCCACAGCAGGGCTGGTCTCCAAGCTCCCCACAGCCTTGCCCTGCCTGGCCATAGCCCCCGACCAGCTGGGCCCACCCACGGGCCTGTGTCCCAGCCTGGCCTTGGCCTGTCCCTGTGGCCCTGCCTGGCCATCCTGGGCCGTGTCTGACCTTGGTTCCCCTCACTGTGCCTGGCCCCTGCTGTGGTCTGACCTTGGGATCTCCTCGGCTCCTGGTTTCCCAGCCTGCAGGGAGCAGCCAGCCTTGGCTGCCCTCAGCCATAGCTCATCCTAGTCTGTAGTGAATAATAGCCACATTCCTTAATTTTATTTTTATTTTTATTTTTATTTTTTTCATGTTATCATATTTGTACACACCACACCTCCACAGTACAGTCTGGAGTTATTCATGGCCAAATATTGGCATACATGTGGAATGAGATTAATTGTCTTCAACTTCATTTGTCTGCAATGTAGCTGTCTACATCTTGGTTGGTCATTCTAGCTTGCCTTCATCTTCAGTGGCAATAGGTGACCATACTTCATTTATCTGGCCTATTTCAGCAATTTACATTAAGATACAAAATGTAGCACTGTATGGGTGCTACAAGGGCAAGCAGGAAGTATGTAGAGGAGGTGGGCTCTTCTATACTGTCTTTCCATTCCCTTGGCTCCTCAAGGCTGCCGACATTCATGGAAAATGGCAAATGCATTCCCAAAGCAGGGAGTTTAGAGTAGCTCCCTGACAGCCACTTGTCCCTATACTGAATTTAGCCCTTCATGATTTTTTATTTGCAGCCTCCACTTGAACTTTATGCTAATTCTGTGCAACATGGGTAATAGGTATTTTTTTTTATCAGTTTGGTAGAGGAACAGTGATCAGGGACCTCTTGAGATGACAGTCTGTCAGACCGTAAATCAAGGAGGATCTCTCTTAGCAGCCACAAAGATTAAACAGACTAATGAATCAATGTTTTAGACCATCCACTCTCGGGAGCCTTCACTTAAGTCCCAGCACTGTTGGTCAGGTCAGGAAATGCTCTTTTCTGTCAAATGGTAGGTTTCTCTGTGTGGTAGTGTGTGTTCATCCTCCTTTGTGTGAGCTCTAAAAAGCTGACAGAGGCAGATGTCAATCCATACTGTTGTGACACTTCCTCATTCAGCTCTAAAACTTTGTGAGATTATTTCACCATCCAGTAATTGGCAAGAGAGGGGAGGTCATGTTTGTTCATTTTGCAGAAATCAGTTCTAAAGTTCATCTTTCTATTTTTCCTATCTGCTGAGGACATAAGCAATTAATAACCATCCCCTCTCCTCCAAACACTCAACCCTTTGTTTTCATCATTTTTGCTGACTTTAGGGCACTTTACCTGCATCTTTGTTCAATCTCTTAACATAAATAGCACCACATCTGTAATTTTGTTATCAGCTACAAGACTTTTTAAGCTAAAATCTTATGGATGTACTGGATTCTATTTACTTTTGGTTCTGTGATCCTGAAATAGTCATAATTTACAGCATATGTACTTTAAGCAGATGTTCTGTTTAAGTTCAGATATTCTGCCCATCTTTCTTGTAACTGAAGCACTGATATTTAAAAGGGCCCTCATACTACTAAAAATACCAGCCATTAATTTAGAGAATGTATTTCTGTTAAATGTATATTGCACTGAAGGCATGTACCCTAATAAAATAATACAACAAATACAGTTGATTTAAGTAAATAACTTGTTAGAATTTTTTTAGCAGGAAAAATACTTTTCTGTTACTTTTTGGAGAACAAAAATGTTGTGAGCAAGTAATACTCAAAATAGTAAATGCTCTTCATTCAGCATTTCCTCAGTGATAATTTCTGGTTGTTGAGTAAATAAATTATGAACCTTGCCATCTTTGATTTGATACTATTTAAAAACACAGACCTGTAACTCAAGAGATCCA
This sequence comes from Anseranas semipalmata, assembly GCA_013399115.1. Lineage (NCBI taxonomy): Eukaryota > Metazoa > Chordata > Aves > Anseriformes > Anseranatidae > Anseranas > Anseranas semipalmata. Next base: position 159,491 of record VXAA01006871.1, on the reverse strand, counting down.
GTGATTAAACAGGAAAATAAATGACTGTATTAAAAATGTCACTGCCCAGATGGTCCCATACAGAAGTTCTGATCTAAGTACTCACTAATTAAAGAGAAGGTGACTAGACCCTAAATTTGTCTTCTAATTTTATTTATGACTCTTATCTACACATGAGGGGCTTGAACACATTTCATTTTTGAACATAACCCAAAAAAGTACTTAAGCAGGCGCTTAACTATAAACTGATGTTTGGCTCCTACTACCGTAACTAGGGATGATTTCCTGAATGTGGACCATGGAGGAATTTCAAAGCTAGGTACTAATTTTGCCAGTTAAGGGAAACTGATAAAGATTTATGTATTTGAAGTTAAATTTTTCTATTGTTTTCATGCATTTTATGTTCATGAAAACTGGCAAATATCTCAAGATACACTGAAATCCTTTCATTAACTGCAAAAAAGTTGTCTACAAGGTAAACTAGTTTACTGTAGTTTCTCTACCATGTTGCAAAAATACTAGTTCATTTAACTGAGAGAAAATTCCTGTCTGTACTGTCTTCTCTTACCTACTGATAATAGCAGATTCATGATTTTAAACAGAACTAGTTATTCTGTTCCATTCTCATGTCTATGAGAAGCCACTTTCAGAGAAAGACACAACACTGCTAAACTAAGCTTGGAATAGAGAGGCTCAAATACAGTTTTATTCCATAAGAAAAGCTAAGTTTTTGCTGAAGCATCAGCTGAAGTATGGAATAAAAATTAACCAAGAAATCAGAAAAAAAAGGTCTTAAATCTGATATGTCTTTCATGACAAACATCACAGTGCCTGTAGTGTAAAACAATCTTGACTCAGGAATTTCTTTTACTTGATTTAATTTATTGCCAATTCATGCAAACTTCTAATCAATTATTTGGGTCAAAGAGCAGCTGGAAAAAAAAAAAAGGAAATTTGATGTTAAACTTTCAGACACTGTTAACAGCAAAGATAGGTGGGCAAGGCAGGGTTTCCTGAGACAAATGATGAGCTAAAGCAAATATAAAATACCAAACCAAGGATCACAAAATATTTTTCTGGCTCTTTTGTATCATATAAACAGTCCTGCTGCTACCGTAAATATTGCATGAGATTTAAGAGTTAAACTTTTAAATTTAACCTACAGGACAATCTCATACCTCTGTAGGAATGCAGAACAAGCATATACTTTTTAAACAAATTATTACATGCTCTTAATATTATTTTTGGCACCAATATGCACTTTGTTTCTGGTGTCAGCATATAATGTTCACTCATACATACAGATAGTTCTGCGCTGTATGTACGTGTATATGGGAAATTTTATCTACTCATGGGGAGATTTCAAGGAGTTATGGGAATGCATAATGGCCCTAACAGCAGGTATGGATACTTCTGTTGGCTACACTGTCACATCTGTTGCTGCCTATCTGGGCAGTTTATCGTTGCTGCAGTTCTAGGATGGGGAAAAGACCTGTCCTCCTTCCATCTCCCTCTTAACAGACTGATCATCTACGGCAATATTCCTCTCAAATTTAACATACATTAGAGCAACAAAGCAGTCACACTGGTGTCAAATGACCACTGAGCCACATACTGGGAACTTGCTGGTCATTGGTGTGGTGGTTTCACACTGATGCTAGTTCTACCACACCATTCTCTCACTTATCCTCTTCAAAAGAACTGGGGAAGAAAATATGAAAATATGGCCAGGTATCAACTCATAGAATCATAGAATTTCTGATTCTCGAATAGAATGATTCTAGACTGATCATAGATTCAAGAACTCATACAATCATAGAATATCATGAGTTGGAAAGGACCCACAAGGATCATTGAGTTCAACTCCTGGCTCTGCACAGGACCACCTAAAAATCAAACCAGATGTCTGAGAGCATTGTCCAAACACTTCTTGAACTCCAACAGGCTCGGTGCCATGACCACTTCCCTGGGGAGCCTGTTCCAGTGGCTGACCACCCTCCCAGCGAAGAACCTGTGCTAGTCTCACACTGATGGCTAGCTGAACTCCACCACACTGCTCTCTCACTCCCCATCTTCAAAGGAAGTGGGGGGAAAAATACAATGAAAAAGGGCTCAAAGGTTGAAATAAGGACAGGGAGATGACTCACCAATTACCATCACAGGTAAAACAGACTCAGCATAGGGAGATTAATATAATTTATTGGCTATCACTAGCGGACTAAAACAGTGAGAAACTACAAGCAAACTAAAAACACCTTCCCCTTCCATCCACCCTCTTTTACCTCCTCCCCCCGGGCAGCACAGGGGAACGGGGAATGGGGGCTGCGGTAAGTCCCTAACGCTGTGTCTCCGCCGCTCCTTCACGGTCACTCTCTGCCCCTGCTCCACGTGGGGTCCCTCCCACGGGATGCCGTCCTTCCCAAACTGATCCTGCATGGGCTTCCCACAGGCTGCAGCTCTCCCAGAACTGCTCCCATATGGGTCCGTACCACGGGGTCCATCGCTCAGGACCAAACTGCTCCAACATGGCTCCCCCACAGGCGGCAGCTCCTGCCAGGCCTCCTGCTCCTGCGTGGGCTCCTCTCCACGGGCTGCAGCTCCGGCCCGGGGCCTGCTCCTGCGGGGGCTCCCATGGGCCGCAGCCTCCTTCAGGCCACATCCACCTGCTCCATGGGGGCTCCTCCATGGCTGCAGCGTGGAGATCTGCTCCGTGTGGTACCCATGGGCTGCAGGGGGACGGCCTGCTCCACCATGGGCCTCTCCACGGGCCGCAGGGGAACTTCTGCTGCANGCGGGTCCCTTTTGGAGCCGGCTGGAGCTGGCTCTGATCTGACATGGGGCAGCTGCTGGGCTCTGCTCACAAAGGCCACCCCTGCAGCCCCCCAGCTACCAAACTCTTGCCACATAAGCCCAATACAATTAGAAAGTGGAGAATGAGATTCTGGTCCTACCAAATTTTGTGGGAATGTTATTTTACTGGAGCCAGGATTTTACCCTATACTCTAAAATGAAATCCCAATCAAATTATCCTAGGAAAGTTAGCTGCTGATTACATTACTGTATTCATTAATGTCTCTATTAATCTTTCTTTCATAAGATAGGAATCAAATAATTAAATATTACACATTTGTGTTTTAGTGAAACGCAAAAAAAAAGGTAAATGCATGAACGGAAAAGTAAAGATAGTTTCAAGTTTAAAGAACCATGTGATCTGTATATCACTGCATGAACAGAAAAGATAAGGGGCCATATCAAAGATCTGTAATTGGATTAGAAAATGATATAATCATATGGCTTCTTTATTCTTTAGATTAAGCCATTGTCTGTCAGAAAAAAAGAGCAGCGATGAAAAGAAGAATAACAAAAGAAAGAAACCTTTCTTCTATTTTCCTTGAAACAAAACAAAAGAAAACAAGGAATATTCAGACTGTGGAAGGTGTGACAACTTGATACCAGCATGAGGCATTTACACCTCTCTCTCAAGCTAAGTTTTACATTCACTGTTTGTAATAATTTCATCTGAGAGTGACAAACCTTGATTGTTAAACTCCAGCCTCACTGGCTGAAGTAGTACCACAGTAGTTCCATTGGCTGGGATTACTGCCTTTTACATTCTGTAACTTTCTTCCAAACCCTGAGGATAAAAAATTACTACAGCTGAACTGTCATTATGTATGTGACAAGTAGTGATTGTGGGCATCTAGGAGAGCATCCTAAAAGCAAATCACCTAAAGAGCTGGAGTCTCCAGGTGTATTTATCTTTTGTTACCTCAGTGCACTTAAATGCACCACTAAGGGGCACCAATCTAAGGGGCATGTGAGGATCTAGATGTAGAGCTAAGCTGAGACTTAGATTATGGCCTTCAGTAGACCACCCTAGATGACGCCCACACCTGTACTCTCCCCAGCAACAGCACAGGTTTACAGTGTCTGTCTTCCCTGGAAATCCTGACTGGGACAGATCAGAAAGATTTGAAGAGGCTCATGTGAGATCAGAGAGTGGAAGAGAGGCTGTGGTATGCTTGAGGGTGGTCCTGACTATGGTGTCAGACTGCAGAGGTCTAAGGACTGGGGATCTTGAAACTGTGTGTAAGCTGAAAGATGTGTGTGGGACGGGAGCTGCTTAAGAAGTAGGATGAAGGTAGGTGGGAGATGAAGGGATGAAGGAGCCACAGGTTTGTAATCTTGGTTTGGAGAGCTACATGGAGTATGGCTAGAAGATATGGCACCCTGCCACATGATTTTGGAAGGTAGCTCCCAGAAGCAAAACATTTGCCCTTTATCCCAGCTCTGTAACTGCACAGCACAAGTAACAGAAAAACAGTTGCAAGCAGCACTGTTCTTGCCAAAGCACGTTCTATGGAGAGCACATCCTCCTGCAGTGAAAGTGGACCCTCCTGGCAAGGTAGGAGATCTGGCAATCACTCTGCATTAATGAGGAGCTGTTAACCAAATACATAAATAAGACGCAAACCACAAGAACAAAACCTCACTGTTTCCATACGACTCTTGGCTACATTCCTTTAGTGGCTGTGCTGCTGAAACTTCTGCACATTGGATGAAGTCTGTTAACTACAAGTTAGATATGAATGTGACCACATTTATTGTTGATTTTGACACATACAGTGAAACCACCCCCCCAAAAAAGAACCCTGAAAGGATGTCTGAGAAAGTCATTGCAAATTTCACTCAGTAAGCTCCACATTACCCCTGTGGGAAAAGATAGAAACATAACAGTAAGGGAACATAGTAAAAGAAGAAAAAATATCCCCACTTGCAAACAAAGACTGAAAAACACATGAGCAAGTTTCTATCCTATTATAGAAGCATAACTGTATAGAAGCATATCCAGCAAAGGGATGTTAACTACCAAAGAGGGGCAGGAGCTCTCCAGAAACTCACAGTCTGTCATGGAGTATGTTCATAATAAGGGAAATAAGCCGACTTGTGCATTTACTTGGGTATGACATCACTGACAGCCAATTAGAAAGTTCCACTTGTGTCATTTCATAATAAAGAAAAGACTATTCAGCACTCACTGCATCAAAGAACGCATGTCACAGAGATTTGCACAGAAATGGGTTGATTAATTTTTAATGAATTATACCAGGAAAAGTTTCCTTGTATAAATTGCTGTGAGAATACCAGTGATAACCCATGCTTGAATAAAGGGTTTCTGCATGTGTGGGTTCTACAACTACAGAGACACTGAGCAAAATTGAACTAAAAATGGTGCTACTCACCCTAATCCATCTAGTTCATAACAGCAGTAAAAACAGCGAGGGGTGCACAGTAGCACAGGTTTTAAAGACCATTTTATTCGCTGGAAGTGTGTCCCATAACTAGTAAAATACTTTCCAACCATCTTTGTTTTCAGTTTGAGAATGGTTGTCACTCTTGAAAATAGGCCTTTGCTGAACATTGCCTGGGCTCAGTACAGCTTTGAAATTCTGTAATGCACTCTATGTGTCTTAGGACTTTGTGACTGAAGTCTTTTTTTTTTTTTTTT
>VXAA01006871.1:82265-153958 GCA_013399115.1 Anseranas semipalmata | reverse complement strand
TTTTTTTTTTTTTCATGGAAAGCTATGAATCTATCAATCAGCTGATCCACAGGCTACTGCTTCTGGGCTGAAAATGTGCAGCAATATGGTATTGTTTGTATTTCAGGATGTGTACAGAAAAAAAAAAAGCATTTCAATACTGATGTTAAAGCAAACATTAACTTTACATGACTGGTGCAAAAGCCAGCTAGCTGACCCATTGTGGAGTAAGGCACAGAGATCAGGACTTGCATCAGCCCCTTCACTCTAGCCTTATCTGTTCCTGTCTCTGTGCAGAAAGCCTGGCAGTGGTACTAGTGACAAGAAAAGTACATACAAATAAGAATTTCTTAAAGTCGTCACAAATGCACCTGTTTGAAAAGTGAATAAATGCAGAGTTTGGTGGGTACCTTTTCAGTATGCTCAATTGCTTGCCAGAGTTTGAGAGCACCCAGATTTCAACACAGAATAAAGATCTTATGAATTATAAATCAACTCATGCCTCAAGCTGATTTTTAAGTGTAAGTTTAAACTTAAAGTAGCCAAGATGGAGCCAAATTAAACCTTTTTATCCATTACCATAGAAATTTTGTTTGGATTATACTAAATCTATGTGTGACCTTGGTTTCTGAAAAATCAAAGCTATCATGAAGCCTCTTTAGCTATGATATACAAAGACTATCGAATGTTATCCTGCTTTACTAGTAGTGATTTAGAATTAGGATCTAGATTGTTTTAATTTGAGGAAAGAGCAAACAGTGGTTCTTTGATGTTGAAAAGATCTGGATAAAATCAGGGTCCCTATAGCTCCCTTACACAGGACTCTACATTAAATAAATCAAGTTTCTAAAATAGTCAGTGAACTGATTTTAAAATGGTCTTGTGCTTTTAATATTTACAGCAAGTGCCTGAAAAGCATTTTCTCTTTTAGTTCCTTGTCATATATGTTCAGGATTCATTACGTTACTTGGAGGCAACCAGGTGAATTTCCTCTGAACGTTGTTTGTGCTGATCAAGGAATGCCAACGAATAGTGCATTTTTATTTTAATTGATCTGACTGGAATGAGCTGCCACTCTTCTTTGCATATGAACATATCTCCATATGGAGATTTTGGTTAAATTTTGTGCTACGAATAATTTAGGATTAAAGGAAGAAATGTGGGTTCAAATACAAGAAGAGTTTTTTCACTAAGACATTTTTTCCTGGTATCTAACACTGCCATAAATCAGAGAGAGGATACGTTAGAGTGGCAACTGTAGAAAACAGAAGAAAAAAGTCTCATTAAAATTAATGCATAGTAGGCTATAGAGTAAATTAAAAGCCAACAGGATCTCAGTGCGTTGCAATCGGCATTCCTAATTTAACAGTTTCTGCTACCACAAGTGAAAAAAAAATCTGCAGTTAGAAATTTGCCTTTTTATTTTACTACTATTTTTCACTTATGGTTTGCTATAGTTTTAAAATAGACAGGCAAAGAAAGAAAGATTTATTTGACCTACCTGTAAGCCTTGAAATATGTATTTAGCACAGCTGTTCTTTTGTGTTTAAACTCATCACAAAAATGCAGCTTTAATGTAACCCACCATTGATCTGCAGTAAGTGGAAACAAAATCTCTCCTTAATTAGTATCATCCAATCACTTTTTTACATTTCTACAGAACACACACTGTGAACTGTTTAATGGACTATTATTTAGAAGAGTGGCAACGAGCTTGCAAAAAAAAAAAAAAAAAAGACACATAGTGAAAATAAAAACTAGCAGTGTCAATGAAAAATGTGTTGCAAAATAATGGAAAAAAAGATGTTTCGTTAAGATGGGCTTCACTGGCATTTTACTGTATAGATGAACACTGCTCCAATTACTGCCAACAATGGGGAAAGAGATAGAGAGATATAGATTCATTACTTTCAACACCCTTAACTGTCTACCACTGAATTCGCTTATCTGTTCCTTTTTCTACAGGACCTGCATGGAGGGGGGAAGGAATAAACAAAGAACTGAGTAGAGTGAATGTGTCACAAATTACCACAAACACACTGTGACTCAATGCACTTTTCATTTCTCTCCTCATTAACTGTGTCTTGCTCAAAATGAGAGACTGGGTCTAAACATAATCAAGTCCCACAGATAACAATTGACTTGACTGCTGGGGCAGTCATCACCTTCTAGCTACTGGGAAATAAATTTAGAAATAAAATGAGTTAAAATAAAATTCACTCTGCTCTCTTTTCTGTGCTCAGATAATTTGAAGGCCATCAAGGCCTGCAGAAACAATCCATCTCTCTGTGAAAAGGAAAGCAGCCTGTGCCACTACCAATAAGGCATGTCTTTAGTGTTATCAAGAGTAAGTATAATTACACAGTGGAAAGGCCATCAAAGTGTCTTGGACGCTGGTATTTTTTTTCCTGAGGTCTTCATCAATAGTGCTGTTGGAATGAAAAGAATAAGTAGGGGGAAAAAGAGAAAAAAATAATATCCTCCAGATTGGTGTGACTGACCTGCAATCTAGTAGAGCACATTATAATTTGAGAGCAGTAGGACGATTCAATAAAAAATTTTGCTGTCTTCCACTTTAAATCAGGAAGGATTAATTTCAAGAATCTTTGTGGATACTCTTGTGGTCTTCGTTTTGTCAGTGCTGAAATTTCTCTTCGAAGAGGCTAAAGGACTTCCTGTTGAAGGGCATTTATACTTGCCAAGACTCTCCTTACCTCTAACAGCAATGCATTTCTGATAGGCAGATTTTCTGGCTGGTAAAGAGGAGGTAGGGGCATTTGTTTCTGCTGAACAGGATCCTAGTCCTGCCCTTTTTATTTGGACATAGCACCAGAAAAGTTAATTGGCTCATTACATTTCCATCAGGGGCAGCCAGGCCATGATATACATGTTTTAATGGTATTCCGTTCAGTAAATACATGCCCAATATGTCTGACACTGTTTTCTGGGGCAGGAATTCAAAATTATATGCCTGAGTCCTGTCCCGTGATGCCTTACTCAGATTAGCAAATGTTCCAGGAAGGAAAATCCCTGACCTCCAGGGAGGACTATGCATGAACAAGTCTTGAGAAGATCTGGATGTAAGCATAGAGCTAATGCAAGCAGCTTGCTAGCCGATTGTCTGTTACTGAAAATGTTTTTAAGAGAATCACCCCAAACCTAGCTATGAACTTGCTTCTGGCAGTCTTCTGTTTAAAAACAAAACAAAACAAAACATGTTAGTAACTGTGCTATAAACCCCGAGAATAAACACTGAGTCTGATAGTCTGATGATTAGAGCCAATCACCTAATCATCAGTGTCCCCAGCAGCCTTGTTGTTCTTGGAACTTTCCTTTTCTGTGGCTACTAGATCTGGAAATCACAACATCCAAAATGGTGGTGACTGTTTGCTCTAGGGCAAATTAGGTCATTAAAAAGCTTTAACCAGTCCATGGGTATTTAAATCTGCCTCAGTGGTTTGTTTCTGCTGTTCACAACATGAATACATTTTCCAAACCTCAAAATTTAATAGATTTATTCAAGAAACAAGATTAACTGGGCTGTACTGCTTTGAAAAAAACTCTGGTTCTTAAATAATAATTATAGATCTCCTGGAGTCCCAAAGAACTGAAGTAGAGCAGACCAGCAATGTGGCCAAACATAACAAATTGAGAGGAGTGAGGGAAAAGAAACATAACTGAAAGAATGCAAATGTAAAATGTCACTGATATATTCTCTTAAAACTTAAAGGAGTTTTTATTGGCCAACTGGCAAAATAATTCATTTTCTCAGGTTTTATTTGGACACCAGCATCACCTGGAATCTGGGGGGAAAGGATGTGAGGTCTTTTTCCAAAAAGCCCTGTGACACAAGTCCCATTTATGACAATGGGCTCTGAAGATTAAGGATTCTGGCCTGCCTAGATCTAGCTGAACTGAGTGAGATAAAGGGCCAAACTGAACCCCAAGTTCTATTCACGAGGAAGCTGGGATGTGCAATACTGGGAAATGGTTGAACCTCTGACTTTATTTATCTGTTCCATCATACTGGCTAAAAGGACATGGTAACCGGAACACAGCTGTGGCATATCAGCTGTATTTCTTCCAGCATACATCTTCATTGCTCTCACAGAAGTAGTAGGGATACTCTGTCAGGGTAGTGTATAGACCCTAAGTTAGTTATAAAGTAGTTTAGTTCAGACAGTAGATGAATGGGAGCTACGCTGTACAGCTACTGGCACAGGCTACATTAGCCTGCCTAATTACTCATGTGACTGAGGTTTATATCCTAGTACAGCCTAAACTTGAATGTTTTCCAGAACATAAAACAAGCAAGCAGGATTAGAGATTTTTGTTTGTTTTCAGCACTGACCCTTCCAGAAAGTAATTTGTGTTTTCCAATCCATTTTTTCTAGTTTTTTGAAAGGCCATTTATGCCAAAGAATTTTTGTTCTATCAAGTAACTGAGAGATAAATCCAGTTAATATCAGATCAAATTTGTTCAGTCACAACTGAAAGAAACACAACAAAAATAAACTAAGTCTTTTTTTAAGTGTTATTATAACCTCCTCTCTAACAATAAAATTCATCAACCAAGTAAGACTACCTTCTTGAGTCAGAAGTATCTGATTCCCTACTGGATTAGTGGACACTAACAGATTCCTCCCATTTAATCCTCTATTTGGAGTCCAATTAGCCCAATAAACAGGGAAAAGGAAAAAACAAAACAAAACAAAACAACAACAACAAAAAACAAACAAAACAAACAAACAAACAAACAAAAAAAACCAAACCACAACCAAAACCAAAACCTATGGCTTCCTCACACTAGCAGATAAGCACTGTGCAGAGGCACATCTAATTTACCTGAGATGAAGATTAGGCATAGCAGATAGTCATTGCTGCAGCCTGTCTCTTCCAACTATTTCTCTGGAAGATGACTGACAAACACTCTCCTCCTTTTTTCTTGCTGGCTGCACTGCCCCCAGCCTGGCTTAAGAAATAGCAGAGCTGTGTTCAAAAGGTAAATGGCAGTGGGCTCCACTTTCCAATTTTCAAGTCACTATGCTATGGCCATGAAATACAAAATAGACTCAATAGAGAGAACAGTTCATAACCCAGTAATTATTATTCCCCATGTAACTGATACTCTCTCCAGTCTCCATGATTGCAAAGTTTTACTGCAGTTTGGACTGTACCAATACCTTAGGTAGGTTTGAGATTGTTTATTTGCCGAAAGTTCTGTTCTGGGTAGACAAACAGCAGGAGGTGCATTTATGATCTATACACTATTATGTTACCAAGAAGTCAGAAATCTCTGAATATGGCTTCCAAACAAAGTTAAATACAAACATAGGTATTTCTTTAAGCTCAGGATTAATAAATATAAATGGTCTGTATCATGTGCAGTTTTTCCATGGGAGTATTATTTGGCACAGCATAAAGCTGTGCCAAATTTGTGGTTTCTTAGGTTATTGCTTTTTAGAAAATTCTGGTTTTGGCACACACATACAAACACACAAATTGAAAAGGGAAATATTTATATTGTGAAATTAAGCTTGTTCACATCTTCAATGATGATTTATTAAAGAAAAATATATGGCAAGCCACAGAATAGTGAAATGTATCCTGGCTTTTGCATTCCCTGTATGAAACAACCACAAAACTCATTTGAAAACAAATAGTACTATAAAGACTTTAAGAAAGAAAATGAAGCATTTGCATGTATAAAATACCTCATACAACACATCTTCATTCCAAAAGACTAAAGAGAACTAAATGTTTCTCCAAATAGCTTTTCAAGGGCATTATTTTTATGGCCAGGATGTTTCTGTTTCTGTAGGCACCTAGAGCATGCTATTGGATTACTTCATTGAACTGCCATTAGGTTAAGTACAATACATTCAGTGTTGCAGTATTCAGCGGACAATGAAAGCTCAAAAGCAGAAAAACACTAAATAACTGTTAAGTTATAGACATTTTGTGGCAGGATGGAAAAAGCAAAACAGTATAAAGGAATACACACTAAAATTACTGCTGTTATTTATTAGTTTGGTTATGGCATCCACTTGCATGCAAAATCAGGACTCCATTGCAATACATTTTTTATCAAAGATGACATGATTCATCTGATATTGTTTATTTTCATTTTATGATCAGATTCCAGCACAGATGTAGGCATCTGAAGAGTAAATACATATGCTATTTAAAGTAAGTTCCTTTGGAGACCGAAATGTAGTTTTAGTGTGCAATTCATCTGAACTTTTTGGAGGACTATGTGAGAGTGAGATGAAACACAAGCTAAAGAAGGACGTTTTCTCTAAGAAGAGCCTAGTGTGAATAGCTCACATATAGATATCTACATGTAGACACCTAAACAAAGAAGGATCCTAGTCCTGCTCTCCACCATAATAGACAAAACAGGCAAGCCAGGGAAGGTAGATATGAAGGGAATAAGGCAGAAAACAAACAAACAAGCAAACAAACAATATTTGGAGATTAGTAGGAAACCAGTGTCACAAAAAGATCTGAGTGCTAGGAAAACTTTTGACTGCTGAAAAAGTAAAGCATGTGGAAGTTAGATGTTGTGGGCATGTCCAGTGTTCTCTAAGGCAAGCGTTTCTCAGCATCTCTGAACAGCACTGGAAGATCCCACTGTGAAACAATCCCCAGCATGACTACAACCCTCTCAGTTTGCTAGCAAAACACTGAAGGAGGAGAATAATTATAAGGGGCTAAGTCTAGTTATTGCCAGAAGAAACACCAGCTATAAGGGCAGAAAACACTGAAGAAAAGGATTAGCATCCAGGATGACAACAGATAATAGTAAACAGTGTTACTAATAAGGTGGAAGAGAAGAAAGGTATGAAAGCCTTCTAAAAAATTGCTAATTTAGCTGGAATAAAACTGACTTAACAGTGTGTGACAGTTATTTGTTTATAGTTTAAAAAAGCCACATGAGAAACTTGCTTTTACATAAAAGCACTGATAGAAAATGATAGAAAAGGGAGTTGCGAAAACAAGAAATTTGAGTGCAGGGTACAGTGCAATAGTATTTCAAGGTCAATGTAATTCCTCTTTTCTAAACATGTTTGTTGTACAAACTGGAGTAGGAATATTAGAAGTTTGTATTTCCATCTGTTTGCTTAAAACTGGGTCTGTGCTTCAGTATGAACAGGCAAAGCTCTGATGAGCTAGAAGTACTTTGGTTCATGATGCACCCTATAACACTGCCATAGTATGCTGATTTCCTCATGATAATTGGTAAGGGTTTTATAAGTTTTAATACTCATCACATGGTCACAAGCTGATTTTATGAAACTTTGTTCATTAGTCTCAGCAAAATACTGCAGCACATAGTTGCCAAGTGAGAATTTCTAATTGAGTTTAGTAATACGCTGAAAAGGTAGTTATGGTAGTTATCACACAAAGCAAATACAAAAGCAATGTAAAGAATTTTATTTTGTTTAGAATTGAAATCTGGCAGCAGTTTTATCCTGAGTCTTAAAGAAACGAATAGTAAGCATTTAAATCAGTATTCTCATGAATTGCTGAAATCAAAAGTTAGCAGTGGCATTATTTGTGAAATACGAATGACCTTTGTAAATCTGTTTCTAGGCTCAGGTAGTCTAGAAATGATTGAGCTTTCTCCAGACATTTAGGGACAGAGCTGAATAAGGGCATATGTTCCTCAAAATAGGACTTATCAGTGCCTAACTTGAAAATTGCTTCTCACAACACTGGCTCAGCTGATAAGTAACCACTCAGTTTCATGGATAGGTTTCACCTTCAGTTTCAGGCATCTAGGTTAATTTATCTGAAAGCAAATGTCTATGAGTAAGCTAATGTCTGAGCCCCTTTTATAGTAGAAGCCCAGGGCTCAACTCATATGTCCATCCATAGACAGTTTAGATATCCTAAAGTATCTAAGATACCTATACAGGCTTGGTAGATATGACACAGGACTCGTGGTCTCCTGCACCAACAAAAATTAGCCAGGGAGGTTTTCAAGGCATCTCAGTTGCATATGTTTGGGCAGTTAAATCGAGCTGTTAGTCAGCAGAGCTGAGTTCACTCAGTTTAAAAATAACACCAGCATTTGGTAAACTGAAGAACTCTATAGACTCAGCTGACCACGTTGATAAGATCTTGAATGACTACAGTAGGCGTTCAGGCTCTTACCTCACATGCATACAAACAAGTCTTTGAATGTGGAGCTGAACCAGACCTTTAATTTGTGTAAGATCAGACTTCCTAGCATTAATGTTTATGAAACTTTTTTTTTTTTTTTTTTTTTTTTTTTTTAAGGTTCATAAAAGCAATGTAGTAAATTAGCAGGCAGAAGAGCCTAAAACTTATCTGTGCCAAAACCTGATCAAGATGAGATATTCCTTCAACCTCCTGTGATAAGATAATTCTTACAGGCCCTCTCAGAATGCCTCTGGAGGGGGACTCAATATGTAGTAATATCTGGCTTTGTTCAAAGGACAGTTGAAGATTTTGTTGTTGTTGTTACTGTTACTATCACTATTATTACTATTACTATTACTATTCCCCTCTGCATAATGTTCAAAAATGGTCACAACATTCATCCAGGATCTGGAAAGACTAAGATCAACTTTCTTGAGTGACTCTGGGGATTTAAACACTAATACCTTTGCAGGGTCAAATGGATTTTCATATACATCTGGGCCCCTGTTGAAAAAGTATCTCTAACAAATGGCTTTATTTTATCTTATCCCAAATATCACCAACAGATGCTGATCTGAGGCTTCACTTCTGATGCATAGCAGGGCATGCTCTATGATTCTGGTACCTAAATGCTTCAGGCTAGCACCTCTGTAAGAGTGCACACTCAAGTCTTCACACAGAAACCAGGATTCACAATGGATAGCACAGAATGTGTTATAGAATCATCGAATGGTTTGGGTTGGAAGGGACCTTAATGATCATCTACTTCCAACCCCCCTGCCATGGCCAAGGACACCTCCCACTAGACCAGGTTGCTCAAAGCCCCATCCAACCTGGCTTTAAACACTTCAAGGGGTGGGGCAAACTCTTCCAGGGATGTGTCCTACCTTGATTGGACCTTGGAAAAGTTTTGACCTGGCCTAAGGAACTGACAAGTTCCTGGGTTCTATAGCATGAATGCGTCCAATGCAAGTCCCAAACTCTGAAAATTATGCTCATGAAGCCGTCAAATTTTAACAACCCAATATTTTGTGAAGGACATCTTCAGGCTTGCTTTCTTTAGATTATATGATTCAGTTACCTGCCAAAAGCAATCAGGATAATCTTATGGTTCCAATGACTAGTGCTAAACGTGATATTAACAATAATGCTCATAAATATTATAGGAGTTTTATATTCAGACTATAAACTAATTAGCATACCTGGTGAACTCTTTGCCACATTTTTGGTATGTTACTATATCTGCCTTTTTAATAACACAATTCAAAACATTAAAACAATGCCAGATTTCCATAAAAAATAGACATATACACATTGATAATCTACAAAGGTCTAATTAATTCAGTATCTCTGGGGCACACCATAATTTACAACTCTAAAATTATGAGGAATTGCCTTGTTAAAGTCCTTTGAATCTGATACAGGTGTTCTAGCAATGTTCCAGTAAGAGAGTTATTCAAATCCCATTCCCATTTCTGGTGGAATTTTTATCATTTGTGTGGCTATGTTTTGCCAACAAAAAATGAGAAAAGAGAAGACTCTGTTCACATTCATCTGTGGGGATTCAGCAATTAAATCAATTTGATTAACCAAAGACCCATTCTGCTGTGTATTTACATACTGTAATTACAAATTGGCAAATAGCGGGAAAAGTGGGAGCGTGGGATAGTGTGTTTTTATATCAGTTGTTCCAATACAACTGCAATACTTCTAAATAAGCACTCATATCTCTTCACTCTTTTAGCACTCCAAATGGGAAGGATGAAGCCATGCTTTCTGTGGGATTTAGGCTGTCTCAGATTTCTCTCTAACATTTGGAAAATTAAAACATTTTTTTTTATATATATTTAGCAAATCTTTAAAAGCAAGTAGCACAGCTCCTAAGAATTGTTTTGTCTCATCTTTTGGAGACTATATTTCCTGCTACTCCTGCACCACCAGTATAACTGTCAGTTTACTTCAGACTTATCAGTTCCATTTCCAGATTATTTGGTTCAGATCAGATTGCAGTTTGGGCTACTGAAAATTGAGTAATGCCCACATTGAAGAAGGCTGTGAGGAGGCAAGCTGACAGGCTAAATCAGCAAGGACTGCTCAGATCTGACTGGGTGGTCTCCCATGTGCTTCCAGTCTAAGTTGAGGAAGAAACATTTAAGGGCACTGAGGAAACATACCTGCTTTGTAGACTTAACTGTCCTGGAGCATCCTGGGGACAGGCAAGGGTCAGACACAGAGATCTTCACATTTGGATACAAATGCATTGAGCAAAATGATTTGAATTTCTTCCTAGCTACTTAGTTATTGATTAGTGTAACTGCTGAGAGAGGAAGAAAATCTGGAACTGCTGAAGTGCTCCCATACACATTCATGCAAATGATCAATAGCTCTAAATTATACCAGAGCAAAAGAGTCTTGATTCACACATAGTCCCTTAGTTCTGAAATAATTCTGTCTTTACCATAGAAGGAAGTCTGTGTTTTCAACTCCGAATTGAAATCACAATGAACACCAGTCTGAACTGATAGTACTAGTCTGATATTAATGTATACCTTCTGTATCACCCGTATAAAAAAGTGTCACTTCCCCATAATTTTTCACAAAATCCATAGCTTATGTTTCAACATTAATATCTGTTTAAAAATATCCAATGTCTTTACCTCAAAAAAAAAAAAAAGATATTTAATCTACTATTTCTTTACACTATGAATAATGATATGTCTTGATTTAAGATACAAATCACAATATATATTTTTATTTTAAAAGTTCACAGAGAAACCACTACATCCATTTCAACGGTTAATTTCATTTACTCTTAAAAATCAGAATTACTTCGAGTTATTGTTTGTGTAGCTTCAGGTACTACATATGCTTTTATCTAGATTAAAGACACCATTACAAGAAATAATGCAGGTACTTTTAGATGGTTGTCATCTTATTTCTTAACCTTTTTATGTAAAAGAAACAGATTTACCCATTTACTGTAAGGTAGGTTTTCCAGGCCTTGGGTCATTTCTTTTTGAATCCTTGACACTTTGACAACAACCTTTTTTGAAATGGAGGTGAAAGGACTGTGCCCAAGCCCTTCTCAGAATCTCCAGTTTGCATTAGACGATCAATCTGGAAGTCCTCACTCTTAATGTGGAGTAGGCACCTTGTTCCTGGAAGTCTGGGCTTGCACCAGACTTTGCTAAGTTACAGTGCTAGGTCATTCAGATAGACCTTCTGCCCAGCATGCTAATGTGACTGCTTGCGTTATCATACAGTTACCATGCAACATACTGTTTTTGTGTCACTTGCTATTTTTATAAGCAATAATTCCAGAAATTAATAAAAATGTTGAGTATCACTAGGCTCAGGACAGATCTCTCCAGAAACCCTGAACTGAAAATTTCTAGTTTTCTGTTACATTAATGTTATTACTTCATAGGTTTTCTTGTGCTATGTATTCATTCTTTGTCTTGGTTTCCAAAGCAATGTAACATGCACCTATGAGAGATCTGATAGCCTATTGTAGCCCTATCTTTTTTGACACTGTTTTTTTTTTCATTGATTTTTTTTTCTGCCCTATGAGTTCATGAGGGAATGCTTATGATGGTACACAACTATTGCTGTTCTTTTACAACATTGTAGGCATATGTTTATCCACAGAACTACACAAACTCTTAACAGAAAAACCTTTTTTCTTTTTTTCCCAGAAAAGAGTAGAAGGAAGGAAAATCACCACAGAAAATTTTACAGAAAGTTGTCTTTCTGAATACTGATCTTTTTATACAGTTGATACAATTGAAGAATTGTATCAACAATTCAAACAACAATTGATACAGTTGAAGAATTTGCCACTTCTTTATGTTGTATCACCCCATGTGAACATTTCCTTCCCATCTGATAGTGTACTCCAGCAGGCAAACTCCACTTGGCCAGCTTTGCCTTCAAGCAGATTGGAAGATCTGTCACTGCCATTTGTAAAATGAGAGGGAGCTAGGAGGGCTATTCCTCAAGATCTCGGCCCTAATTACTATCTCACAGTAAAGACCTGACAGTTCTATTGAAACTATTTCTACATCCCTTCCTTTTAGGTGCACATAGCATAAAGGTCAGACTAATGACAGAAGCCTACCAAACTTCCTATACTATACTACTCCACACACTTCCATGGTAGAAGTTATTGATTGCAGATGCAAGATATTTCAGGGCTTTAGAAATGTCTTCAGAGACATTCCTAGTGTGTTCTTCATGGATCTCTCAACTGAAAGGCAGTTAATGGGTCACTGATGCCTTTTCCTTGAAGATGCACAGAGAGAATGGACCATCTCTAGGCTCACTTCTCAGTGTCTCTGCTGAAGGGCTGAGGACAGCCCCTTTTTTGAAGATCTTGAATCTACAGAAACAGAGTATTTTTCCTCATTAGTTTTCTCTTGGTCCTGTTCCATCAGAATTCTATTACAAGCCATTTCCTAAGAAAGCAGTAGATAATTCCAGGATGATAGAATCTGAATAATTTGCCCACTCTTTATTTCAGGGAGAAAGGGTCGTCTGACTTTCATCTGGTCATATTCTTGGCTGGATGACTCCTCATTCTTAAATCTAGGACAGTGGTAAAAAGTCCATAATAAGCATTTCTCATATTCCCACCTGGTGTTAGGATGTAGTCATGACATTTTGTCGGAATAGAGTCACAAAAAAAGAAGTTGTATGGACTCTACTCCAGTAGTGTAGTGCAGTGTTTCATAACTTGAAACAATGTAGGTATCAAACTCAGAACAAAGGTAATGGGAAGAAGTAACACTTAATCTACTTAACTTTATTTACTGAGGAAAAGAGGCAGACAAGAACTGGTAAATTCAGACAGTAACAGATATGGCTAATGCTCTCATTTAATTTTTGATTTGCAATTTTTCTCCCTAAAAATATTTTGTTGGAAAAAGTATGGAAGTGAAAATTCAATTTATGAAGCTATAAATAATATTTTTTCTTTTCTGAAGAAACTTCTAAAATGACCGTAACTACAAGACTGAAATGAAGGCAAAGATGCAAAAATGCACTACGTGTCATAGGAATAAAATATACAGAAATGATTTGAAAAACAAAAAGACAGAATTCGTGCCTAAAGATACATGCCTCTTCTTCAGTTTTATTTTTATATGCAGTAATTCAAACAAAGCATACTGAACACTTGATTTTGAATAAATAAGGTATGTTACTAAAATGCCTTCTTTATCAGAAGATTATCTAGGTCACTACAGTAAAAAAATGCATCAGCAGGAAGGAGTATTTGCTGTGTTGATAGTCCTCTGAGCATCTTCAATGAGTGCCTAGTTGGAGAATGCGAAACTGTTCAGTTGCCAGTTTTCTGCAACCATATGTTGTGTGTCTCCTGAATGCTGACTGCAGAGAGGTGTTTTGGATCTTCTAGACACCAGTGAAAGAAAATATTTCTAGTTTCAGAAGGAAAAAAAATAGACTAGACCTTTATGATCACATTTAATTACTCTGTTACCAGCAAAACACAGCGGATTATGAATTTACCATCCTCTTGTGTCCTTGGTCAAAACCGATCTTTTTCATCAGCAGCTCTTTCTTCTAGAATCATCAGATAAGAATTCGATTATTTCTGTGACACTTCTGTTTGACTTGAATATCTTGAATAGTTTTTTTTTTTTTTTTTATCCTATATCACAAGCATATTCACATTTTTGATGTGAGCTGGTGTGGTTGCCTCAGGGTATCTGCTCCAGTTGTTCTTGACATTCAGTGGACAGTCAATAAAGACAATCCCAACAGTTTTTTCAATTCCTCTGGTCAGAGAGGTTGCAAACCTAAATACTTTTTAACATCACATTGTATTGTTTTACACAGAACAAAACGAAAAGCTCAGGTCCCCTCCTGTCTGGGAAATAAAAAAAAGGACCAAAAGGCTGCAAAAGACACTCTTACTGCAATTGTTGACTTCTGAGGAGCAGTCTGATAGAATTTCATTAGGTCTTAGAACAAATCTCATATGAAAATGTGGGGGTTAGAATTTTCTGTATATAAAGCTCATTTTGTCAGTTTGGTTGTATCCTCAAACGGCAGTCATCAAGTGATATGACATAGATAAAACCTTGGCTGATGCATGTATCAGGAGATACAAAGCTAACCTCGAACGGTTCAAAGCCTTCTGATAAAAACAGGGCAAACTAGCATCTATTGATATCCATTCTTGAAAACTGTTACCTCTCACTGGAGAAAAAGGACAGTTTTATGCTCAGGTCCAAGTAACTTTCACTTTTAAGAAAATGATTCTCTTGCTTTGAAGGGAATAATGTTTTTCCAACACATTTGAGGTTGTGAGTGCCCTCTGAGAGATATGTATGAATACATGGGTACATATACACACACACGATAAAGTATGTATAGAATATATGTATTTATATACTCTTCTATCTAATTACCTTGTTTTTGTAAACAAGCTCGAATATTTATTTCAATCTCTTTCTGTGAGAATTAGGGAAACTTTAAGGAGTCTATAACATAGCCCAGGAGCAAAACAGTAGAAAAGTCTCTTGTGTTTCTCCTAAGTCATCCAGATTCCTCCTCTGAGGACTTGAATCTGTATTTTGGATTTTGAACATTAAAGTTCTCATACACTTGTCCTAATTACATAGCTCTAGAATATACAATTCTTCCACCCTATTTTAGTCATTACCTAGTTCATCTTTCTCAGAGGCTCATTATTTTCAAATATTTCTGAATTTATTGTTAACCATTTCTCCCTCTAAGGTTACCCACATTGATCATATTTTCTGACATCCTAGATTGGCTCAAATCTACAGAGGTAAGAAACACGGTCTTGTCTTTTGGCAATGTTAGAGGTCTTTCAACAGATGACATCTGAGAAAGTTCAGCACAGTGAGAGCTCAAAGTCTACTAGGGGCTGTGGCAGTAAAACAGAATGTGAAAATAATGTCATAATATTCCTGCAAATAAATATACAGTAGAAGCTAATTTAAGTGCATATAAACTTTTCTTTTTTTAACTTCACTGTTATCAGAATAGCCTGTTTTGCATTCCCTGAAATATGTTCAGTGTTGATGAGCAAGGAGTGCACAATAGTCTAGGCACCTTAGCTGTGATGGGACATCCTAGCTGTAATCATTCAAAGCAAATATTTGGCTCTGTTTCTTCGGGTGATGAATCTCCTAGCCCCACTGCCAAACAGTAGCATAGGAAAACACACTGAAAAGGCAGAACAAGAGACTTCTGGAGAAGAAACTCCTGTTTTGGGCTCTAGCAATCCAACATCGTTGTTGTTAAAGTCAGGAATCAAGTGTTGACACTGGCAATGGCGCTTTATCCACATGGCCCATGAAGCAAGTTGTCATGTTAAAAGACACATTACTTTAGATAGATATTTCACACCGTTGATTGGAAGCCACATATTTGATTCAGTTAAACTTTTTTACATCACTTTCATAAAGCAGAGGGAATGGATGGTCATACAACTGTCCAGAGCAAAATTCTTCCAGTCCGAGACTTCTAGCACAAAGTGAAGTTTTTCCTGTTGCCTCACTCTGGGTCCTCAGCACAGAGGAATGCTGTGATTTTGGTAAGATATAAGTGGCAATAGTTAGCTTTCTCTTGTCCTTTTGTGCTCCCTTGGGTGTTGCCATGAGCATAGGATGATAGCCATCTGGTGGAGTCTTAAACAGTCTTGAAATAACAGACTTGAGAGAACCAAAATTGCCTACAACACAGGATGAAAAATCTGTGCTCTGCTGCTGAGTTGGTTAAAAAAAGATGAAAATCCAAGTCAAAACGGAGCACACAGGACTGGATAGTCACAAGAGCTGACTCGAACCTTGTGAAGCTGAGCTGCATAAATTCCCTCTATAGCCAGAAATGACAGAGTCCTCTAAGGTGTAGTTCAGAGCAGGTATTCAACTAGCTATGAATCTGTATTTACAGGAGATTGGGTTCTCAAAGAGGAGATTAGGAAGGGCAAAGATTGGGTTATCCTTCTAAAGGTAAAGGCTTCGTGAGCACTTCTGTTGGGTGTGTCTGTTCGATGTGTCTCTATTCTGTGCTCTGCATGCCAGTCAGTTTTAACTTGGACTCCAATAAAGAGTAGACAAAACAATTTCCAGCTAGGGACACATGGGACTGGACTACAGGCTAGTGCACATCAGCATTTTGCCTTTATACAGAAGCCAGGTTTGAGTTATGATTAACCTAGCTTACCCCTTCTCAGCCCCACTGGGCATGCTTTTCTGGTGTATCCCAGCAGGCCTGGTAGCCTCAGACACCTTCCATAACTTCCTGGCCTGCACTGTATACACCACTCTTGGCAACGCAGTACAAAAAGCACTGTCAAAAGGCATGAAACAGTCCGCTCTTTTAGTATGCATGCATGAAGTATGGCTCAGGCACAGAAAACTGTGGCCTGGGGCTTGGAAAAAAGTAGGGCTCCAGGCAATATCTCTATACCTGTGGCTTTGTCATTGGGAAGACCTCTCAGCCTCCTGCCAAAATGACCAAATTTGTGCATTAAAGGAAATCTAGTTATCTGAATCCATGTTTATATGTAAGGCAGCCAGCATCCCCAGCACGTATAAACTTTATTTGGAGCTGTGTGGGAACACCACCTGCTCACACTGCTCCAAGAAATTCCACTTAGAACATTCAGAAGCAGCTGGGATGTGAATATTTGATTCATCTAATGAGAAGCTGAAATTAGGATTGAAAACATAGATCGTGTATTCTACTAACATTCCAAGAAAATATTTATTTCTTAATATTTGTTGTTCAGTGAGATATCACAAACTGCTTATCATTTCCAGCTTGTTTATGCTATGGGTGGATGTAGTTTAGTATAAACTTTGCAATTGACTTTAAGGTGACAAATTTACCATAAATCAAGCCTGCTGACCTGCAACTAAAGTAGAAGGTGCAGCTGGAAGTAATTGTTTCTGTTTTGACCGTCAGTCATACAGCGTATAGTGAAATACAGCATTGTTGATTTGGGAAGCAATTGCCTGAGTTTTATAATTGTATATCTTCTACTCCTGCAATTTTAGGAAGCATCACAATTCAGGGAAAATTCTATATGCCCAAGAGGGAGAGGAGTGAGGACACTGCAACTGATAGCATAAGTCCACTGAATACATTGTTCAGTGGCCCCTGTAGCAGCATGTTGTTCTTTATACAGACATAAAGAAGGGGAAGCGAGGTTCAACATACAGCAACTTTTCCTCAACTACAAAGAGCTGGTATGCCTGAAGCTTCTTTTGGTGTCTCTTGGTTCTTGAAAAATTAGGCTCTTGTGCTGTCCTAAATCCTTTTACCTTTATCTAGTTCTGCTATATACCATGTACTATTACTTATTTTCTATTCGTAAATTAAAGGATTGACTGTAACAATGATCTCTGGAAACATTTAACTGAAATACCTGAACAGGCAAAGGTGGATTCTCATTCCTCCAATAACATAATGAATAGTTACTTAATAGAACTTACTTTGATATCCTACTTGGATGTTGTCCTTAAAAACATATCACAACTCTTACAACTGCTATCTTATTTGACTGCACAACTAGTTTTGGATGAAAAAAAGCTTGTTCGTTTTCCTGAGATGGGAACAGCAAGAAACAAAAATAAAATGAGTCAATCAATTAATCAAACAAACAAACAAACAACAACAACAAAAAGCACAAGTAAAAAACAACAACAACAAAAACAGATCGCAAAAGTACAAAAGCCCCTTATTTAACAGTCCATCTGAACAGGTCAAGCTACTGGTATGAAATCAGAATCTCTCCAGAAAGGTTCATATATTATCCTTGCCTAGATGGTTATCATTGACTTGTGTACCTCATTAGAGTAAGTACTTCAAAACTGTTTTTTTTTCTCCTCACTGGTTGAAAAGTAGAGGGCAACAAGAGATGTTAAATTCATTTAAGATTATTCCTCTTTTTTTTTTTTTCTTGAATGTATGTGTGTGTATAAAAATTTCCATTCAAAGTCCCCCAGGCCAAAACTAGTATGGTAATGTTTGAAGGGGAAGTCAGACTTATCTCTGAGGGCGAAGATAACTTTTAGCCAAAATAAAATCTTTTGAGTCATCTAATCTACAAAACAGCCAACACCGGGAGTACCAGGTTGTTTGTTTACCTTACTATTAGTTGAGAAATTCAGCTTCTTAAATAAAGGTATTTTATTTTGCATATTCAGAACAATTTTATACTGCACAATCAACCTTTTCTAGATACTTTACATAGTCCCCTTGATGTAGTACCTGACTACCATTTACTTTGTAGAGTACCACAGAACCACCTGTTTCCTTTTAGGCAAAGAAGTGCCATTATCCACATTTTATTCATGGGACATTGAGACACAGTCAAATCCAAATTCCTGGAAAAGGTCAGTGGTGGAGCAGGGATTGACTCTTTGTTCCGTGTGCTCAGATCTTCTTTGTGCTTATTGGTGGAGGAGACCCAAAGACTGTTCACATTGTTGCACAGATCATAAAAATGTCTTTTGTGATTATATCCTTGGTTATTTTCCCAGGACATTCCTAGAGGGAAGCTGTTGGGACGGACTGTATAACGTAAACCATAATCTAAAGTCCTAAACCTCAAAACATTTGGAGAAGTTCGTGCCTACCTTCTGAAATTTCCCTTATACCAGTGTAGCTCCAGTTCCATCTGCTCCTGGCAGTAACTAGTGCCATAGGTTGTCCTGCAGTGGGTAAAATTAAAATAATCTGCACAGCCCAGAGGGCTTACAATGTTTAAGAACTCTTTGGCATTGGATACTTCTGAAAGCACTTGAATGTCTTAGAAACCCAACAACAACAAAACCCCAACACGGTAACTTCCCTCCTTGATAATTATCAGTAAATTGTGACTATTATTAGAACAGCATAAATCCATCAAAAGCTGGAAGTTGCCAGATCTCCTCCAGCTTGAGTTTGAATGTGGATTCCAGGCCTCCTGTATGGAAAGCCTGCATGCGTAGTGTGTGAGTGTGCACTTCTGGATCTATTTTAATCAAGAGAAAAATGGATAACGTAATAGCAGAGTTTTGAGAAAGAATGCAAATTGCTGTGCATTGCAATGAAATGTTTCCCCTTAGGATTACAGTGCCTGGTAAGACTTCTCTGCATGAGCTGGAGCTGATAAGTGAAGCTTTTGCTTGCATAAAGGCGGACAGGTTACAGCTCAGCTGGGCCAACCTTAGGACCTGGCTCTCCTGTACTTAATCAGGCAAAGCACCTGCAGAAGTCAGAGAGGTTTGCCCCTTAATGAGAATTACCTGACTAAATCTTCCTTTGCAGAGCTGGCAGTGTAATCCTGCTGTGGTAAAATAAGGGTCCCTTAATAAGTCTTAATTTGCTTTGACCACTGCTAGCATTTTAGGTCCACAATGGCCTTGGCAGCTATAGGTTGTGCTTTGTTGGCCAGTGTATTATGTTCAGAGGTAATTCCTCATCAGTGCTCTCTGCTGAAATCCATTCTTGTCCTTTCTGCTGCATGCAGCCTTTCTTCCACCTCTGTCACTCTTGTGGGTAGGATAAGGTCTGGGACTTCCTGCCTCTTCCTTTTTTCTTACTGTGGAAATGGAGATAAACAAAAATGTGCCATATTTATTTACCAAGAAAGATTAAATCATAATATAAATTCAAGATAACTATATGTTACAAAATACAATTAAGGCATCAGACATTTAATCAAGGCTACTACATGGCAAAAAGTGCTACCGTGCATCAGCTCAAACACAGTAAGGGTTATTTTAAGTTTCTTTACTTTATATTCTCCTTATGTTTCAAGGATGATGTTACCATGGTTCAGCTGGTAGCTGGTTAAAAAACAGTAACTTGACCATGATTCTGAAACACACGTTTGGGTAACATGACATACAGTTATGGATAGTATGAGGAAAGCTGCTGCAAATACCCTGTATGACTTGCAAGTAGGAACACATCAGCACAGTCCCCACAAATTTCTTTCTTCTGCTTTAATTTCTGTTTTGCTAAGCCAATTTCTGCTCAGTGAGATATCCTACTGGTTCAGAAAGAAAGCAGTGAGTAAGATAGATGGTCTGTTAAAGCAAAGGCTGCATTTTTATTAGCTGTAACAACAGAACTAGGGGAAGCAATAACTAAGTAGTTCATCCCTTCACAAATCTGTCAGGACATGCTCTCTACAGCTGCCAAAACAATGGCCATAAACCAGATCAGCACTTAATATTAACTTAAGGCTGAAATACAGATGCAACAAATAATTAGCAATATTACTACATAAGCCTACCTAGCCAAGCCTCCTAGAAAATCTGCTTAATGCAGATTTCCACCACTAACAGCAACTCATAGTGTGGAGAAAATTTTCCAGCCCACAAAGAGTGACCTAGCCAAAATACAATGCAGACAGAGAACTCCAGCAGGAAGAAACCAGTGAACAAGCTGAGGTGAAGAGTGAGTGGAACAAAGAAAACAGCACTGAGTGATCTGTGAAAGCTAGTAAGAAGAATTGGCTGAGCTCCACCCAGTCGTGAGGTTGCTCACCATAAAGAATAAACATTTCCCCATTCAGTCATGTGCCGGGTAATCCAGCCCACATGCTATCTAGCACAGGATGCCATATCATCTCAAATAGGTGAAAACAGTCCTCATAGTAACATTAGCAGTTCTTTGGTCAACTATTTTTATACAAGAATACTTTAAATGTATCAAATAAAGCTAACTGCAAATATCAAATAAGTAGGCTATGCAATCAGTGTACTTTGATATATTTACTGTAAAGTGGGTAACTGCAATCTTTCTATTGTTTTTCCCCTAGTTTTCAAACTGGACATAAAATTGGAATTGTAATTCACAACTGTAATGATTCAGAAAGAAATGCAGTTACCTGTGTTTACTCAAAAAGAAGTATTTAGAAAAATAAGACTTCTCTTGTTTGTGGGCAAGACCTATTGTCCAGACTACAAATTCAGGGATCACTCCTTACATCTATTGCATTACTGCAAAACCTGGAATGTATTTTGAGGACACAGACTGTATCAGCAAATAAAGATGCAAAGCTCAGCTCTGATGAATTTCTGTTCCTGTTTCCCTGTTCCTCTTCCATCAAAATTTCTATCCCAACTCACCAAAAGTTCACCTACAAGTTCCCAAACACTGGAAATGTTTGGGAAGCTGCCACAGGAAAAAAAAAAAAAAAAAACAACAAAAACAACAACAACAACAAGAAGTAGTAGTATGCATATATGTATAATGTTAAATTATAATTTAATATGTTAAAATGTTAATTTCCCAAGTTCTTTCTGCAGGCTACTATATTGCCTGCAGGGGTCACTATGACCTCCTCTGGCCTCTTAAGTTTGAATTCTACACAGCCAACACTTAATATAAAATTATCTAAATATAAGAAACGAGTTTTTGTTTGTTTGTTTGTTTGTTTGTTTGTTTTTTAAAATGAGATTATTATCCCACCCTCAGTGCTTGTTACTGGGACTTTGACAAACTGAAGCCATGATTTTCTGTAATGATTTGCGGAATAAGACAGCTACATGATTTGCCAGAACTAAAATCCATTCCTCTTCCCTTGCACTGCTTTGCCTGTGGTTTTCAACAGAGAGGTCTTGGGGGCTATTTCAGGGTAATCATGGAGAAGATGGCTGAGTAATCTAGACGATACCCAAAAACACTGCTTCCCCACCACTCTGGCTTTTCTACTACCAGTGCCTGTCAGTCCCTTGCAGACCGATACACCACGTGTTACCATCCCATATGCTGGCCCTTCTTCCACCACTTTCGTGCAGTAGTAGTACAATAACTTTCCTGTACAGTGACTCTCTGTACCATTAAAAGAAGGGGCTGGGTTTTCCTCTAAGATCACATCCCAGAGTCTTTGCTCAATCTTTACCCTTGCAAAATCTCATTCAAATCAATAGATATTTGCATGAGAAAGCACTCACTTAAAATTAGACCTGAGTAAAGCAGGATTTGGCAAGGGAAAGGGGGAGGTAGAGGTGACGGGTAATAGCTACTTCCGTAAATTAATAGTGCAACATTTGTTGTGGTTTGCTATGATGTATCAGATCATATTGCTTAGGGTTTTAGATTATTTTTGTGTTGGAGTAAAATGAACTCTTCTAAATGTTGCTATACATGTTTCCTAGTGTCTCTAAACTCTGTTTGAAAGTTGATTATTTTTGTTAATAAAATATAAATAAAAACAAGATAAATAAAATCAAGCATGATAGATCATTCAGCCCAGAAACAAATAAATGCAACTCCTTTGCCCACCCCCAGGCCAACACAGTTCTTTGCTGTCAAACATGCTGGACACATGGCCTGCCAAAAATCCAGCTGATGACACTGTACTCAGTGAGGACAAAGTCAAAAGGGGGGGAAGAAGGGAGAGAGGGAGAGAGAGAGAGAGGAAAAAAAAAAAAAAGCAAGCCTAAAAGTTTAGATCAAGCACCCCCTGACTACCACATGAAGAC
Source organism: Anseranas semipalmata (assembly GCA_013399115.1). Lineage (NCBI taxonomy): Eukaryota > Metazoa > Chordata > Aves > Anseriformes > Anseranatidae > Anseranas > Anseranas semipalmata. The sequence continues at coordinate 131,330 of VXAA01006871.1, read as the reverse complement.
CTGTTTGTTGTTCAAAAGTGCAAGTACCCAGTATTTCCCACTGATCCTTCACATGAGGTAAAAACTTGATGCTACCCCCTGCCCCCCTCCCCCAGCAAGTGACGAGGGATGACAATGTGTGTAGGGACCAAAGAAGTCTGTGCTATAGCCCCTTTTTCTGGTAGAAGATCATGGATTTTACTCCTTATCCACATAAAGCTCTTCTGTTTATGCTTTATGCTGATGGAGTGAATTTCACCCTACATAATTTTGCCTACCCTAGCTCAAGTCACTTAGGAAGCCTTTATGTAGATTTTACACTTAATTAACATAACCTCATCAGACTTGGTATTTTCTGGAATTTACATGAACTGGATGTCTTAAGAAACCCCGACTAGAGATGAAGATGTAAGGATTGCTTTACTGAGAGAGGGAAAGAAAAATATTGTATACAGCAATAAGGCGAAGAAAAACTTGGATTAGAAGATGGATTTAGTGGGTTAAGAAGTCACAGAACTTTGACAAAGCACAAGTTTGCTAATACAAATAAGAACCCTGAGCTACATTTGAATTCACATCACACCACACCTGGTAAGAATTAGTCTAGCACAGCATCATCAATCATAGTGTGGTTGTCAGTTTTGACATCCTTTAAGTCTACGTTGTGTGCTTAATGACTACATTACAGAAAATGTAAACAGACACCAAACATACAGGTATGCCCTATATTTTTTTAAGATGCTGTATATTTAAAAATAATAATAAAGAAGCACCAACATTGTTTTATACGGAGAGCGAGTAATACAAGCTGTTACAAAATAATCAGAAAAAAGTTTCTAAGACTAAAAGAAAAAAATCGTGCAATATCTAGGAACTTTGATCCAAATTGGTAAAACATAAATTAATATTTAGAGGGAATAGAGACTCCTTTATGTTTTGTTATGATATATTTTCCCTCTCAAAAACATTCTGCAGAGATTAAATTTTATTTTTACTAGACATTCTGTGAATTTTTCAGTTTGATATGGTGACCATGATTTACTAATAAGGACTCTGGAGTCACTTGTGAGCCCATTACAAGTCCTGTATTAATAATTCATAAGGGAAAAACATGCTGAAGAAGTGCTTGGGATCATGACCTAAGTGAAATGCCTGAGTTCAAACTAAAAATCTCCCAAATTCCATTTTTATTATTAGCAGATTTCTAGAATTACAACATTTAAAAGAAAGGCTTCAGTTTTGCAGCTCTGGAGGTTGCCCAGGTATTATGAATATAAGGCCTCTTGTCTCATTTGCTTGTGTGATCTGTGATTAAAACTTTACAGACTTCGTTGAGTGCAGGATCAGATCCCTCCGCAATTCATTCGGGGAAAGCTTAATTTGAGATTTTAGTGAGTGTTTATTTTCTGGCTCAACAGCAGCATATTTTGGAGCTGGGAAAAATGTATGCAAGAGAAGGTCAAAATCCAGATGTAAGAATGAATGGCAAGAATACATTCAAAGGGTGCAGGAGTAGTGAGAACTGTAAATATATGTCTGATTTGGTTTGTGAAAGATGTTGCTATCTCTTCACTGGAACTGCATTGTACTTTCTCCTGGTATGTATAGAATTGTCTCTGTAGAGGTATGACAAAGGTTGTAAAATAAAAAGATCTCACTTTTTCTTTGCAAATTAGTTTGGTTAAGTTTCCAAAGTAAAAAGAAGAGCCAGAAAAACACGTTTTATTTTAATTCATTTGAATAATCTTCCTCATTTCTGTGATCTATCACTCACAGATAAGAAGCAAATTTTATTATTTCTACAAAATATATCTTATTCAATTAGCAAGTGTCAGTGAAAAAATAGACAATAAACCTCCAGCTCTGATTAAAATGGAAAGAAATGTTGAGTGAAATGCATGGTACTGAAAGCTGTTATATTTCTTTGAAAATGAACATTCATACAGAAATTACTTTCAAAGTTTTTTACTGAACATGAATCAAAGGCCCAAACTTGGTTTGATTTTAGTCATCCGGAGCAAAATTTGAGATGAGAACTGCCACAGCTATCTGTAGTTCTAATTCAACTATTTGTTTTTAGGAATAAAAACGCTTCAAAGCTTTGAGGGAGTTCGTGTCTTTTTGGAATATTGATTTATTCCTTTAGGATCCTCCATTCCACTTTTCCAGAGCAAGGAAAAATAAGAAAACAAACAAACAAAAAACCAGCACTCTTATTATCTTCACTTTGTTAAAACATAACAACATAAAGAAAGAAATTTCATGTCTCCATTGATCCCAATTTCTAAATGAGAATTTTATTATGACAACATGTCTGAGATAAAAGAATACAATTAAGACACCTTACACATGTGCTTATTACAGGTCTGAATTATTATTTAAAAGCTAAGATGCTTTCACTAATATATGTGGGTGGTGCACCAACAAAGTATTGAATATTAATTACTATTTTTATAAACTAATTCTCATAAGTCTTTGGTCTAAGCCAATAGTCCTTACTCAAGCAAAACAACTTGAATGCTTTGGGAGTTTTACCTAGCTCTGTACTTTAATCTCCTTAGAGATCAATAAATAATTAAAAATTTTATGATAGAAGCTACTGTGCTTTAAAATTGACTTCTTTTAAATTAATCTTTGCTTTACTTATTGGAGAAAGAGCAAAGAATTTCTCCCCTGCACTAGTGCATGCACCCCCTCAAAAAAAAAAAAAAAAAAAAAAAAAAAAAAAAAAAAAAACTGTGCAGGAAGCATCTTGCGACGTTACATCCAGCCCTAGCTTGGTTCTAAAACAGTCACATTTTTGGATTGCTTTTTCTTTAACAACCTGATTACATTGCACGATTTACTTCCACAGTTCCAGTTCTCCTCATTACTAATTCCAATAGCAAAAACTTGCCAGAACCCCTGAGAAGCAAACCTTCAAATCTGGAATTAAATAACAGAATATATTACACATTGGACATTTGCAGGGAAACTTTACTTGAGGGAAAATAAATACAAACATCTTGTTCTGTGATCTGTAAGTAAACTACTTTAAGCGCTGTGCTGCTCCTAGAAAGGCTTCTGACAATTACTTCTGTCAAGCCAAAGTTTTAACAATGTGCTTCTGAGGCCGGCATATATACTTCATACAGTATTAATAAAGGGTTTCCCAAATTAATGAAAATGTACCATGTTCACGTATAATGAATAAGCACCTAATTAAAAGCACAGTAAAGCCAGGAGCAGAGATATTGTTTTCTTTCCTTTTTTTTTTTTTTTTTTTTTTATTATTAATATCCATTGTATTACTTTAGCCTTTAATGTGAGCCTCTTCAGCTGACTGATGCCCAAAGGGGAGCTAACAAATCGCTCAGCTGGTGGCTGACACTGGTCCTGAAGAAAGCTAGTAAGGAACACTTTGCAGTCTTTCAGAGCCTCTACACCAGCTGTCACCCAGCTATGGGTGCTGAAAAGCTCCTGTCACTTCATCCAAAGGGATTTACTTGGTCAGAAGGAAAATTTAAATACAAAGCATGCAGCTAAGAAGCTAGTGAAAAGGATTATGAGTGCACAAGAGCACATGTGTATAAGACACTAATACATCTTTAGGAAATTTCAGATCCCCAAAGCCAGGATTACTGCCAGAGGCAGTGTGGTATACGTACGCTGGGACCTTTACCGTTAGAGTTATTATCTCCCAACTATTCAACTTTATAGGTCTTTCATCATGTGAGGGGGGCTTTTTGGTGCTGATAGTGGGGAGGAGAAGGTTGTTTTAAAAAACGCTCCCCTTATCTTCAATAGGGAAATAAGAAAAGACATTCCCGATCTATTATTTGGCAGAATTCACCTGCATGCAAAATACTCTATAGCTTTTAGCTATTGTCAGATGTTTAATTTGTGTGTATATGTGCACGCACCGTTGTCCAAATGGACCAAGATGTCCAGCTTAATTGTTTAATCATGGCTAAAGCAAACAAAGCGCGGAGTCTCACGCTGACTCTCCGAACTGCTGAACGCAGGAGGTGAGCACGCAGCAGAGGTGCCCGACAGGAGCGACCTGCCTCGCGAGGGGAAGGTGTCTGCCTCCGACCTGGCCATCTTCGCAAACTGGCACTCGAGAAAATGACACGCGAGTCCTGCTGGCTGGGCTTGAAGGGGAAGGAGCCTGGGAAAGCTGCAGCACCGCAGAGAGTTGAAAGTGCTGTGCCATAAAGAGTTGAGGGAGGGTAGTTGAATCTCGAGCCTAGCCTTCTTTTTCCTTTTTCTTTTTTAAACGTCGCTTTAAAATCACCGGAGGGGAAAAGGAAAGGAAAAGCAAAACGTGAAACCGAAGAGTAGAACGCCTATAAAAACTTACATTTTTTAGCCAGCTTAACACTGCAGCCAAACTCGACTCGGAGCAGCACCCGCGCTGGCTGGCCTGCGGCGAGGTACTGCTACTCGAGGTTAAGGCAGCCCCCGGCCCGGCCTGCAGGGCTTGGGTGGGGGGGAGCCGACGACCGCCACGCCAGGTCGCTGGGAGCGGGAGCGGCCGCGGGAGCGGGAGGGCNGGGCGCCGGGGAGGAGGAGGAGGGAGCGCGGAGAGGAGGCGGGAGAGGTTCGGCGGGGGGGGACACGCAAATAAGTCGTATCTGGGGGAAAATTCCCCGCGTCGAGCCTTTAAGGACATCGGCATTATGTGTCCTACAAAGCGTGGGGTTTAACAAAAAGTGCTACGCGGCTCGAACGGGCTGCCTTTAGAGGTCACTAGAACATCGCTGCAGTATTTACAAATTTTCCATGAAGGATTAGAAGTTAGTCTAAAGCCCTATGTACACTATATACAGTTCCAGTGGATGCTGTATACTATTATCTAAATTTCTTCACATAGACTATCATGTATCTGCCCCAGCAAAGCTGATTAGTGAAGCAGCTTGACTCTGACATATCCTTTATGCCAGCCACAAGCTGCCTTGCACAGCCACCTTATTCACTGGGGAGACAGGCCTGAAGCAAGATTGTAACACAACAAATGCAAATGAGATGAGCCTTACACCACTTAAACCGAGATGGCTATAATATGTAACAGCTTAATGTGCCCACAGAAGTGATTGATGCCCCTTCCGTATCTCTAAAGAGCTGCCGTTTTGATGCACTCTTTTTTTAACTAATATTTCTTTTTACTCCTCTTCCTGGCAATGTCTTTCTCTTCATCCCCAACGTGGGGGAAGGAGGCAGGGAACAAAATACCAAACAACTTATCAAAGCCAGTTGTCTCCCTCAAGATCCTGATTTGATGAATACAAAAACTGGGAGGATCTCGTAACCAGCTCCTGGTGGTTTATTTAAAATATTCCACCAGAAGTTTGTCCCACCATAAAGCAGTTAATTGCTAATAATAAGCAATGTTGCTTCCTATAGAAAAGGACCAGTGTGTGTGATCTGACAGACTGCTTGTGTTAGGGCGATGCAGTTTAAGAGTCTGAAGGACCACAGCCCCACTACTGCTCTGCCAGCGTAGCAGAGAGCCACAAATTTGGGGAAAATTTTAGACAAATCTAGCATCCTGTACTAGCCTAACCAAATGCTGCACAAACCTAACTGGCTATACATTTCTAATCAGTATTCGTTCCCTGTCCTTAAAATAAACAGAAAACAGATTTCTCCGTTTCCCCTAAAATCAATCTTTCACTGTATCTGTCAGTTGCTTTCTCCCAATTAGTATTCTAAATTCATTTATTTTTGTCATAAATTAATTTTTTTTTTACGTACCTTGGCACGAGTTTTTCATTCAATACTTGTGAGTAATGTGACAGACTTAACGTTGTGTTGCTTAGCAGTAATAATAATAATAAAAAAAAGTAACTTTGTTAATGAATTGAGATGAATCAAAAATGCCTTATTAATTATTGCTTGCCTAGTAGGCTAAGCTTTGGCTCTTCACCTCACTGGCCCAGAGAACATTTCTTGCCTTTGGCCATGTCGGAGGGGCTCATTAAAACATCTCTTGGGAGCAGACAGAAATTGTTAGTGAAAAGCAATGGTCAGTGCCTCAGCTAGAACCCAGCAGGGAAGGGAATCCCTCATCACTGAGAGCTAACAAGGCTGTATGTATTACACCTGTAATCAAACTGCTCCAAAAATGCCAGGAGACCACTGGGCTCTCTTTGTGATTGGCGAAGTTATCTGAAAATGCTGAATCCAATCCATAATTGATGTGCACACATACAATTACAAGCCTCCAGATATCAGTTAAAATGTTGCAGTTGCAAGCCTTAAGGAGTGGTAAACCTTAACATGCATGGCATAAAATAAGGTGTTTGACATAATAAAAGTGAACCTGCTTTGCTTCCATGCACTGCCAGTTAAATTTTAATTGAATTTGCTACATTTGTTAACAGATGTAATTATAGAAAACCTCACTGAAAAACAGTGATGTATGGATGGGCTTGGGTATCTTTTAGACATTTTGTGAATTAATTTGTACGTTTAAATAAAGATCTACATCACTGTTTTGCCTAAGGTAAGTAAAATTTATGGTGACAGGTAATGCGACCTTGGGATATTGAAGTCTGAGAATTTTACACGTCCTAAGATTTGGGTTAGGTGAAAACTATAGGTGAATAAGGTGAAAAACTAGGTCTTCTGCAAGAGTTGCATTTGTGTCTGGTCTCCCTATGGTCTCCTAGAAAAGTCAGAACTGTAAACAGCTTCAATGGTTGGCTTCCAAATAATTCAGCTGGTAGTAGATGAGAAGTTGAAATACGAGTTAAATGTGCTGTTGAACTTAGAAGTCAGTGACATAACATCCCCTAAACCAACATATACATTTACTGGAACTCATCCAAGTCAACCTCAGGATTAGTCTGTTTTCTTTTAATTTGCATATTTTCTTGCTTCTTGATTAGTGTATGAGAAAGAAACCCTCTTCTGGTGCTATACAAACTGTATGATGTATAAGTAGATAAACTTGTAGAGATGTTGAAGATCACAATGGCTCCTTTCTTGCTCAGAGGAGAGGACAGAGGCGACAATGTGTAGCAGTAGAACAGGAAGAGGGGGTGCAGAACTAGCAAACTTCCCACCACAAGTATTTTTGGCGTGCACCCAAAAATTTAAGATGGAACGATTATTACTGCTGTTCAAGAAGGCTTCCCTATTTTGTGAAGTACTATGATTTTTAAAAAATGTTATGTAGATCTGTGGGCAGACGTGAACCCAGTTTCCACAGCATTTCATGAGACTACAACATGAAAAATATGCTTTCCTACACTTTATCTGGTGGTATGTTTATGTCATATATGACTCTAAGGTGTTCTTCTAAAAATTACAAGAATAACCTAAAATTTTTATCAGCCATTAATGATCAGGAACAGGTGGCAAATCACAGAGTGCCTCTTTCCAGTGCCTCTGGCAGTGTTTGGACTCCTCTCCCTTAAACTTGCTAGGAGAGGCGCTCTTCTCCCCAGCCTTAACAGTTTCAAAATGTGTTGCCCTAAGTTAGTTGTTCAGGATACCTCTGTAGAGAATGAGAAGGGACAGCCATATCCAAAGGGCAAGTTATCCCACCTGTCTTAGAGAGGAAGACTTTAGAGGGAGCCCAGATGAGCCTGGGGAAGACCAAGGCTTAGGTAAGATGAATCCTGCCTAAGGTAGCTTCCCCTTCTTGTTTTCCTTTTTCTTTCTTTTCTTTTTTCTTCTTCTTCTTCTTCTTTTTTTTTTTTTTCTTAATTTGCATTTTTAATCTCTCTAAAGCCCTCACCACTAGAATGACTTTTTTTTTTTTCTGTCTAGATTTTTGTTTCAGCAAGACTTGATTTTGCACCATCTTTTAATTGTACCCTGCTAAGAAATACAGCAAACGGGGAGGGGGAGGAGAAAAAATGCTGATCAAATGCAGTCTTGAAGGGTTGGGTGGAGAGGTGTAAAAGAGTTCAAATACCTATTGACATTTATTTGAAGGCACAGATTGTTTTCTATTTTATTTTTATACATGAAATTGAAAAGGAGAAAATATACAAAACCACAGACCCTGGCAGTTCCTGAGCTAGAAAAAAAACCCTTTTTCTTATTATTCTTGAACTGTAAGGTAGGTAGGTGATATCTAAGTGATTTTCAAACTGTTGTCACTCTGAAATATCATCCTGTTATTGTGCCACCCAAATTAGAAGCATAAAGACCTGTTTGTTGTTAGCACTGCATGTTTGACTAGAAGCATCATTTATAGTGGTAGAAGTCCTTTCTACTGGGTGCTGTAGAAACAGAGAACAAAAAAGCAAATGGGAGCAAATGGTTTAAGTGCATCACCAAGTTTGTGACAAGACATCTGCAGTTTAATTTGTAGCACTCTCCTGGTACTAAGAGGATACAGATAGGGAGCCAAATTCATCCCAGAATCACTGGCTACATTCAGATCACATGAGATGTGAGTTTGACCCGCTGACTTCAGTGGTGTAAATGACAGATGCTGAGGAAGTGGACAAAAGTGGCTTTCCCCCACCTTTGCCCTCTCCAAGTTTCAGGGCTGACAGAGGCTCGTCTGTATAATTTAGAACACCTCAAGGCTGCTCCAAGCTCCACTGGCTTGTAACATCCTCCGAGGTGCTTTTGTGCTGCCGAGGGATTTCTAGCGCATATGCTCTGGCCATGGGCCCTGCAGTGGGGTGTGGTGCAGAACGAGATCGCTGGCCCCGCAGCCCTCAGAGATTGCCCTGGCTCTGAGGCGATCCCCCTGCCTCCATTAGGGCAGTTTTCCAGGATGTTTGCACCACTGGAGTCAGAGCTGTGCTCTGCTTGTGAAGTTACATCCTTGAAGTTACAATGTTGAAAAGATGAAGGGATGCTAATTTATCACACAGGTTGTATTGCCAGCTCATGCAAGGGTTTCTGCCCGTTATGATTATGACTTAGGAATTTGCAAGGGACTTGTGTCCACTTTCTTTCTATAGTTCAGATTTTCCCTGAAGATGGTCCCTGAAGCTTTTGAGTTATTGTCAAATATATACATATATTGTATAACATATATATAATATATAAATATGTATATAATATCTGGAGTCATTTAGAAAAACCTGCTTCTAATAATCCTTTTAATCAAATGTGGGATCAGTAATATCAGTCATCAGTGACTACTAGTATGGCAGTGCACAAGTAATTAACAAAGTAGCAATAACTGATATTTGCTAGGAAGAAAAATGACAAATGTCAATTACTATATTGAACTAAGTGATTGTGTATACCTGTACATGTAATGCACATGCATGTGCATATGCCTGGGTACAAGTAGCTTTCATATATGCTCAGGTGCATCAAACCTTATATGCATGCTTGGTACAATTTCCAATCAAAACAAATAGAGCCCCAAACGGATCATTTAAACTGCAGGCAACTGATGCTTCCAGCCTGTGGTCCCTGCCCTGAATACAAGCAGGTGAGGAATGGTGCTAAATGCTTTTGATGTTGCCAGCTCCCATTTGCCACCCAACTTTTTTCTCCTCCAAAACCTCTTAACAAACTTCAAAGGCCTCCTTGCTTCTTGCCTTAATCCAGTGCACTGAGACCTCTAGTTCAAAGAACTTTCCTTAAACCCTCTTCTTAAACTGCAACCAAAACTTTTTCTTTCCTTTCCACAAAGTAGCAATTACAGCTCTGTTGCGTGGCAATTGGGCTTGGGCCGATCAGCTCCTGCTATTAATTAATCTCACAAAGGGGGCTCATTTCCTGGCATTCAAATTGACAAGAGAGCAGAGAACAGAAAGCCCTTTCAAAGCAGTTCCAGTTAACTGAGGGAAGAGGTATCAGAAGAAAGAGCCCCACAGTATTTGAGGTAGAGGGCACATTTGATACTGCCTATGCTTGCTACTGATTGAATGATTCTGTTGAGGAGAGCTCTTTACTAATCTTTTACCTGCAAAAAGCTCAAGAGCAAGTAAATGCAGCACAAATATTGCTAAATTGTGGCAGAGAGGCTTCACAGGCCAGGCTTTCGATTTCACTCTCCCAGTGCATCTTCTCGAGCATTACACTTACTTTAAACAGAAAGTGTTCACTTTACTAACACAGAAAAGCTCTTGGAAGAAGGGGGTGGGGGGAGTGGGGGGGAGATGAAGAGGCAAGAGAGAAGAATAGCAGACAAGAGATTAAAGCTTTTTATTCAGTATCTCTTTCGTATTCAAATTGTGCTAAGGGCTCTGTGAAAGTTAGAAGCAAGCTTGTTCAGGAGGGCTTCTAAAGTGTGTACATGGATTTCATGGGAATAGAAAAGAAGCCACGGACTGGGTAATGAAAGAAAGATAAGATGTCCTATATAAAACAACTCAAGAGTGGTTCAATTACTTCAGCAAACCATCAAGCAAGCTTTGAAGATTTGAGGAAACACTGTTAAAATGTAACAAAAAACTCATGTTGCAGGTTTTGTACCACTATATGTTTGTATACTATGTGAATGACTTAAGCTATATTCCCTCTGTGAACGTTGTTTACTTCTTTGGGGTTTTTATTATTATATTTCTGGAAGAGCTATGTTTGTCTGGGAGAGTTATGGAAAATGCAACATTCACGTTTGATCTTTGTATTTCCATGAAAGGGAGTGTGCCATTAAAAAAAAAAAAAAAAAAAAAAAAAAAAAAAAGTATAATTGTCTACAGAAATAAGCCTGGGAATTAAAGGTCTGTGGCTGACAGTTTCACATATTTCTCTTTACGGTTAAAATAGCCCTCCTGACAAAGGATAAATGGTATAAGAAATAATCAACTTCTTTCACCCAGGGAAAGGTCTGAACTGAGGAACATACCAGCTATAAAAATAAAAGTCTGCAGTTTAGAAAATACCTATCTTTAATTGCAGCTATCTCTTCTCTTTCTCCTTCCCCTCCCCAATTCTCTGTGTCGGAGACTTGACAAGTAACATCAAACATGGCCCAAGAACAAAGCTAACCAACCATGGCCTGCAGCATCCTTCAACCAAAAGTCACCTTTAGTCAAGCTTTGCCATCTAATTTGCAGTGTTTCTGTTTGTACTCTTCAAGCAGAAGTCCTAAAACTCTTACAGTATAAAGCTTTCCTGGTTTCTGTTCAGTAAGATTACAATGTGGATGCTGGAATGATTTAACACTTTTAGCAATCATCAGCTGCAGCCGCCCTGGTGCTCTGACTTCAGAAATGCAGAGCCAAGCCCACTACTTTATTCCTCCTAAGTTTATTTTTTATTTTTATTTTTTTAATGCATGCTGAATAACACAGCTGTAAGACTCCAATTTTAAAGTGCAACTTAATCCCCTTCTGTGCCAGTGTCCTGAAACAGAGCTAAATTACCTTCATAGATTATTGTTTTTTTAATTTAGTTGGGTCAAATAGATGGCAATGCTATATCCCATTGAGTGAAAGACAGCAATGACTTGTTTGTTTGAATCAAAGTAAACAAAGACAGTTTACAGGTCCTTCCCTCAAGAGAAAAAAAAAAAAAAACAAACTACAAAAAGGAATGTCACTACCAAGACTCATCAACTCGTGGAGACAATAAAATGAGAAAAAAATGAAACTTAAAGTACAAAGTAATTTTTCACTTTCCTGCCCCATGATCAAGGAAAGTCATATAAGCTCATTAAGCACAGCATTAACATTCAAGGGTTTAGCAATCAAGATTCTTCAAGGGACTGTCAAAGATCTCACGGTTTTCTAAAAACTCAGATCATTAACTTGAGACCTCAGATGATCATTAAAATATGGCACCATTCACTTTACTCAATATTTAACAGTCCTCCCGGTTTTGCAGGTACTCACATAAAGGTTATATAAATTGTGTTTTGCCCAATACTGATTTTGACTCTTAATTCCACATGAACCAACCACATTTTGCAAGCAATTCTATTCTGTGTCTGACTCTGAATGTCTGCTATGACCAGGCTGTGGTGGTGTCAGAGATCTGCTGGTTGGATTCTGAGTTTTCCCTCTAAAGACTGTCTGCTGAAAGGGACTGTCATAAGAACCAGCTTATTGGGTAATCCAATAAGCCAATGTTGAAAACACATTGACACCCAAAGACAAGCACCAGTCATTGCTGGAATATCTTTTGAAAACAGCTTTCCCCCCCCAAAATAAGAAAAAATTAAGAAAAATAAAGTCTTAACACAAAAATCAAAATCCTATCCAAGCCTTTTCTAAATTTTTTGAATTATAGTTCATGAATTAGTACTCTTGAATTTAGGACCACCTACTCTTCTCCATTCCTAAAGGAAGAGCTGTCAGGAAGGAGGACAGTGAAGAAATTAAAGGAAAGGATAATTTATACGTTGTAGATGAAATTTCTTTGTTCCTTACTTTTTATGATGGTCATTATAATATGTTGGTAAAATACAGTTGCAATTAGGACTATTCTTCTTCCTGCACTTTCTTCACTTACTTGTCCCCATCCCCAAATCATTTGGTTCTTCCTTCCTTTTGTGTATCACTATTTTTGCCCCTGCACTTTATTCTCCAGTAATTTAAGTCCTGATGGAATTTTATCAGCTTATCCTCTGGAAGATCTCTATGTATCTTTCAGATTGTTACATTAAAGACCATCAAATTCTTGGATTTCATATACATATATGAGTCTGCAATCTATTCCTTCTGTGCGTAGAGTTCTGCCCCGTATATTACCTTTTTCAACAAAACAACTTCTCCGGTGCAATTCCAACCTTGCAGCAAATAAGATGACTACAACAAACTTAAGCTAAGACTTCACATACAGCTACATGCCATATGTTTTGAATATCTTAGTAATATCTGTCAGTACCTCTATCACCTTCATTGAAACAGTGAAAGATAATCTTTAATTACATTTACAAAATAATTGAATGTTCCTCTTGCTTCTATTGTCTTTCCTCTGTTCTCTGTTCTTCACATCCTACTCCTTCTCTCTCTGTTCTGTTCCTTTACCTGACTAATTCAGATTGCATACTTGTTGAAGCATCACTCTTGTCATTTTATGGGTTCTGCTTAGCACACATGAATAAATTCCCATCAGCTTGGTTGTCTATGCATATACATACAGGTAGCGTGTAACTCCAGAATTTACCTATCTGCCTCTGAACAACGTGAGTATGCAAGTCTTCAGAAATCAAAGTCCTTTGGAGACCCTCAGCGGGGATGTGGGTTTACCTGGGTTCTGTTAAAAGTTAATAGCAAGTTTTCCATTGCCTTTGACAGGAGTTAGATTGGCTCTCAAACATAAGAGAAAATATACATTTTTAAAGTAAAACACAAAAGCCTATATGAAAAAAACTCCTTAGATTCTCTCCCTTTAAATGTATGAGAAAACAAAGCAGCTTGGTGACTGTCTAAAATTCTTTCTGATTTCGGAAAAAAAGACAGTTTCACAGGAAATAAATAACAGGCATCTGATTAACTGACCAAAAAAGCAAAGGTCCTTCTCTCTTCCTAAAATGAGCAGTTCCCTTCTCCATCAGCTTAATAAAATTGTCCAGGGCAATTTTGCTGGTTCAGAACTCGATATAAAGACAAATACCATTCTTGGGAGACTATAAAGCATACCTTTAGATCAATAGAGCATAGGAAATCCTCCAGAGATACAGTCTTGTTTATGGTCAGGGAAGCCTTTTTGGGGGTGGAAAAGAGGGTTTCACAGTATTCAGGTTCATTAGAGTAAGTATCAGCCTAGAGGAGCCCTAATTTCTTTGAGACCATAAAAGAGATTCATTTGAAACCTAAGCTCTTTTTCAATTGTGGTACTGGAATAATAGATTCTATGGCAAGTATCTTGGAGACGGTGGAAACGGCTGCTCGCTTTTTAATGCATAGTTCACTGATTAACATCTGCCTGATTGAACCCTTATAAACTTGGAATGGACTGAAATTTTATTGAGTAGGCTTGCTGAAAGGTCTCTGAAACACATGTATACAATGCCTATGGGCATATAGACGGTCAAATAGGTGGGGCTTCATCAGGCACTACTCCTGCTACCTGAGGACTACACACAGGATTGACAATAAAAGCTACTCTGAGCAATGGTATCAGGTAGTAGGTGTTACTCAGTTCTCTTGCATTCTGCTAAATGTGTATCACTCTACTTGGACAGGAAAACAGACTTCAGTGATCACAGGGGCAATAAATGTGACAGCTATCATTGAAGCTTTTCTGTACTTTTACGTGGGACAAAAAGAGTTTTTAACTTGGAAGGTCTGTATAAATCCTTTCTGTGATAGGAGAGAGGGGAGAAATGGATACAAGTGAAAGTTTTTAGAACAATACATTAAAAAAATTGTAGTAGTTCCAACACAGTTAAAGCTGAGTTACTCTATTAAACAGCATAACTCTTTGCCATGTTTAGCGTTACAGCACACTGAACACAGGCTCACTAGTATCACAATATGGGATTCCAATGTCCTTATTCAAAATGAGTGTTGATTTCCAGAGGATGACCACAAATGATGTGAGCAACTGCTTAGCTCCCTTGGATAGAGTCTGACTCTGCCCCCGACCCCTGCCGAGGACCCCGTATTTCACCATGTGAATCACTCAGGAAAGCCAGGAGCAGCCAGCATCAGGACTTCACTCAGCAGGATGCTGAGTGCTCAGTACAATGCTGAGCAGGATAAGTGGGTGCATTTTAATACTTAACACTGATACATTTAATGAAGATAAAATATGCACACAGAGGTTGTCTTGCTCGGAAGAGATATCCAGAGTATGGGAAAGAGAACACAGATGATGCATTTGGAAACAAGGCAATGTTGGTAGCTGAATGGGAGGGAAAATGTGAGGTAAATAAGAGTATCTGAGAAATGAGGTTCTGGCCTGGCTTGGTTTCCTGTTGTCACCCACTGTATGAAAACATCATCATCACAACTGAAGAGAAATATGGACTATGATCACTGAAAATTGAGAATTTTATCAATGCATGATAATTAGAAAAACACCTGTTCAAGATATAAATGTGTTGATTTATGGAGAGAATTTTTGATGTTTGATAGCCCCTAAAATATTTCATTTTTCACGGTGATGGAGAAATCTAGGTTATTGTATAGTGAAATATACTGCACAAACAGAGGTATAAACTCTGTGCTTTTGTTTACTCATGCAGCAAGATTTAACACTTTAACAGCACACAATGGCATTTGTCTCTTTAGCACTCCTTGAATAGTTTGCAAATCTCATTAAAAAATAATTTAAACAGCACATGAATAAATGTTGAACATGGTAAAAAATACGTGGGAAGGTGCTGGTGGCTTTTTCTCAAGGTATATTCAGCATACCCCCCTGAGAAGTATGTGTGCTGTCACTGTAGAATTAGAGATATAGTACTGGTTGGGTATTATACCTAGAAGATCATTAAAAACAAAACAAAAAAAAACGAGTTCATGATTTCATGATTTAAATCTGAAACAGAGGTCACACCTGAAATCTGGGGGGATTCTTCACAGATCTGGACTGTAAATACTGATTTTCTAGGAAGAAAAGACAGAACAGATAGAGGAGAGGTACCTGCATTAAAATTATTTACCAAACCATTGAGAAAAATGTGCTGAAAACCAAACAACTTTTAAGTTCCTAGGTAAAATGTTTTATTGTACCTAGTGTAGGCAACAGCTAAGACTGCAGAGAGTAAAAACACTCAGTGTTTATAAGGGTGCATTTATTGACAGAATGCTAGAAGGGCAGCAAATAAATCAAAGGGGGAACTTAAAAGACCCCAAGATTAAAGAACCTACCATACATGATTATTGTTGCGATGTTTTGTTTTGTCCACTGCATCTGTGTATTTCTAGGATCTGCTGCTTGGAAAACAGCTGCCGTTTTGTTTGTCTGTAAGGAGTAAGCTACAGACTGTGGTACTGGGTCTTTCCTTTGTACACCTTGCACTGGTGCCACTGACCTGAAACAAGGCAGTATGCTGAGAAGAAGTGATGACACTACTTTCTACCTAACTCCATTAAGGAAGGGGCATAAAGAATATGGGAGAAGGTTGATGAGAAGCCTGTGACATTTAGTTCAACAGCAATGATATTTAAAGATGTACAGTATTAAGAGTTCACTCTAGAAAAGCAAATTGCATACATAGCTGTTTAGCCTACTCTAGTCAGGAGATACTTTCTAAGTTCATTGATACAGTAGATTGACTTGTTTTATACCAGTGAAGTTGGCAAAGCTGCAGCTTTATAATGAGGTTGTAGGTGCATGTGGTTCTGTTAGCTGTGAAAAAAATCTGCTCTGGAAAAATCTGTATAAGCTTCATAATTTGATTTTCCAGTGTCACAGGTATTATTTACATACAACATTCAAGAGATTGAAGAGGAAAACCTGCAGTTTGTACCCAACTGAATGTATTTCTAGTGCTACCAAGCAGCCTTTAGCATTGCTGAAAACCAGGCCTTAAGGGTTTTAATCAGTCTGTCATTTACAGAATGGTGGTTTTCTCCTCTGAAAACAGCAGCTGCTGGCTCATGGATGTCCCAGGGAGATGGGACCATTTGTAAAACAGCATCAAAGTATGTAACCTTTGGGACTTAGAATAATCTGTGAAGAGACATAGGCTTCTCCAAAAGGCCATTCAGAGCATGCATGTAAGGGATACTGCTCTGAATCCTTTGCTGGAGAAGACAGTCTCTTATGGATAAATACATGGAAATCAAGGACACTAGTATCAATGGAAGCCTGTTTCCACCAATGAGAAAGGTAAAATTGCCATTGGTCTAACACTAGAGAAAATAAACTTACTCATGGGGTAACTTTATTAGCTCCAGCCATTTTTTTTTTTCTGATAATAAGTACATAATCAATTGTTAATACATTTCTGAGATAATTTTCCCATATCAGCTACATTTTTTTTTTTTTTTGAAGAAGGAACTACAAGTGTCATGATATCTAGAGCTGAATTAAATCTGTGCTTTTTTTCTTCCAATAGAAAAATCACAGAATTCTACTGTTATTTTTTGTTGTTACAAGTCATCAGGGAACATTATATTCATACTGAGATTGTGAGGTGCTTAGTTTTAATACTTTTGAATGACTTGAAGCATCTTACCATTTCCAACACAGCAGTCCTACATTCTGATTTGTTGAGTTGGTCCAAAACATACAGGGCATGCATTCCTGACCAGTACCATCAGCCTTCTGAAAGTTACTTGCATCCTCAGAGTTAATCACCTGGCTTCTGTCTGTATATGAACACAAAGGGAGGGAGACAGGTGTTCTCTGAATGCAATTTATCCTGCCTGTCTCGGGTAGCTTGGGATGTGATAAATTCCTCTGTGATTGTCTCCCCCTGGCAGAAATCTTGCCACCTTGGTAATATTATACCTGTAGCTACCGGATGCGAAATTTCAGTGAGATGAATTCTTTTTTTTTTTTTTTTTTCAACATTAGTGAAGCTGTATTTTCAAGGTAGGTGGGAGATGGATTCTAGCTCTCAGCAGATGTAGCTTGGCAGGTTTTATATCCTTTTCCTTCTGAATGAAACCTCCCTACACATATCCTATCTTCTACAAGGACCTCAAGTTATGAGACTTCCACAATGTTCTACCCTGGCTTCTCTCATATTATATGAAGGAGGGTGTAGTCTTCTAGAGACCCTTGCCCGTAGGAAAGGATGGAAGCCATAGTCAAAAATGCTGTGAGGCAGTGGATTTCATTTTGAACTTATTTATGAAGAAAAGTTGTGATAGAACAGTTTAAATTCAGATTTAGAATAGTTCAGATTTTTTATTTTTATTTTTTATTTTTTTGAGAACTTGTGTCTCAAAAAACTACGTTTTCTGTCAGGAAAGTCTTCCAAGGGAAATTTTCTTATTCTTTTTTTTATTATTATTATTTTTTTATTTTTTTTTATTTTATTTAAAGAATGAAGTCAGCAAACAAGTTATTACTAGAGGTAATGATATTACTAGAGGTAATGCAATTGTGCAAAACCAAACCAAAACAATATAGTCTAGAAGACAACAAGCCTTCCCATTTGTTTGGTGTAGAAGGCTATACAACAGACACCAGCATAAAATAATGAAAGAGGTACACATCATTTAAAACTAGTTAGATATAATGCTTGAAATCACCCAAAGAATATTTCTTAATCAGCCATCTATATGTGGTCTCTGTGGTCTCATGCTGTGTACGGAGTAGTCACAAACAATTAGCGTGCACCGTAGTAAACAGACACTGAGATGAAATTGTCTTAGAGAGAAATCATTTCAGGTTTATTTTTCTTTGTATCTGTATTACGCACTAGACAATTTTGATAGCCTGTTGATGATCTGGAAATATTTGAAATGTATTTGAGAAATTAAAAGCAAGCAACAATTCTGTTAAAATTGTGTAACACAGGACTCTCATATGTAAATACATTTAATATTTGGTATGCCTTTCTATTTCAATAACAGTTTTTCTAAAAATTCTACATGAGCATTAAACTGTTTATTATGTTTAGAATGGTGAAAAGAAATATGGTAGTCTGCAGTGTACACATTTCTAAGGTACAGCAAGACATCCTACTCAGCAAAGGGTTACAACTTAGCATAAATCAACTTGAAACTCATAAAAGTAATAACTTACATATATTTTATTACTATAGGCACATTTATTAGGATTAAAATTTTACAATATTATAATACCCCTACTGGCTCACCTAAAAGTATTAATGTAATAGGAACACTATCAACAAATGTATATCGTATAGTAGGTATTTTCGAGAAAAAGGTGGCTTTCAACCCCAGGTATTTTATTAGTCATAAAGAATTTTTAGCTGCTGTTCAATATTCCTTCCTAATTCATAAGCAAAACCAAAGAAAATAGGTAATACACACATAACATTAGTGTGCTTCAAACTGACTAAACATTTGTATCAGTTTTCTCCCGGAAACATATCCTTCAGTAAAACAGAAAGTCTGTACACCTTTGGTGCTATCCTTGCAAATCACAAAATCACAGAATCCTTTAGTTTGGAAGAGACCTTCAAGATCACCTAGTCCAGCCTATGACCTAACACTAACAAGCCCTTCACTAGACCATGTCACAAATATTCTTGTATGTATTGCAAATACGGGTCTGGTCATGTATTCTTTTCAGTATGTTATTTTAAGAGAGTATTTCAATCAACATTTTTATCAGCATCATTTCAGGCATTGGGTCTTCAGCATATCATAAATTCAATTGTCACTGAAATATCAGATGTCATTGCAACTTTCAACAACAGATAACTAACTTTTCAAGTTTTTTTCAACCACTGAATAGAGAAGCTAGAATTTGACAGCTTTCTTTTATTTCTCCTTTTTTTTTTTTTCCTGTTAGCAATTCTAGCTAGTTGAATTACATTCAACTCTATCAAATCTCTGTTGAATCCTCCATAGAACACTCCAGATGTTCTTCACCTTTATGTAACACACACTTTTCCAGCAGTTCATTATTGGTCTTCATGACTTCATTTTGACAATAACACATAAAGTAAAGGACACTTTGGGGGAATGTTTAATGTAAAACTATAGCAGTCATCAACTTGATGTGTTATGGAATATTGAGATAGCATTTGTTTATCTAGTACATCACTGTGGGTAGGATTCATCTCACCTAACTTCAGACACCTATAATATCAGCTAGTCATCCCATGGTCTTCTGGAGACTGACAGGCACATTTAGGTCGTCAATCATTTGACGAAACTCTACTTTAGGAAGAGATGAACCATGCCCCAAAAATTCCTATCGTACCCACTCACTGATTATAAAACCTAAGGTGATTAACACAGATGCCAATGTCGGATTTGTAAACATCTACATTTCATATTTGTGTCTTGTGTAGTTATAACAAATTCTTAAGCTCCTGTGTAGATATTTTGGGATTAGTGTGTCTGGAGTGTGAAATGATGCTGACATAAGGAAGAAAAAGAGCAGCACAATCTGAGCAGTGGTGCTACTCAAAAATTTGGGGGGGGCACATATTTTGCTAAAGTAATTTTAAACGTTCTGAAGCTGGCCTTTGTCCTTAGGAATGTGAAGAACATCTGTTACATTTGTATGTGGCAGTGCAAATACACCACTGTCTGACTGGGACAAGCCATTTTCGAGTGAGGAGAGGAGTAAGGAGGAGGAGATACAGGAACCTACCTCATCCTGCTGTGTAGGCCAAGCCCCTCAAGGTAAGAGCTGCCTTTGTGAATGGTATGGAGACCCAAAGAGGGGGGAAGTTCATTCTTCATTGGTCTCTTGAAAGTCCTTAGATCATTAGAAGATTAGCATTCAGTCTTCTTGCAAACCTATCTGTTTTGAAAATGTGTCTTCCCAGAAGACCTACTGGAACGATATTGTTCTACACCATCAGTCACATCTTAACACCGTTTAAGAGCTCTTGCCACCATCTCCCTCTTTGCTATAGAAAAGACCTGCCTATTGAAATGAAGATGACCGCAAGGCAAGTTCTGAGTGAAAATAAAATGCAAATATATGATACTGTGAGCATTATCTAGTGAGTATACAAATAAGCGTTGCCATCTGTGATAGTTAGTTATTTCAAATGTGATTTTCAGGATCTGTTTTATTTTTTGTTTTCAGTGACGCACAAAAACTGGAGAGTTGTAAGGAAATCTGTCCTGAAGTATTTGCCATCAGTATACACATTCCTTCTTATATTCAGTTACATTTCATTTGAGCACTTTCCTTTCCCCTTTCCTTTGTCAAAGAAAATCAGTTGGTTGGAGGGAAAGAATGCTTACTGTGAGAACAAATTGGCATGGTATTTTGCAGATCAATATTGATTTTTCCCATTCAATGCATATTTTATTGCTAATTGGATGCTGGGCTATTCCTGTTTGGACATATGCAAATATTTCTGAACTTTTTGCTTGGAAAAATAATAAAACATAATTTTTAAAAATGCATTTCAATATATGTAGAAAAACAAACCTAGTTTAGACTTTGGACAGATGGTCTGATTTGGTGCAGCTGAAAAATAGCACAATTAAAACCTAAATATTGTATGTTTCCACACTGCATGAGTCAGAGGTCAAATGTAGGCATTTATTTTTAATTTTGCCAGAAGATCTTGTCTAGTGCACCATATAGAGCAAAACTAAGCAAGATTAATGCATATTCCTGGCTAAGTATGATTGGAACTTTCTGCTGGCATTTATACATAGGTTTAAATTCATTAAAATATAACTATCTAATATTTGTTTTATATGACTGAATTAATTACATTTGTAAATGTTAACACTCAATGACAGGTCTACACAAATCACCTCATTAAAATACAAGTAGACTGTGTGCCTGAACTCTTAATTTTAACTCATTTTTAGCTAATACCAACATAACTGTTGACTTTATGGGCATTATCCTATGGAGGAATTTGCTTACCGTTTCCAGCATATTCCTTGTTACCAATAAAAGAATTAGTAAAGGAACAAAGAAACTGAGACAACAAACTGACTGGACTTTTAATGACAGATATTACTAATAGAAGAATTTGAAGATATGTAGATAATTTCCCTTGTCCTATTTGAGAAAAGACTGAATGCAGCATGCAGAAACATAACTGCTTTCAAGCTTATAAAAGTTAGAATGGAAAACTGAACACCTCTGTTCACTCTTTTATTGCCTCTTTCAAACCAAACGAAGATAAATTCAAGTGGGATTTAGTTGCTATAACATTCTGGTTCTAGCACTTGGTATGAGAAAGAGGTGCCCTCTTTTTGTCCTTCCAGGTGATTCACATGTCTCCACTTTACTGTCTTCCTAAGCTGTGCTTGTGTTGCACAGTCTGGCACTGATAAACCATTCCCAATTTGTTTGTTTGTTTATTTTCCCCTCCTTTCTCCATCAAAGTCATTCAAAAGTCCCACCTCTCCTTAAAACTCTACTGAGGCCTCTGTCTCTTATCTGTTTCTGATTATCCTAGAAGACTTTTAGATGAGAGACTGCATTTTTTTTTTTTTTTTTCTCCAAGTCTGATAGTCTTTTGTCTAGGAAAAATATTCAGTCAATTTTAACAGTACCTTCTGTGCTTCCTGAGGCAGGTTTGATAAAAGCACGAATAAACCCTCTTAAGCATGCAAGTAATATTTGCCAGTTAGGCAGATAATCACAAGCCAGTGTACATCACATGCTCTAACTAAATACATATGCCACAGAGGAAAAGCTGGGCATACAGGCTAGCAAAAGGAGAATGGTAAGACTCAGCTTCAAAACATTTAGCCAAGCCCTTCCGGTTTAAGAAAATACCTTAGGAATTGTAATGCCCATGAAGTACATACAAACAGATTTGCAATTGCTGATGCTTATTCCAAAGAGCCACTGTTTGATTGCTCGACATTCAAAATATCTAGCTTGAAACTGTGGAAATGTTGAGCTCCTTCAGGGTTTCAGACTTTATGGTTTTGTTATTTTTAAACTTATACTTAGATTTTACAAGTCAGATACTTTGCAAGATACTTTGCATTGTGTCCTCTGCCAATACTAAACAAATACATTGTAAATGATATGTGTGAAGCTTGATGTAGAGAAAGCAGTTACAGTTCATTATTACTCTCTTACAGCTCTGCTTTAATGCTAAATAGGTCAACGTAGACTACCCTAGACAATGTGCTAATTTAGATTCTACCTACATATCTACCAAACTACTTAAAGTTTGCAATATGCTTGCTTGTTTTATTTATAAAATTTTCCAGTCTAAGGAAATCTCTTTGATCAGATGAGAAATTGAATAAAAGATTCAAAAAAATGATTTGTGGACACAACTTTTTCAAAGAATCACTGTGTCATTAATTTACATAAAATTTCAGATTCATTTAGAAAGAAAATGACAAATCATTGCTGAAAGCATTTTCTGTTAAAGTATACAGAAACCTACTGAGATAGATGCAAAGATCAAAACTAGTGTGCTGCAATTTTAAAAATTCCAGACATATTCTTAATAGAGTAAAGATGCAAAGTTGTGTTCATATATCATTTCTTTGAAACTGTAATACTTGGCATTATTATTTATATAATTCTTACAGTCTCAAAAAAATACTTGTTTAGATATACTTCTCTTTTGATTCTGGAGCAAACAGGTAAAATTATATTTTGTAATGGCCCACAGAATGCAGATATGTTTAATGCATATCATTCTGCAGAACTTCAAACTGTCTACATGTTTGCTATGAAAGAATATGACAGACCACTTTTGAAGGTCTACTGTCCCACATCAATACTAGAAACTCCAGAAATATTCCATAGGTTTCTGTTTAGGATCTCCTCTGAATGTTTTCAGGTGTTATATAGAATCCTAAATGCTAAGTCTGTTCAGAACAGAGAGGAAAACAACANCAACAACCCCCAAACAAAAAGCTGACAAAGAAGCCCAAAGACAAAACTTGTCATATGTGTACTTGCAGAAAAAAAATACACCCTGTGTCTACTGTATTGTAGGTGGCATATACCTACTTCCTGATGATCCGATGACCTCAGAAGAAAAAGAATTTTTAGCTTTCCTGCACTGGCATGTGTCAATCAATTGACACACTATTGCTCTCAGACCATACTCTTTGTATTAGATTATAGGTTTTCCCAGATTACAGCCAAAATGATATATATAAGAAGAATAGCCTTTCATGCAATATTGTGGCATTTTCACGTAATATTAAGTTAAGAAGCTAAAAAAACATACATAAAGACTTTTTTCTATGTATGCAAAACTATTTTGATCCGGTTTGAAGCAGAAATACTTTCTGTTTTCTTTCAGCCAGTTAATTCATGTGTATTATGCTAATTCTACATTTGGACCATTAGAGGACATAAACCAGATTTGTGATTGTTTTTCTTTAAGAGATTGTTCCCTACAACTGTATTGCATATGGTTTCACACGGAATTGACTGCAAGGAATCTGAGGAGTTTGGCTTGTTCATAACAAGTGAAATGTTATTGACTGACATGAAGAAAAATTTCTGCACTTTTGAAGGCTTTTTTTTTCATAATCAGCTCTGGAGTAAAGCAATGACTTCACATGATGACGTGTAAAATACTTCTCTATGTTCATGCAATTGTCTAGTATCAGGTATACCTCAATTTAATTTCTGAAGCACTGTAGAAACATTAAAGAATTAACAATTTCCTCAGCACCTTGTAAGATTACTCTGTATTTAATTTCCCATTTTCCTGAACAAAAGCTGAGGCACCAGTGTTGACAGGATTGATTTTCAAAGTACCAAAATTATCACAGAAAAGGTGTTCACTCATTCTCAGCCATTTATATAAGAAATCATGAAAACCCCACACCAGTGCCTGTTAATAGTAAAACAGGGTGATCAGTGTACAACCTGGGCATGTAAACAGCTGATTCCTGAGATCCAGCACTAAAACACAACAACATATACAAGTCAAAACAAGTTTCTTACTTTCCATCTCTATTCTTTAAATGTGTTACATGCATGCTGGTCATAATGTAGATGGTCTTCTGGGCATACTTTCTGCCTGCTGCTTGACAACAGACCTAACTTGTTTCAAGAATGTCAATATGGCTGTAGTGGGTGAAATATAAAAGCAGAGAAAGCATATATTGCGCCTTCCCTAGAATATTCTCCCAAACTCCAAAATTTTCGAGCTCAAGGACTCACAGAGTCACAGGTGGGTTTTTGCAATTAGTAATAGTGTCTTAAAAATATGTTTTCTCTTCCATCTCAAAGAATCACAGTGTACCATTCTAAATTAAATATCAGGTTTAGATACTCTACTTTGGGTTTAAGACGGTTTTTAGGTAGAATATGGATCCTAAAACCAAGAAAGTGTTTCAAAAAAACTTTTTCAGAGCTGTAAAGTATTTCAGGCATTTATACTAACTGCACATTTTGGACTACAACATTCCCTGGATGACAGAATATTTGCAGGAGTGTCCCTGTTTGAAGGCAAGGTACATCTGACTGCTTCTTTTCCACTATCTCAAAGCTGAGCTGAAACATTTCCTGGATTCCCTGACTAGAGAATGTGAAGAACAGAGAACCCACCCCAAAAGGATGACAGTCTCATTCAGAAACTCCACCGCTCACAATAACGATGGCTTTAGATATTTACCAGTGAAAAAGAAGACCTCTTCCAATTCTTCCTCATAGAATCATAGAATCATAGAATATCCCGAGTTGGAAGGGACCCACAAGGAACATCGAGTCCAACTCCTGGCTGCACACAGGTCTACCCAAAAATCAGAATTCAGACCATGTGTTTGAGAGCATTGTCCAAACGCTTCTTAAACTCTGACAGGCTTGTTGCCGTGACTACATCCCTGGGGAACCCATTCCAGTGCACGACCACCCTCTTGGTGAAGAACCTTTTCCTGATATCCAACCTGAACCTCCCCTGTCGCAGCTTGACTCCATTCCCTTGGGTCCTATCGCTGTCACCAGAGAGAAGAGATCGGCGCCTGCCCCTCTGCTCCCCCTTGTGAGGAAGCTGCAGGCCACCATGAGGCCTCCCCTCAGCCTCCTCTTTTCCAGGCTGAACAAACCAAGTGACCTCGGCCACTCCTTGTATGTCTTCCCCTCTAGGCTCTTCACCATCTTTGTAGCCCTTCTCTAGACACTCTCCAATAGTTTCATGTCCTTTTTGTACTGTGGTGCCCAAAACTGCACACAGCAAAAAGATCCACCCCAGATGGAACATCTGGAAGGATTTTGAGCTTCCAGTTATGTCTACATGCTCATGACTTTTGAGCTCAAGACATCGGATCAAGAACTTCAGAGCTGTGCCCAGACCTCATATCTTGCAAAACCCTGTCTAGACATCCTGTCATCTCTAATGATAGTGAATCTCTTCCCCTTCTTCTTTGTCTCCACAGTAAATTGCAGACATTTCCTTGATGGTGCTATAGAACCAGGAAAACAACCAACCAACCAACCAAAAAAAAGGCAAACAAACAACAAAAAATACTGCCAAAAACAGAGATCTCAGAACGAATAATGAATAAGGGTTTTGTAGAACCTGCTGGGTACAATTTCCAAGTTGCTTGCATGAGTCTTAGGCTTATATGGGGTTAGACAGAAATAGGAATGTAGTGACATGGGGAGAGAATGTTTGCAAACTCGTTGGGCTTGTAGATGACTGTCTCTGGAGCAGGGTGACAGAAACTACCATCTACAATTCAATTTATCATAACGTGAGAAACAAAACATCAGTGGACATTGTCTTCTTGATACCCACATGAAAAATAAGAATGACAGAGTGGGTTTTTTCCTTGGAGCTCAATTCCAGACCACATTTTTGTCTATCTGGAATGACGTGTAGTGCAAGAGCTCTTGTATTCATGTTTTAAAGGAGTTGGAGATGAAACACACAGCATGAGACTCATGGTCTTCTGAGAGAAGACTAAATTGTTGTACAGATCTAGCTCTAGCTCCCTGCGAGAGAGCACATGTAACCAAGACACAGAAGAGTTGTAATTGATGTGTTTCCGCACTACGCTAATCATAGGGTCAGAGAATGAGCAAATAAGAAGAAACTTGCTTCTCTAGCTTAATGGGGAGCATCCACAGCTGGGATGTTCTACTGAGTTTTGGTCTTTGTCTTTGGAAGTGTTAATCTATTCTTTTAGATGAACAGGGAATAATTGAGTAAAAATAGAAGTAATCCAGAAATAATCAGAATCCAGAAGTAACCAGAATCATCTCCTTGTTTGAGCTGAAGGACAACCAAGAGAGGCTCCTTTCCACTTGTGCCCTGTTAGTCCAGGTGTGAGTTCAAATCCCTTCATTTTTGAAACTGAGCCCAAGCTTTTCCACTTTCTGAGTAAATGCTTAACTGTTAGACTGCCATACAAAAGGGCTCAGGGTACTAACCTTTGTTCTCTGGATCTTCACTAGCAATGATAGAAAAGCTAAGAGAGGCAGAAGTTCAGCTATACTTGGCATTCCCCAGTTATTACTAGATAAATGCCTGCCTATCAGGCAGGAACACAGCCTGGCCCTTTGGAAGTCATTGCTCTGTATAGGCAGCATATGGCCAGGTATCAACTCATAGGATCATAGAATTTTTGATTCTAGAATAGAATGATTCTAGGATCTATGAACTCATACAATCATAGAATATCATGAGTTGGAAAGGACCCACAAGGATCATTGAGTCCAACTCCTGGCTCCACAAAGGACCACACAAAAATCAGACCATATGTCTGAGAGTGTTGTTCAAACACTTCTTGAACTCCAACAGGCTTGGTGCCATGACCACTTTCCTGGGGAGCCTGTTCCAGTGCCCGACCACTCTCTCAGCAAAGAACCTGTGCTGGTTTCACACTGATGGCTAGCTGAACTCCACCGCACTGCTCTCTCACTCCCCATCCTCAAAGGAAGTGGGGGGAAAAATACAATGAAAAAGGGCTCAAAGGTTGAAATAAGGACAGAGGCAGATCACTCACCAATTACCATCACAGGTAAAATAGACTCAGCATAGGGAGATTAATGTAATTTATTGCCTATTTCTAACAACAGACTAGAACAGTGAAAACTAAAAGCAAACTAAAAACACCTTCCCCTTCCATCCACCCTCTTCTACCTTCTAACCCTGAGCAGTGCAGGGGAACTGCACAATGGGGGTTGTGGTTCCCTAACACTGTGTCTCTGCTGCTCCTTCATCCTCGTTCTCTTCCCCTGCGTGGGGTCCCTCCCATAGAGGGACCTTCCCAAACTAATCCTATGTGTGCTTCCCACAGCCTGCAGCTTTTCAAGAACTGCTCCAATATGGGTCCATACCATGAGGTCCATCCCTCAGGACCTAACTGCTGCAATACAGGTCCCCCACAGGCTGCAGCTCCGGCCTGGGGCCTGCTCCTGCGGGGGCTCCCATGGGCCGCAGCCTCCTTCAGGCCACATCCACCTGCTCCATATGGGGTCCTCCATGGCTGCAGCGTGGAGATCTGCTCCGTGTGGTGCCCATGGGCTGCAGGGGGACAGCCTGCTCCACCATGGGCCTCTCCACGGGCCGCAGGGGAACTTCTGCTGCGGCGCCTGGAGCCCCTCCTGCCCTCCTTCTGCACTGACCTGGGTGCCTGCAGGGCTGTTTCTCACTCCTCTCTCCCAGCTGCTGTGGCACAGCAGTTTGTTCCCTTCCTTAGCTCTGCTCTCCCAGAGGCCCAACCAGCGTCGCTCCCTGGCTCGGCTCTGGCCAGTGGCGGGTCCCTTTTGGAGCCGGCTGGAGCTGGCTCTGATCTGACATGGCTCTTGGCCCCCCCCGCCCAGAAGAACCATCTGTCGTGTAAACCCAATACAGAACCTTTTCCTAATATCCAGTCTGAAACTCCCCTGACTCCAGCTGAGGCAAAAAGCCTGTGCTTCAGGTTTTGCAACATGTACCTTGGGTAAGCCCAATATGTTTCCTGTATTTGACTGGTTTGAAGACTGTCATAACTGGGAGGTCACTAATAGAGTGAATCCAGCAAAGTCCTGTAAGCATCCATAATACCACTGGAAATATGAAGGCTCCATGCAAGAGCTGCAGCTAGAAGATGAGATAAACCCTACACATATTATTTAAAGATGCTGTATGGAATGTTTTCACACTGCAGAAGTGATCCAGCACTGACAGTAGAAATCCACTTGCCCTAATTGTTCTACTCCTTTGTTGCCAGTCCTCTGGGGGAAATATTACAAAGACTTTCTCGCCTAGGATGGGTACAACCTGAAATCTTATTACAACCATGAATGAATTTCCTACATGTCTGAAATCCTTACTGAGGAAAGCAACTTAACTCAGTATCTCTTCTTGTAAGTCATGATCAAACCATAACCTACTCTGGGAAGAGGCAATGTGTCAGAAAAAAATATGTGAATAACATATATGAACTTTATTTTCCCAACATTCCCCATATTTTTTTAAATGTTCATACCTAAAATAAACACTATGGCACCACTTTTCAGTTTGCTGCTTCAAGAAACAGCCCTAATTGCAATGACAAAACACCAGTTCAGAAAGCATAAGATTTGTTAAGGAAAAAACATAAATTCCCATTTTATTGCTTCTTCTGATGGCAAATCTAACAGAAGTCCTGGAGAAATTCTTAAAGCACCTAAATTTTATGTGTGCTCCAATAGCTTTTCTCTTCCCCCAGGGAGAAAAAAATACCTCAGGAAGAGATAGTTTTGGGTCTGGAGACTCATCGTTTCCTCAAACATAAATCTTTTTTCTTTTCTTTTCTTTTCTTTTCTTTTCTTTTCTTTTCTTTTCTTTTCTTTTCTTTTCTTTTCTTTTCTTTTCTTTTCTTTCCTTTCCTTTCCTTTCCTTTCCTTTCCTTTCCTTTCCTTTCCTTTCCTTTCCTTTCCTTTCCTTTCCTTTCCTTTTCTTTCCTTTTCTTTCCTTTTCTTTCCTTTTTTTTTCTTTCCTTTTTTTTTTTTTTTTCTTTATACTAGACCAGAAATCAAGTTCTGGTCATTTTTATATGTGAAGTTTTGAATTTAATAAATGCACAAAACAAGGAGACCAAGAGTATTTTATAAACTCTTACTTTAATAAGCTGAATAAATTGCATTATACTTTTAAACTAGTGAAGAATGGCTATGTACCAAAATACATGCTCTATCCTTTTTTACTTTATCATTGCTTTTTTCTTCTGAGCAATATGATTGCTGTTGTCTTCAGAACCACAAATGTTGTTCACTGGTGTACTTAGAATTAATGGTGTATTGATAAGTGTATATTTATCAATAAGCAAGCTTAATGACCTCACATGTTGTTTCTTTTTACCTGTGGCTCACAAAATATCTGTGGCAGGTTTAGCTATACATACTAGTTTTACTGCAAACTGAGACTCAGTTGAAGGTTAGGGGATATATCCTCAGTTAGTAATACAGAGTATGCTGAAACAAAATGGAACCCATGCCACCTGTTTTTTATATTTCCATCTCATTTCAGGAATGGAGGAAAGGATTTTGCACTTCCCCTGTTCTGGATCTTGAATACATTTGATTTCAGTCATGATCATGGCCCACTCAAGATACTGGGTATTATTATCTTGATGGTCCAATTTCCATTGCCTGATGGTAGGAGAATCAGGCTGGCTACTGCAGGCCAGGTCTGACCAAATGCAGTAGAAGCAGCAGACCCAAATTTCTAGGGCTCACCAGTTCTTCCCTTCCCCCTTCTCTGCACCTCACACTTTTTCCTCTTCCTTGCTCCTTCTCATGGCAGGAGCCTTTTGATCCTCACCCCAGACAAACTCCTCATCCATGGGTTGTCACCATTTATCACTGGT
This sequence comes from Anseranas semipalmata, assembly GCA_013399115.1. NCBI lineage: Eukaryota > Metazoa > Chordata > Aves > Anseriformes > Anseranatidae > Anseranas > Anseranas semipalmata. Next base: position 101,202 of record VXAA01006871.1, on the reverse strand, counting down.
GCCAAGAAACTCAGAAGCAACTCTGTCAAACACACAGCAATAGGTACTATTTATCCCCAAATGGACAAGGAAGACAAAGAGCAGAGATTCTGTAGACAAACTGCAGAGAACTCCAACATAATATACCCACACACTACAGCTCTGCGTTCCTTTCAGGTACAGTCCTACAAGGTCTGACCACAGTAGGGCTGTACTTACATTTCCCAAGGTAATGAGCCTTTTCTCTCAGACAGGTCTGAACATTATTTTAACTCAGCTATATGGCTCTGGGTGTTAAATATTTGTGGGTGATGACTCTCTCTTGCCTGCCATTATATGGTGTAAGTGTGGTTGGTCACAGTACTTGTAGATGGCCCAGGTCTGAACAGGGATTAGACGCAGAGGCCCTCAGCCCCCTGCAAGGTTACCTGACCCACAACTATGATCGTCTCCCTGTACAATGAGGATGGCTTTTTGCTGATGCTTCCTGACTCCTGAGCCTCCAGAAGGAGGCAGATGAAGGAAAGGCAACCACCATATAGCAGGGTGTCCAGAGAGAAAAAGTTCTGTGAAGTTTGCCTTCTCAGGGTTCTCTTTGTTTTATTTCTGGAAGAGCCTTGACTGGCTTGACTACCAGCCCTCTGTGTTTGGGTGTGTTTTCAAGGTGTAACCTGACATTTTTGTGTGGGCATGTACATGCATAGGTGGGACAAAGGCATCCATAAATATTCAGCTCTAGTTCTTTCTTCCACCTATCTTCCTCTCTCTATATTTCTTAAAGGGTGAATAATAAGTAAAAAGAGATTTTTTTTTTTCTCCCCAGATGACTAAATTTTCTGACATTCCCAAGTCAAGATAAAGTGACTACCTAAGTGCGAATAACTTCCCCCATGCAGCCAAGGACCCCATGCAGCCAAGGACCTCAACCCTGACCTGCAAAGACCACCCCCCACAACAGCAAAGGCATAATTATACTTCTGTGCTATTTTGGTCATGAACATTTCCTGAGGCTGTCATTTGTGTAGACAAGTGTTTATTTTGGCATGATACTTTTGTGATCTCGGGTGCTGTGTAATTGGAAAGAAGAAAAACCAAAAATGTAAAAAAGTTTCAGTTTAGCTTACTCAACTGCCACAACAAAGTGGCTCAAAATAACATACCATGTCTCTAAGGTTTCCTATTAATCATGTGATGTCAGTAATATTGCTTCTACACTTTGAGATATGCAATAATATACATGAATTGTGAACTTGAGGCATTGTAATTAAGCAATAAACACTTTATACTGGGAGTAAATATGGGGAGTAAAGATGGTACACAGATTCTGCTCTTTTCAGATGTGGAAAATATTGCTGCCCAAGCTAAAACTGTCAGTAACTGGCTCCAAGTCACTTGGTAAATCTACAACCTAAACATTAACAACAAATGCCTGCAGCTGGACCACCTTTGCTGTGACCTTGTCAAATCTTATTATTTATTAATTTGAATGTCTAAAATTTAGCTACAGGTGCACATCTTAGGCTTTGGATCTTTGTTCTGTAATTAAAGTCACAAAATAAGTAAAGGACTTACAAAAGTTCTTTATATATTAATAAATGAAGCCACTACATTTCTATGTATTTTTCATTTTTAAATCATTGCGAGATGTAACGAAGACTAACCTTAGCAGTGCTGGAGCAGAGAGGAAGAAGGGCAGTCTGACATCAGTTGCAGTAATAAATGATTGAAGAGAGATGATGCCCAAGATAAAACCAACTAACAGCAAGACCAGTTTTAGATTTTATTGACTTATTTTCTTTAGAAAGGGGACTGCTACAGGAAAGTCTTTACAGACTTGTTCTCAACCTTTGCTACAAGAGATACCACACAGTTCTTTATTCAAAGCTATGTGTTCACCTAGTCACAAACTAAATAGCACTAAATAGATTCACTGGTAGGCTGAACTTGCTTCTTATCAATCTGATAAGTGGAAGCAAATCTCTTCCAACAGGATTTTTATTAAGATCTTCTAGAACTGGAGAGCACAGCTCACTGTAAAAAAAATGAGGTATAATTTGCAAACACGTTGACTCCAAACTAAAGTAGAGATGTGTGCTTTATAGGAGCCTGTGGTGGGCAGGAATTGTTTCCTGGGTGAGGAAACAGCTGCCAAATAAGCAAGTACAAGCCAACTGACAGAACATTTCTGAAGGTGACTGACTTTAATCTTCACACAAACAACTCAAATCCAACACAGGTGAGTTGATTGGCTGAAAGCCATTATTATTTGGTCATATTACAGCTGTTAGGGTATGTAAAACATTTCTGGCAGCTCCAGGTTAGTTCCTAATGGAAAATATTACATTACAGGAACTATTAGTAATGTTGCTCTGTTGACACCATGCTACTTGTTGGCAGTCACTTCAGAGAGGTGAAAGATGGAACAGAGAAGGTGAATTAAATATTTTTTTGTGTGTGTGTGTTTGTTTTTAATTTTAATTATTAATTTTTAATTTAAATCTAAAGGTGCTTTATCCTCCTGGTCAGTGCTGTAAAAAGCTGAAATGGACATCTGGGAAATTCTGATGACATAACAGCATTCATAATCACATCCTGATCTCCAAATTGGAGAGATATGGATTTAAAGTGTGGACCATTGACTGGATATGGAATTGGCTTGAAGGCCACACCCAGAGAGTGGTGGTCAATGGCTCTATGTCCAGATGGAGGCCAGTGATGAGTGGTGTCCCTCAGGGGTCTGTCTTGGGATGGGTACTGTTTAATATCTTTATTAATGATATGGACAGTCAGATCGAGTGCACCCTCAGCAAGTTTTTGCAGATGACACCAATCCAAGTGGTGCAGTAGATACAACAGAAGAAAGGGATGCCATCCAAAGAGACCTGGACAAGCTTGAGAAGTTGGCCCATGTGAACCTAATGAGGTTCAGCGAATCCAAGTGCAAGGTGCTGCACCTGGGTTGGGGCAATCCCAGGCTTGAGTACAAACTGGGAGAAGAACTCACTGAGAGCAGTCCTACAGAGAAGGACTTGGGGGTTCTGGTGGATGAAAAGCTGAACATGAGCCAGCGGTGCATGCCTGCAGCCCAGAAGGCCAACTGCATCCTGGGCTGCATCAGCAGAGGCATGGCCAGCAGGTCAAGGGAGGTGATTGTCCTCCTCTACTCTGCCCTCGTGAGGCCCCACCTGGAGCACTGCGTCCAGGTCTGGGGCCCCAGCACCAGAAGGATGTGGATCTGTTAGAGCAGGTCTAGAGGACGGCCACGAAGATGATCAGAGGGCTGGAGCACCTCTCCTATGAAGAAAGGCCGAGAGAGCTGGGGTTGTTCAGCCTGAAAAAGAGAACCTCCAGTGAGGTCTCCCTGGAGCCTTTTAATACTTAAAGGGGCTTATAAAAAAGATGGACAGCAACTTTTTGCTCGGGCAGATAAAGACAAGACAAGGGGGAATGGTTTTAAAGTAAAAGAAGGGAGATTTAGATTAGATGTTAGGAGGAAATTCTTTACTCAGAGGGTGGTGAGGCAGTAGAACAGGTTGCCCAGAGAATCTGTGGATGCCCCATCCCTGGAGGTGTTCAAGACCAGGATGGGTGGGGCTTTGGGCAACCTGGTCTAGTGGGAGGTGTCCCTGCCCATGGCAGGGGGGTTAGAACTGGATGGTCTTTAAGGTCCCTTCCAACCCAGACCATTCCATGATTCTATGATAAACTCAGTTCTGATTTGGCCATTTACTGCAGTTTTTATACTGTCCTTATAGCTATTCTTGATATATATACCATGCCTGTCAAATTAATTGGGTATTCTTATTTTTATTCCCATCTAATCACTGCTACAACACTCTCTTGGTTAATGTGCAAAATGATTAGTTTCCAGTGATACCTCAGTATGCAAAGATTATAATGACATATATTTTAACTCATAACTTTATGCCGTGATTTCAAAATCATTGCTTTGCTTGCTATTCTTTTATAGCTCCTGCATTATTTGTCCTATTATTGTGAAAGACTGACGAATTTCTGCTGAACATAATTATTAGTTAGTGTTCATACACTATATAAGTGTAAACATTTAGTCTTACAACTTATACAAATAATGTATTTTCATTGCTGCCAGAAATAACAAATTCTAAGCTCTAAAATGGGGTCTTTATTATATATGTGGCTTTCCATCAGAGCTTCTTTCTGATAAGAAGGAGGCTGATGATGTCAAAGGGTAAATAGATAAAGTAGAACCAGAAATTAAAGAAAAAAAATCCCCAATTTTTCTACTTTGAAGATTGGAAAAGATGGCACACAGTACCTCATGATGCTCAAGAAGATTGGATGCACCCGAGTGGTACTAAGAAAAATGTCTTTCCCTATTGACTAATGTACTGTACCCTCCCTATTCAGACCTATAACTTGAAAACCACACTATTCTCCTTAATCCTTGGTCATCAAACTCATTTGATAAAGGGAGATGAATACCATTTTTATATCAGCAACATGGGCTTTGGAATAAATGCTGAGTGCTATTTTGGAATAAATGCTAATCTGTGCTAGGAAGCCTACTGATATGAGTGGGAGATCTGCACCGATGTTAAAGGTAGGGTGCAGTATTTTATTCTTGATTACATTTAAGCTATTGTCTTTATGTATTTGCTTAGGATATTGTTGTCATACTTAGTAAAAGGCAATGAGGAAAAACGTTCCTCCTTAAGACAACCACATTTCTGGCCTTTTCCTTTTCTTCCCTCATTTTTCGTTTTTTTTTTTTTTTTTTTTTCCAGCTTCTCTATTTCTTCTTTAACCCTCTGAGTCTCCCTCTCATTCCTTTGGCATTTCCTGAAGAAATATCGTCTTTGCGTTCCTTCTAATCACTTGTATCACCATGAAATCCTTGCTTATGTTGCCAACGTAAACACAATAGGCTGGATTCATCTTGTCTAACTTCATGTACATTCCCCTTCCCACTCTCACTTCCCATTCCATGGAGAGAATTAGGCACTTTTAGGAAATGATAAGATCAATTCACTTTCCTGAACATAGGTGCCTGATGCCATTTGAAAGAGTCTAACGTAACCAAGGCAATCCCACAAGACTGACCAAAATGCAGAGACTTGCACCCCTCTGGAGGCCAGTGACATAACATAGGGCACAACAAACTATACTTAGGATTAGGCCATTTCATTTCAACCCACAATAAACATCCAAAATTAGGCAGATGAATTGTGCCTTAGGAATCCCACAGCGGACTCCTGTGTGTAAGCTAGTTGTCTAAACTACTTTTATAGCCCAGTGAAATGTAAGTTAATCCATTCACAAGAATGTGGGGAGCTATTTAGCTCACTTTCAAGTGGGCACATGTACTTGGTCTGCCAAGCCACTCCAGAAACTCTTCTGGCTGAATTAACCACACTGCATCTAACTATAATAGGACCTTAGGTAGCTATATTTAGGCATCTGAAATCACTCATTTGCAACACTAAGCTATTGTCCAGCATTATGTTTACTTGAATCCCACCACTGACTTTTAGGTGATTTCAGCAAGGTGAGATAAATCACACCCTACTCCATCGTCAACTGCAATGGAGTCCCAGAAGTAAAAGGTAGGGAAATTCACGTCCCTCAGGACAATTGATTAAGGTCATCCAGACCAGGAAGAAAACACTGTATCAATAACATTTGATTCAATAAAATAATTTGTCTTTGCAACCATCAGTGTTCCAAACATACTTCTTTTGAAATGACAGCAAGTTTGACAGTGTTGTAAAACAGCCTGTACATTGTACACATGGATCCAAGATATCTAGGAGTGACTAATAGCAGGGTGTCTTGTCTATAGCTAACACAGTCCTCCCATTTTGTTTGTTCAGGTAAGATTGATGAAGACATTGAATCACCGAACTTTAGAGACTGATAGAAGTTCAAGAGATTACCTAGTCCACCTTAAAGCAGGATCAAGTTCTCCTTGGATGTTCCTAACTTGTATTTGTCTATCTTGTTCTTAAAAAAATTCTAAAGGAAGGGATTCCAGAACCCTCATGGGCAGTCTTCTCCAGGCTTTTGTCACAATAACAAGAAGCTTTTTTTTTTCTTTTTTTCTTTTTTTTTCTTTTTTTTTTTTTTTCTTTACAGATTAAGCCTTTTTCCTCTACTCTTTCCACTGCTGGAAGTAAGGAAGAAAAGACAACCATCTCACCATCTTTATGACAATCTTTTGATTGTACAGGATGGCAGTCATGTTGTACCTTAGTGTCCTACTTTTTTTGTTTGTTTGTTTCCTAGACTAACTTAATTTTCTTAACCTTTACTCACAGACTGTGTCTTCTAAACCTTATCTCATTTTTTATGCTTTCCTCTGGGCCTCTCCCATTTATCTTTCTTAAAGTGTGATGTTGAAAAGTGGTCACAGAACTCCAACCTCAACAGGGCAGGCTGGACAGAGTAGTGTGCTGTATCTCATGTGTGACAACCCCGTTAATCCCCTGCAAAATGAGAATATTTGGAGTAAGAAAGTCTCGTTATCAATTTATCTTTAGTTTATCAAGCCCCACATTTCTGCTCTATTTCTGTCTGGGCAGCTATTCCCCATTTTATGAATATGTGAATATTTTAGATTAAAAAAAAAAATGTTCCTCCAAATCTTAAGAATTCAACTGATTTCAGAAATAATTGGGCAGACAATTCCAGGGGGTGCAAGATTTGCAAGTTTTCCTAGAAAAAATGTTTTTCACTTTTCAGTAAGAAGAGGAAGGGACCAAAGATCCAAAGACAAATTTGGCTTACTATAACCTAGTTTTTATCATATAGATTTTTCCAGTGTGCTAACATACTTTCAGACTTATAATTAGTTCAAAAAAGGAGGGATGGAACAGAAGGACCTCATCTGACCACCTTAGGGACAGCACATTCAAAGAGTTGCCATAGAGCATTTACTAACATAATAAAAATGGTGGTTTTCACTTCATAGTCCTTTTCATTTCTTTTTTTTTTTTTTTTTTTTTTTTTTTTTTTTTTGACATGGATCAAAATAGCAGCATACTATTCCAGAACCTGTCTGGACAAGCAACTGGAGGATAGAATAATTATCTAATGACAGAGACAATGAGCCTAACAACAACAACAAAAAAATACTAGGGAAAACATACTAGGGAAAAAGCACAGCAATGAGTAAGGCAATACTCTAGATGATTCCATTCCATGTAAAAAAAATCAGTGAAGTATGAATATGGAGTGAAACTTCAAAACTTGCCCTTATTTTTAGAACTGCACATCTCTAACTATTAGAGAAACCTCTTAAGGCTCAGTAAACTTCCTGTCTTCACAAAAGTCAAGGTAATTTTTTTTTCTGTTGACTGGAGTGGAAACAAGATTGCACTTTCTGATCCACAGTCTTGAGCCAGCAAAAGTTTTTTTTTTTTTTTTTTTTTTCTATTACAGGACACAGATTTTAAAAAATTAGAATGGTTATGCTGACAGCTTCCTAAACCCTGTGATACCCTCTCCCTCCCAGTTCCTTCTCTCTTGCTTCTTCCTCCCAGCATCCTTCCTTCTTCCAAAAGCTGGTTTCACAGAGTGAAGGACCAAGGCCAGATAGTTTTTGAAAACACAAGAAAAACAATGGAAAGAGGGTAGGAGCTGAGGAATGCCATTGCCTCCATTAATACTGCACCCTTAAACTGCATAGTCAATAAGTGGATACCTGGTGCCTTGATTTTGAAGCCTCTGTTCTCTGATACACCCTGATTGACATAAATCAACAAAAGATTGCTCCTATTTGAAGATGAGGGAATGGAAAGTCAGACAGGAGCTTCCAAGAAAGAGTGATTTATTTTTTTTTTTACTGGCATTTTACAATTGTATTCTGGCCCATTTTCCAATAGTTGAGCTCTACGGACTTTTCCCAACTTGAGGATTTAGCTTGCTTACAGTAATGCAGAGAACAAGGCTGCAGTGCAAGAGCAGGGACCTTCCTAGGCTCAGCTGGGGCAAAAATGGTATAATGGCAAAGGCAACACAGGTCTCTTGTCTCCCAGCACTATTCCTTTGTGTTTTTAACCAGGGGGACCTCTCTAATACCAGTAATCCAAAGCTACTGCCACTGCCAGAATTAGCAGGTAGGCTGTCTCTTTTCCTAAATACTCTGCAACACAAGCATCTGCTAAAAGAAACATGAAAATTATCACTTAAAGTCAATGTAGTTGATAGCTCCTACTTAACAAGTTGGTGCCTCAGTGATCAGCTATAATAAGGAAAAGCTATACTCAACTCCTTATCAACAGCCTCAGACTTGGCAGAGTTGAATTTTGAGATGAAACCAAAAAAGATGAGAAAAATGACATACAGTGCGGTATGACTTTAATTTTACTTTAGGCTGAGTAGGGCTGAATTGAAGCTGATGATTCAGTCATATTGTGGTCCTGTTGCTTCTTTGCCAAAGATGCTTTTTCAGTATAAAACACTTGCAGGCTAAAGCCTAATACCAAGCTGCATTAAAGCATTGTTTCCTTGTATGTGTGTTTCTGCATGTGGGCTCACATGAATTTATTGTCATTCCATCATTCACAGTGACAGGCATTGTAGCTCCCTGTCATGCCATGGCACCTTACAATGATGTGAACTTTAAAAATTTATTAAGATAGTAAGTTACAATCAGTTAAAGATAAGTGACTTAGCTTAGACTGAAATGGAAAAAAAGGCTAGGATACCTGCAGTACTAACAGGTTAGCATAGTTCACAGCAGCCTTTTGGGGGTAATTCTTCATTGTTACCAATACAGTTCAACTGGTGAAAGTGCTCCTGTACCTCCTGTCACTTACTCTAAAGCTAAGTGATATTAAGACAATTTTTTTAAAAGTTCTTCATAAATAGGAATTCATCTCAGATAAGTGTAGATATTTTAAATTTAGATATCTAAGTCTGCTCTAGTCATACATGCTTTCTTTTGTAAAGGTCATTATTCATTTTAGAAATGTTGAATGCATCGTTGCACTGGAAGTGCTTATTTTTCTCTGTTCAGTAAAGAAGGGAACTTATGGTGAACCACTTCAGTCTTAAATGCCTAACTTTTGGACACCTAACCTAGGGTAGATAAATGCATTTTCACGTCTTAACAGGTAATTGCTCAATTTAAAAAGAAAAAAGGTTTTTCTCCATGCATCAAGCCTTGGACCAGATTCATACTTCTTTGCATATAAGGGCTACTAAACAGATGATCAAGGGTGGAGAATAGACCCATGGAACCCAGAGACACTCTATGGAAAACCATTTTGTAAACAAGAAATTTATTCATNTCTATGGAAAACCATTTTTTAAAAAAAAAATTTATTCATTTTTTTTTTTTTTTTTTTTTTTTAGCACTGTTTGGCTTCTTTTTCGTCTCTCTAAAAGCATTTGGATTTCTCCATGTCCATTCTCAGACTGGAAATCTTAGGATCTTTGACCAGATTTCTTTACTCCTTTCTTTACTCCTTTCTTTACTTTCTTTATGCTCCTTATACAAAATGCTAAAAAGAGGGTTCCTAACAGAAATGCAAACTCAGCATTACTTAGGGCAACAGTACCAGTAGTAAATGGAAGCATGTAGAGCTCCATTAAAGAGAGGAAAAAAAAAAATCAAACAAATTCCCTTCGCTGATAAATCAACCTTAGACTCAGTATGAATCATCAAATTTAATATTGCAATGATCAGTATTCATGGAAAATAAATGATGCCAAATATGCTTTAAGAAAAAAGAAATCTGTTTAAATGGTATTAATGGTAAAGCATACTACAGCAAGGTGAACAACACTGATAATATTAAATTAACCCAAGAGGCTGCCTAATCAGGATCCCTATGCAGAAATCTGCTTGCCAACTGTCGTTCTTTTTCCCATTGGTTTAGTTAAGGGTTGAAGTTCTTCTTGAAGTTTCTTTTTTAATCATTAGATCCCGACCTTACAGTTTTCTCTGACTACTTTCCTTCAGGCTGTCTTTGCTCCTGTCAATTTAGGATTTCCAGGGAATTATTCTTCTTTGAAATGCATATTCCAGGCTTGAAATACTGGCATATGTACACTGTAGAGTAATTGTGGAGGCCAAATGTTTAATTACACATGACAGCTGGAGCTGTAGGAGTCCGAGGCATGCTTGAAAACAACTTATGCCCTATGCAGTCTTAACGAAAAGGAACAAAATAATATATATTTAGGTTTTGTACCACATGGTAGCCGCTGTTCTCTCTTTTCACAACTGAGGGTGGTTTGCAAGAAGTTCAGCTGCTTTCACTTCTGTGTACTGTCTCTCTGAATATATACTATTTTTTTTTTTTTCCTTCATACAGTCTAGGCACAAACTTTTAAATCATGCAATAATGTAAGAAATGCTCAGAATTTTTGGTTGCTTTTTTCTTAAGTGACAGAAAAAAGGTTTTGATAGCTTCCCTAATACAATATTACTGATACAATTTTATAAAACCACATTACTAGAAACGCCAGAAACAAGTGATTTTAATTACTGAAGATGCAAGTAACATTCATATTTACCCCAATACATGCTATTTACTCAGAAATGAAGAAATAGAATAACCTGACTTCCAAGGCTTCAGAAAAAAAAAATATCAGCAAAAATATTTGTCTGCATTTACAGACAGAAACATTTGTTGACATATGAAAATATAGATTTAATTCTGTTGATAGAAACATTTGTTCTCAGGAAGACAAAGGTAAAAAGTTAATATATATATTCAGTATATCTATTGACAATGTTTGGCTCTTCACTTGACAAAGCTCCCCTGACAAAATCCTTGTGTTAGTTTAAAACAGTTGGGGGTTTGACTAAATATTTGACACAGCTTTTCTATGTATGGATGTATATATGTACACACACACATTTTAAATTATTATTATATTGAATTATTATTATACTTACTGTGCAAAAGAGACTAAAATTTGATATTGAAATTTTGGCAAATCAGATTTTCTTTGTGCATTACGTTACCTAAGCACATTTTCATTAAATTATACCACAATATGAAAGGGATTTTTTTTTTCTTACTATATCCCCACTTTATAAAGGATTGAGGTAAGATTTAATTTAACAGCAGTGACATTAGTGTTTGACAGGAAAATAACAGGCATTGTTTTAGCCCCAGAATGTTCAGTTCCACAGTGAGAAAAATATATCACCAGTGCTCAAATGAAAAAGAAATTTCACTCCTTGCAAGGAGGAGTTAATGAATATCTATAGTACTTAGATGGACAAACAAGAAAACAAAGAACATTATTATACTTTCCTAAGGTTTTGTGTAAAGAGAGAAAAGATGAGATTGATTTGACAAATGAACTTCAAAGAATACTGTTTTGTGGTGTTGGGAATAAACTGCTTTGTGCACTAGGTTAAGAGCAATGTTATAACTGAGGAAACTAGAATGAAACTCACATCAGCAAACAATTTAAACACTTGGCATCATTGCCATGAATCAGCAGGGTAACCAAATGTGAACCAAAATTTCAGTTTTAAACTATCCTGTATTTCTTGAACAAAGAAGGTTTTCTCTGAGATAAGCCTGCCTACTAAAGATGTGAACCATTAAGCATTACTTTTTTTTTTTTTTTTTTTTTCCCCTGCAGTTCCTTTGCCCTTATTCTGAGACTTTGAAGGAAAGCAATTCTGTCAAAATGTATAAGAATGATTTCAGTTTTTTCTGGACTCTGTTTACCTCTGTGTTTAGAAAATGAGATAGAGGTGAAGTCCCCAGCTAGGTAAGGAGAAAATTAGAAGCACAATTAACAAACATTGTCATCTACCACTTCAAAACCCCAAAATAAGATATGTAAAAGGTGGACTCTAAAGTCAAAAGTTGGTTGTGAGAGGGGGGGCAGGGAAGTGTGCCAGAGTGTTTCTGTATGGAACCTATGGAACATATTGTACAAGTGGATGCTTCCAAGGCGCAAGGACTTGCATCCTATCAGTCAGGAGTTTCCATCTGCAGGTATAGCTTTGATCAGGCTCATTTCCACCCACACAATGGAGAAGGACCTGAACATGCTGTAGTGAACATACTTACACACGTACTTGCACACACTCATCATGGCTTGCAGAGTTTCCTGAATCAGGGAGTTGAGGTACCCTTTGGCGCACCTCAGAAAGTAACTGTGATGTTGGATCCCTTAAAGCTCTGAACCAGAAAACCTGAAGGAAAGTCACCTTATTCCTTGCTCCCTTCTGGACCATTTTTGCATGAAAACCCTCCTCTTGAGGAGGGTTCTTTCATTTCAGAAGCACCTGTTCCGCTAATGCTGCCCTTGTCCCACTTGCTACAATATGGCTGTTTTCTTTTCCTCATCTAGAAGGTTGAGCTACTTGTCTCATATAGCTGAAGGTGTTTGGTTTCAACTAAAATCAAGCAAATGTCTTTGGCAGTTTCAGCCTGACATATTCCTACAGGAAGATCACAAAATACAGAATGTATGGTCTTTTCTCTCTTAAGGATACCTGAGTTTGAAGCTATATCATTACAATAAAAAGTAATGGCTTTTAGCAGGCTTTTTATGCTCTTCATGTTTTCTGTTAATATAGAATAGCATCAACACAGAAGGTTGTATAGTACAAAGAAAAATATCTAAGGCTGAAAACAGGAGAGATGGGAAAGATTACTTTAAAAAGTTTGGCACAGGGAAAAATGCTTTCACTGTTGATGTTGTGGGAGGGAGGCATGTGACAGATTAACACATTTTTATCAATCAAGCTGGTTTTCAGTATCTATTTTATTTCACTACAGTCTTCCCTTTATCTAGCCTTCATGAATAGCACTTATCCCCCTGTGATATTATTTTTCCACCTTTTTAAATTATTTGAAAGTTATTTTGTCTCCTGTTTTAGGAAATCAACAGCTGCTTACTGATGTAAACAAAGCTCCTTGGGAAACATATGACAACATAAAGACCTTGTGAAATGTTTTACTTTTAGTAGGTAACATTATCTGGAGTTTGGGATTAGGCTGCTCTAGACCACCTTTTAATTTGAACCAGGCATAAGAATACACATGTTGACCTATGGGCTTTACCAGAGCCAAATAAGAACACAGGAAGTGATGCCTTGAAAGTGAGCCGGAGCACCTGTACAGGTCACTTTTTGTCCATCATGCTTAACTAATTTTTCTCTGCCCTCTGACCTAGTTTTCCACAGTGCCATCGAGATTTATATCTTTCATCTTGCAAACCCTCCAGCTGCCTTCAATTAATGAAACCAGCCTTAACTTTGTTATCTGATAAACTGAACCTGCAGTGCTGTGGAAACAATTGGTTTATTATTGTATTGACAAATTATCCTATTAACGAGCGGCTACTATGAAAATCAATTAAAATCTTGGCTGATATCACTGGAGAAGGTAAAAGGGGGAATTAACTAGTGAGTCAATTAACTGTTATTCTATACAATTCATAAATTAGGTGTGACCAGCAGAAAATACGTGATTTGTATTGATAATTATAACGCACAATTATTGGGTAACATACACAGTGTCATGATAAGGGATTTCATTTTTTTGTCTTATATGGACTACATATGAGTTACTCGCAATGTGTTTGAGATATATTTCACAAGTTTCTCCCTTTCTCTATTTCTTGCAGATATTTTCATCCATGTTGGATGGAAACACCAGCCTCCCACACTTTTGATTCTATGAGAAAGCAGGAGTGGTAGGTTCCATGGCAAGGATTGCCTGAGTGTGTGCTAAATGGAGATCAGTACTGTATAGACCCATTTTTCCTGCATGAACTGGTCACGTTACTTAAAAAAAAGATGTCTTCATGCAGAGATGTTAATCTATTTTAATTTATTTTATTTTCAGAAAGAGGGCTGGAAGAAAAGACCAAAAATTTCTGAAATAAGGTGATGTGATCACAGGTATACGTAGCATTGCAGTACTACAAAATCTATCTTAGTAGAAAAATCAGACCTGCAAGCTGGCTGGGTTGTTAATAGTAGACGCCATTATTTCACTAGAAGGAGTTAGTCAATATATTCTGCAGAAACCAACACAGACTTCCTTTGATGCAAGCAAGAACTTTGGTAGGTTTGCTCTGAAACACAGGGAAAAAGATACAACACCTTTTAATATAAAAAGTAATACCCAATTGAAACACTTTCAGTTAATAATCACTTGTACAATGTCTTGGGATTTAGTTCTGCCCTCTTGACACCCCTCATGAAGTATGCTGTAAGCAAAAGTAAGTAAAATTATATGTACTGTATAAAGTATACATTATACTTCAAATGATCTTAAACTATACCTTAAAGTGTGCTATGGGGAAACATAATCAGCACCGTAGAATGAGACACAATGAAACTTCTAAGGTAAAACTATACTTTCTCTCAAGTATATTATACTTAATGGAGTTAAAGACTTCTAAAACCTTTAAGTGGAATCTTTGGAAAAAAAAAAATTTACCTTGTCATTGAGCTACTGCATTTGGAGGTAGTGTAAAAAAAGGCACACATACATACACACACACACACACACACACACACACACACACATATACATACATATATCTTTAAGGGGAGGGAGAAAATATGAGAGAGGGAAGAAAACCTCCTCAGGCAAACTTGGATAGCTTATTGGTTTTTGGAACTCTTTTTTTGGAGGGTAGTGGGGGTGGTAGAAGATGTGATTTGCTACTCCATCGTTATGCATATACATATATGGAGTGAAAGAGACAGATACACACATACATATTTCTATGCATATATGTATATACACACATATACTTATATATTTATATAATATAAGGAAACAGATACTGACTAGATTTTGTCCTGTTCTCATATCTCAATTAAAAAACAATGACTGTTTCCTCAGGAAAAAGGAACAAAGCATCCCTGGCACTGGAATCTCAGAAGATGAAAATGTTGAGAGACTGAAAACAGAAAGAGGAAATTAGAGCTATCATGCACCAGTGAATCATTATAAGTCTCTCAGCTGCTCTTTGGCAATGATTGCTGCAGGGAACTCTACATGAACATGTCTCGTTCACCTCCAAGCCATATAGTGTTAACTTACGGGGACTAATACTACAAAGCTAGTGCACAAAAGCAGAGGGAGATGGGTGGGTGGCAGAATCTGCTTATTGACAATATGCATTATATGAACAACAAGCTTTTCCACCTAGAAATGACAGTAGTCCATAAAGTTGCAGAATCATGGAGTCTGGATAATTGCAAAGTATTTTATACTCAGATGTCTACAGAAATGTTATTCATGGGATGTTATATTATGAACTTTTTTTTTTTTTTTAATGTTTATTACAGCTATTATTATCAGTATTACATAAGTGTGGTAACATCCAGAAGCTCCAATTAGGAAGAGGTGCCGCTGTGGTAGGTGGTTGAAAATGAATAGAAGTCCTTTCTTTTGAAGTCCTTGAAATACCCTGTAGAGTAGATAGCATTTCTTTAAAGTTGAAGAATATACATGAATTCAAAAAAAGACAGCGTCTAATTTTTTCTCAAATGCTTTTCCTAAGAAAACTCTGTTTTAACAACTGATATATAAAATCCTTACTAGGTTTTAGTGATCTTTTCGAGCAAATATAATTTGTAATGGCATGGAAAATTGGCAGAGTAATATGTTCTGAAAATGAATGAAAGAAAATTCCTGAGCTAATACAGGGTAAGAAACATTTGAGCTTAGAGAACAACATGGACTGAAAGTCAGCTGCCATAAATCATGGTAGCTCTGGTCAAATCTCTACAGTTGTAATAATCTTTTGCATAAGGTCCTTAAGTTTGATCTCAGGAGCTTAGTAAAATCTTCTAACCAAACTAGTTCAGCTATTAAATATACCTATTTCAGTGTGGTGATGAGCCATACAGATTTATAAAGAGCTGATGTTCTTTATGTTGAAAACATGAAGGAGGGAGCAATATTGTCTTGTTGCAGAGGATTCTGTATGTTTGCAAAAAGCTGGTAAAATATTCCAGATATTGTTTCTGGAGTTGATTAATTTCTTGGCTGCTTTTGTGTGTGTGTGTGTACTTTTTAAGAATTTTTGAGAAGACCATGGTTATTTTCCACAGGGTGGAATGGAAAGCTGTATAAAATTTGTCCTGCAAGTTTATTGTTAGCTATTGACTGGTAATAGTCATAATCAACTGTTCAAATTATAGAAAGCAGTGTTGTTTGCTAACAACCCACCTGAGCTCACCTGAAATGCATACGAGCCTCATATGTTTAGCTCTTTGATTGGAATTGACTGGCTAAGAATATTCTGATAAAATCTTTGAAGGAAACTGAACGGTTTGTTGTAACTGTCCCTATGCTTATGTATTCCTCCACAGCTCTCCTTGTACATTCAGGGTGTGCTTTATCACTTGGAGGTTAAAGGATGTTTTATCCTTTATTACAATGTATCCAGGCTTTCATTGTTGGTGCCTGATCTAACCTTTAGCTTATGAGCCTTAATGAAAAAATCTGCTTTCATCTCTTTAATCTAGCAGTAGTGCATAGTTGTCATTGTTTAATACACAGGAAATAGCAAGGGATCTGCAACAGAGCAGAACAGACAATAATAATTAAAAATAACTTACAAATACACTTGCAAATGCATGAAATGATTCTGCTTTACTTACTGTTTCATACTAGACATTTTACATTAGTATCCAGGCAACAGAAAGTTAATTCATGAAAAGGTTTACAAATCTCAAGATTCCTCTGCTGCTCTCCTAAGCAAATTGACCAGAAGTGCATCATTCATTGCTTGCCAGAGGCTATTCAATGCTCATCATTCACCTTTCTCTTCTTTCAAAAGATCTCTCCTCCAATCAGAGATCAGAAACAAAATTTGGTGACCTACCGTGCTTCCCACTCAGACATGGACTTGAGTGAAGAAGATGACTTGTGAATCCCTCCTAGGTGTTGGTGGAGAATGCAGTCCACCCTGTGACAGTAGCCACAGCAAGACTTGTGTACTACCTTTAAACCCTAAAAGACAGTCGAGTGATGCATTTGTGGATGTAGCTAGGGAATGTTTAGGGCAAGCTTTGTAATTACACATTGTATAAACATATGCAAATATGTTAAGAGAAATCCAAATTAGTTGTCAAAAGAAGAGCAAGAACAAGGAAAAGGCTAAATGTACTGGAAAATGAATTTACAGCTTTAATTAAAAGTTCTCATTTTTATTCCTCAATTAGGTGCATTATTTATTAATTTTTCTTCGTGCCCAAGATATGTATGTAAGAATCACTCTATGCTTGTGACTATATTACTCTCAAGCTGTACTAAATGTCAGATGAGTTTGTTTGTCATATGCGGAGATCCAATAGTGATTTGCTGTTGAGATTGCTGGAGAGAAACCTTACAGTCTTGTGGTGGCATAAGCAGATATAATTTCATTTTGCTATGAGACAGTAACAAGAAGCAGTGCAAATGCTTGTCTGCTTCCATTGTGTCCCTCTGCCATGTGGAAATGATCAGACTGTTGGCTAACACTATTTGTGTATCATTGTCTCCAGAGGTATACGTATATGCTACAAAATATTTAGGCCTTGTCTTTTAATTCTGTCTTCATTTATAGCCTAGTTTTTCTGGCTATTTTTCTCATTTTTATCCATAGAATCTCTTTTTGATCTCTTTGATAATCTTTTTTGTATCATGTGATGTTTCTGTGTTCACTGGCCTTTTACTATATCAATCACTTTGTATATACAATTGTGAATTATATATGTCATTATCCAATGAATATTTAATTATTCTATAGGCACAATCAGCACCATAAGTGAAATTTACATTTCACAGCTAAAATCACCATTCCCTCCATACACCCAAAATGATAAAACATCAAAAGAACAATGATATACTCTGTCCATGGAATAAGAAATATTGTACATTTTCTGAAACTCTGCATAATGATGAGTTAAGGGATGCACAAGCAGTACAACTCACCAATTTTTCATAATGTTTCCCTCTGTAACTCCAGCAAATTATGTGTGATAATAAAAATGGGCAAACTTTTGAATTCCTCTGAGTTCAGATGATGGTATAGCTAAACCTGTTCTCTCTTTGATGGGAGCGACTTATGTGGCTCAACTCAGCCCAGACCTCATTGACTTCTGTATTCTCAATTTTTCAGATAATATCATCTGGCATCCATACTACTTTGGCATGCCAAACAATATCTATCTTATCTAACTTAATCAATCAGTCTGTCTGTCATACTTTGCATTTATATAACACCTTTATCCAACAAATGCAACCTGCTTTACATACTTTAATTAACTTAGGCATCTAGCATCCCAGGGAAACAGGGAAATATGATCTCTTTTTGTAGAGGAGGAAACTGAGACAGAGAAATTAGGAGTGGGAGTCATCTTGCCTAACTTTAGCTGACTAAAAGTTAGACATTTAAGCTTTGAAAAATCACCCTAGGCTCTCTTAAAAGTTATAAGAAATAATTCATCTGGCATCTTTTAGGCACTGATTTTAGGATGAGAAGTTTTTATTTGTGACCATGAAAGGAGCTGAGATGATTACCTTAGTCTTAAAAATCTAAGTTCGGGAAGATGTTACCTATCATGACTTGTCCAAAGTCAGAGAAGAAGACAAAATGTATGCTGTTCAAATCAAACCAAGCTCTGAGAATATAACGCCCCACCTTTGCTTTTGGCAAACTGAGAAGACAAAAGGATTGGAAGGAATGCTTTTGTGGCTATGGCCATGGCCTTTCTACTCTAACAAGGAAAATCTGAAAGACTGTAAGTTTCACCTTTTAATAAAAATACAAATGCTCATTTAGGGCTCTTTCATTCTTGTGGGGGAAAAAAAATCTTTACACTTGTTGAAAATATGAGAGAAAACAATGTACAAAACTGTTAGTACATTTTTACTTGAAATATTACAGTACATTTTATTTTGGATTTTTTTTTTCTGCTTTTCTGAATAACAAAATGATGTTCCAATTCCCTCCTTCTTCCCTTCCTTCTTACGTTTTTTTTTTT
>VXAA01006871.1:31441-76755 GCA_013399115.1 Anseranas semipalmata | reverse complement strand
CTGACTAACAGAAACTTTCTGTTTCTTAATTATGCTTTGAATTATTCTCTCTTAGATCCTTCTCACCTGCTGATGGGCAAACTACATGCAGTTTAACATTCACTTTGTATTCACATAAGTCTCAGGCATTCAAAAGTGTATTCTAACACAGCCCTAACATTCCTACTTAGGCAGGGCTGCAAACTTTGTATAAACAAGTTCAATTTCCTGACACTTTTTGCCTGGTTGGACACCTTAAGAATATATTTTTTTTTCATGCCTTTTCATGAGTCTTATTCTATCTGGGTTAGATTCCAAGAACAAAAATGAAAAAAGAGATAAAACAAAACCAAAAAAGACAACTTGTTTGAGAAGTTCAAACAAGGTTGTTTGGATTGAAATTAGGGTAAATGATCACTAAAGAGTTGAGGTGGCTAAGCTTATCTGAACTATTTGAGATTGTTATTTGGAGCTGACCTTCTGGCCTGCCTTACCTCTGCATGGGCGACCAGGCATGGCCACATGCAGCTGCACATGAGATGAGCAGGCATCCAGTTTGCATGGTTGAAACCTAGGTGGGGTGACTTGCCTGCCACCAATAAATGGAGAGGGTGATAATGCTCTCCCAGAATGTGGCAAGGGTCTGAACCAGCACCAGATGCCTGCAGCTGTGCTTCAGGAAGAATTAATTTGCTGGAGAGTCACTGAGTGACAGTAGAGTGGTAGGTGCTTGTATCTACTTGTATCTAGGTATCTACCAAGTAGATACTCGGAGAAGGATCTACAGGGAAGGACCTCTCTCCCCCTTCCATTCTGCTCAGTCATGCATCTTGTAGTCATGCATCAGTGTAACTTTGCAATGCATACTGGTTACACTTATGTGCACTTCAGCAGAATAGTATCTCCAATTTCACAAGAAAAGCGGGATATGTTTCAGACTCTCTCCCTCAGATATATTACCATGTATATCTCACAAAACATTCATATCTATCAAACCACTCAAAGATTCGCATCCCACTCATTCCAGTCACGGTGTGCTGTGGCCTTGCTCCTTCAAAACACAAACATTACTGTGGAAGAGTGGCATGTTGTATGCTTCATGATTTGTCCTGAAGTCAATCCAAGCTGCCTCCTTTAAGTGCCTCAGAAGACCCAGAAGACAACGGGGATCAAAAAGAGCTCAAGAGTGAAGCTGATTCACACTCAGCAAGTTTGAATAACTAATAGCCACCTGAAAAAAAATGACGACTGTTTCTAGACTAAGTTTTGGAAAGAAGTCTCTCTCTCTCTCTCTCTCTCTCTCTCTCTCTCTCTCTCTCTCCATTTTCTCACTTAGCAGTGAAGCAAGATGTGGTAATGATTCTGCAACAGCAACTCTTCTGGTTATTTCTGTTTAATGTAGGCTACCTGCCTGTATTTACCTCTTACGCCCTGCAGCTTAATAATCATTTACTGATTAGAAAATGCTTTCATACTATGAATATTTTTGTCTTATTAGATTTTTTTTAAGGGAAAACTGCTTTTTTAAGATTTTTTTTTTTTAATCAGTACTATATTTTTTTTTAGAGAAAATTATCTTTACGTATTCTTAATAGTTTACCTAGCAAAGGTAACCAAATAGATTACCCATTCAGGTAACCAAACTGTCCAGGAGCTGCAGCTTCCTAAGAGAGCAATGGAAGCTGTCTTTGTTGTATCAACTTAATTAAATGTCAGCAATGCTTTCAGGAAAACAGGACCAGGACAGCACCAGAGACTGGCAGAGAATTCTGGATTAAAAGCAGTCCCCACACTTAATTAATGGGATCTGCCAAAAGCACCGAGCCCTTAGCCTCTTGCTGCAATGGAGCAATAGCTTCTGTAGTTCAGGGACCAAGTGAAATAAGGGACTAGCTAAACCAATGTTTAAGATGTGTGAAAAGTGTACTAATCATATTTAAAACAAAACAAAACAAAACAGTTTAGAACACTGCCTAATGCTGTTGAAGGTCTCTGAATAAGATGATCAAGGTCTCAGTTATTAACCCTCCACTACTGGGGCGCTTTTAACCAAGGAAGACACACTGTTTTTAAGATCACTTGCAAATTCCCTCAAGAGCCTGCAGGTGAGAATGGACGGGAAAGACTCCCTGTTAGAATTGCTGGAATTTTCCTTTTTACACATTTATCTCCAAGCCTAGAGGAAGAAGGAGCAGTTCAAACAAACTCTTCTCTGGCTACTTTATTTCAGCACATTTGCGACCTAGATAAGATCATTATCTAACAGCTTGGAGTGAAGTTGAAGTTATATAGTTGTTTTTAATAGGAAAAAATAGTTATAATTTAATGTGATCTATATTTGTGAAATAGCTGTGATATATTTCTCAGACTCCGACCTGTAAGGCAGAAAGGACACCTTCAAGCAAATTATTCAACAGGTCAGATAAAATGGCTGTTTTAAATTACATTTCTGGGGGAGTGACACAGTTTTAAAAGGAACTTTAAACAAACAAAAAAAAAAAACAACTGGGAAGTGCTTATTTCTAACAGAGAGTAGTTAAACAGTTTGCTTAGGGAAGTTGTGCGTTCTCTGTTTTTAAATCAAGGGTAGATAATTTTTCTTGAAGACACATTCTTGGTCAAATAGAAGTTACAGACTTGGTTCAAGGAGTTGCTGATAAGAAAGGTGAAATAATTATGTAGGTTAGTCTGTTTTTTTTGTTTGTTTTTTGTTTTTTGTTTTTGTTTTGTTTTTGTTTTTTGTTTTTTGTTTTTGTTTTTTGTTTTTTCCTTTGCCCTAAAATTTACAAATAGATCAGGAGACAATAACAACTAAAGCTGAAACCTGCAGCTAAGTGTCACAGGTTCGATTCAGGCCATTTCTAAAACCAGAAAATACCATCCCATCTGCATACAGAATGTAAACTTGAATATGTAGATCTTACCATTTTGTCGTTAAGGCTGTTTTCCAAGGTCATACCACCTCTATTTCTGTATTGTGCAAAGAATCTTCCTCTTATCAGGAAGAAGGGAGCAGAAAATGGATAAGCCAGCAGACCAGACTTCATTCCAGAAAGTTAATTGTAGGTTTACTTATGCCCATATCTGCATTAGATTTCTCACAGCTCTCCATATGAACTTGGGAGACTCCCTGTGTGGGAGGTCTTGTGGCAGTCTTAGCTGTGCCTCAGGAAACTCCTAGCACTATGACCTAAGAAGAGGTCTCTAGGAAACAAAATCGACAAAGGAAGAGGAAGAGGAAGAGGAAGAGGAAGAGGAAGAGGAAGAGGAAGAGGAAGACAAGGGCAAAGAAGGAGAATAAGAAATTTGTGCAGAAATAATATCTTCCATGTTCATGCCCTCTAATTGCAGGTAGTCTCAAAGTCTGACTTCATGGTGTAGTGTGTGAGCATGGATGTGATAGGAGATCACTTCAAACCCCTAATAAACTCAGGACAGTGACTTATAGAAGGTTGCTCTTCTTCTCTCTTTTACTTTTCTGCAGGTATTTTCCTCCATAGAAAAGGAAAATATGACTTTCTAGCATGCAAACTAGCATATTATTAGTTCGGTTTCCTTCGGACCAAGTTTGTTTGTTTGTTTATTATTTTGGGGTTAGTAGCCTGTTCCATAAATATCACAACTGCAAGTTCTCCTGCTCAACCCTGGTGTTGATGTACTAAAGCTCCATATTTTAGAGTCCTTTATCCGGGATTTCCCTTCTAGAGATAAAGGGCTGCAAGTACTTAGTGCCCCCTGCTGTCTTTTGGTCTCTTACATTGATTTTCTTCACTTTGTGACCTTAGGCTCTGCTTTGACCTTTTACCTTTTCATACAGGAACTTCTCTGCAGAAGGGGTTGTGCTGGGGAAGCTATGGGGGGACAAGGCCAGACACCTCTTTCATGAGTAGACCTTCCTTCTTGGTGGCTGGCAACTGTGGCTTGCCTCTGTTTGGATTTTTGTACATAGAAGTGATGGTGAAGGTCCATGGCAGATTGGATTACTACTGATTATTAATTGCTCCACTGAAATGATGGAGAATCAGTGATACCATTTTAAACTTATATGGTGATGAAAGAAAACNCCCGCCATTTAATTTACAATTAATGAAGTTGCAGTGATCCAAAATACTGCAAGTGAGATCCAGATGATGTCTGGTGTAGGTTTTTTACTCCCTTATACTGATTAGAATGCAGCTCTGTGGAACATCTATTTAAAATAGAAGCTCATATGAATATATAAGCAAACGCAGCACATTGCCAAGCCACACCTACCTCTCATATACTGTCAAATATTTTGGAGGGTACTGGGGTCTTTTTTTGCAGAAACAATGTTCTTGTCTTTCCAAATAAGTCACCTGCAGAGAAATGAAGAAAAAAGAAGAAAAAAAGAAAACAACTCTAAAACAAAGCAGCATAAGCCCTTTATTAGACGTCAGACTGGCTAATTGCTACAGAAGTATTTCCGAGCGATGTATATTGAGCAACCACCAGAAATATGAGGACTTAATAAGTAACGAGAAGAGAATTTATACAAAAACAGACATAACAAGGCGAAGTTAATTCATCACAACTTTCACATAAGCCTTTGTTGGGCAGTTGGCCAGGCCCATCACATTATCTGTTTGACTCACTGAGTCACTCCAGCTAATAGAATTTTGCCCCATGTTTGTTGTTGCCATGGCAATGCAATATTATCAGGCATGTCATGTTCACAGATCAGTAGCAGCAGCACTGCTGCAGACACACAACAGCTTTCAGCCTTTGACCATAAACAGGAATTCACTCCACAGTCAGTCTGTCAAAAAGGAAGTCGGCTGTGGTGAAGAAGCACTAGTGCCAGTACTACTAGCCTTTTCCTTTTTCCTTTGTGAGTGCATTGCCATTATCATTAAAATAACCTTGAATCATCATGAATTCATTCATTCACAAACATTGTCAAAGAAGGTGCAATAGTTCAAGAGAATCCAGAGGGTCAAAGAGAGGACTAGTTTTAAATCTGTGCCTATTGAACCTGGAAATGACATAGTCTGTTAGATATAATCTTATTCTTACCATAGCAAATCAAGCTGTGTTGACTGGCACCAGTGTCCAAGTCAATTCAGCACCATGAAAGGTTACTAGGAGTAAAGAGGTCATATCCTTTGTGGTATTGCTTTGAGAAATAAACTTAGGCATGTGTGGGAATATTTTACAAAGAATAGCTTTTTCACCAAAAGTGAAAAACAAATCCTGTCAGGAATCTATAAAGACTGCAGGTATTTTCTGACATAGCCATATTTAGTGTTTAAACCAAAGAAATAATTACTAAGCTTTTTCAATATTTTAAATGTTTAATTGAGTCATAAATATTCCACCAGATATTTTAATTGCTTTCCAAAGAAAACAGTTAGATATCTTTTTGGAACTACATTTGGAAATTGAGAATGCGCTCCATCTTGGGGTTTATAAGGATTTTCATTTTCTTTCCAAAATAGACATATCAAATAATAATACAGAATACATAGGAAGATCATAGACCCTCTGAATTTGATTAGTTTGATAGATTACACAAGATTTACCCTAGCGTAACCCCTTTGACATCAGCTGAGTTGTTCTGATTTACCCTGCTGTGAAAGGGGGATTAAGATTCTTGGATTTAAAATACAGGAGAGACTTTCTGCAAGGACGTACTGTTTTTTAATGCCTCTGTTATATTGAAAGACCTGTTTAAACATTTGTTGTCACATATGCCCCAAAATGTTGTTGACAAGCTATACTGGCATTGAGAGACCCTACACAAAGTTTAGGAATGCATTTGAAAATTATTTTAGGTAATAAGAGGATGATTATGCTTTTCCTTCTGTGGGTTTTAAACTGGTATAACTCCACAGATTTTAAAGCAGCCTCTTCTGAAATGCTGGGAGAAATGACTCCATTCTGAAATGTGCTGATCCCCTTTATTGCAGCACTGATTCTGAAGTTTTGCAGCTGAGACCACCAAAGTACTCACATTTACACTGGTGTAAATGAAAACAGTGTTTGGTCCCCAGTATTTGAGATTGAACTTTGGGACCAGTCTTAGCCTATCCTTGACAACTACAGAGCACAAGCCTACAATGTAAAGCTTTTGCACAGGACCCCTTTTCTGCTGAGCAGAATGTGTATTCTCAGCTTGTCTTGCCAGTGAAGTTACATTTCATCCAGTATAGCTGAGTGGATCTATACTTGCTATGCATCTGTTGAATCTCCCTGCACTAACATCACGGCATGGTTCCTACAGACTGGATTTTCTTACAGTCATGAAGAAGACTGTAGCTCCCACCTTCTTCAAAGAAATACTGAAGTCTAATTTGGCTGTGCAGTCAGAAGTGCAGTACTCCAGTAACAGAGTCCATTAATAGCCATGCAATTAAAGCAGCCCTACTGTTGTGCTGGAGAGTTGAACCAGCTTCTGATAATCAGGAAGGAGTAATAGTAGCATTGAACCTTTGCTCTCAACTCCTGTCATGAAGAGACAGACAAGGCTTTATGAAGTCCTGAAGATTTGAAGAGGTATGATCTTTTAATTGAAATCCATTTGCTTTAATGGCATTACTCTTGTTTTACTCCTGTGAAGTAAAGATCAGAATGAAGTGCAGAGGGCAGACAGCAAAGTTTTTTTGGGGGGAAAGGAATGAACAGAAAGTCTTTCAAAAGCACAAAACAGAACCCAAGCAGTGTACATTTGTGCATCTGCATATCTGTTTCTCAGACAGCTTGTAGCAAGTCAATGTGGGAGAAAAGGAAAGGAATGGAGAAGGAACACACATCTATATCTATATTTTGCCCACACCTAAAAGTGAAAACATTAGTCTTATACTGGTTAAAAACTATTTCAGTGAAAGTCATGTAGCTCCTCTGTGTGGACATCCTTAGACCAGGTCCAAAACTACTATTGTCAGTCGGGCTTGCAAGGGCTCTGTCTCACACAGACTCTGTATTACGTGGGAGAAAGTTTTAACCAGTGAGATGACATCCAATTCTATAAGTTAATTAAATAGGTGCAATTTTAGTGTGTTTAGAAGGAATGAAATACACTGAATCTGCTCTAGTAGAAATCATGGAATAAACCATTTATTGTTTGGATCATTACATCTCAGAGTAATGGCTGTTCTGTTTACGCCAAGGGTCAGCAAATTTCTGCCATTCAATGGCAATCTGAAAATGCATTATAGCTAATCATGTCAAACTGGCAAAGGAAAATAAATCACAGATATTTTACGCATTTTTAACATGTGACTTTTTTAAAGACAATGTGTGATCTACAGATGATTCCAATCCACGTTTGCTAGTTTTCCTCTATCAATCACAATGAAATACAAATTTTCCTGGAAAATTTGCTACTACTGCAAACACCTATAATTTTATTTCTTACATTTGCATATAGCTTTGGATTATTAGTCCAATTTCTTTTATGTAACTTAGGAGAAAGAATAATTCTTTCTTTTGACTCAGGCAGAAAATATTCCTTCTGAAAAAAGTAGGTTTAGAAGTTTAGTTGCAGTGCCAGCGCATATTCATTTCATAAATAAAATTCTTACTTGTTAAACCTTGTGAATAATGAGTTAGTGAAAAATATATGTGCTATTCTATGTATAGAATTTGCAATCATATCACTCAGGTGGTGTGATATATTATAAACATAGACATAACTGTGTACTTTCATTGGCAAGTGGATCTGGTAGAAGCCTTTTGTGTAAATACAGGTACTGAAAATTTAAATTTTGTGTCATCTGCAAAGATTCTATAAGTTTGTCATGACCGTGTCGGAAGATATTGACTCTGAGGAAAGGATTCAGCAAATACTGAGAAGTTTTTTATGCAGCCCAATTTATAAATCGTGCTTTCTGTCCTGCACTTCTGCTTTCCTTTTGTCTCATCTTGACAGAGAAGTTTTCTGAAATCCCTAAAACCTAAGCATTGTAAAATAGCTTAGAAAACAAATGAAGATTTTGGGGTTGCAGCTAAGATCAATATTAATATTTTGTATAAGTTCCTAGACACACTTAAATATGAGGAGCCTTCTAGAACTGTAAATGAAACCAACTATTATTTATTTGGAGGCTTTTTCATGTCACTTTATGCTTTAAACATTAAGTACTGATGGTAAGGTCATCTCTTAATCAGCAACTTAATTTTAAAAAACAAACAAACAAAAAACAACCCCCCCCCCCCCAAAAAAAAAAAAAAAAAAAAAAAAAAAAAAAAACACAAGAGAAAAGCTCTGAAAGTACTCTTAAGTAAATCCAGGAAACTTCAGATGCAATTACCTTAAAAGACAAAATAATGTGTAAAGATTTCTGGCTAAATATAAAAGTTCACCTCTTAGACTTACCTAAGGTAAATAATGAACCATTTTTCCGATAAACTGTTGCTTGAATCATTTTCCTGATATCTCTTGTGTCAGAGGTCATTAAGAAAATATCCTGAAAAGAGTAAGAGGAGGAATCTGAGGTTAACCTCACACTTCCTTCCTATAGGTCTGATTGAGCTGAGAAATTCAGATGAACATAGTTAAAGATTAGCATCTGTTATGACAGTGAATGATTAGTTGTGATATAGACTACAAGGATCTTGACTTAAGTCAAACTCATTATTGTATCAAGTGAAATCATAGTCTCATTGAAAACTATGACAAAGCTCCCACTAACTCCTTTGGGCCTGCAGTGTTCATCCATGTTTTTAACCTTGGGAACCATGATGATGCTACCTCCACCATCACGCATGTAGAGTTCCTTGCTTTTCTAGGTTTGGAGTTCTTCTGCTGTGAATAAACACAGTGAACAACCGTGAAATGGCTGAGGATTAAAAAATAAGGGAAAGAATGTGTGTAAAAGGGTTAGAAGCAAGGGATATTGGAAGAAGAACACAATTCAAAATCTTTGGAGAAAAGAAACAGTAGAAGGAAATAAAGAAAATAAAAAGGAGAGAGGGAATGAAAACAGTAGATAGAAGATTGTGTCCTGGAAGAAGGAGAAGACTATAAATGAGCCTTGAAAACAGGCACAATTGGAGGAATATGAGGTAGTTGAGCATTCAGTTCCATGCTGTGTGTAGGCTGAGCATTTAAAAATCCTAACACTTTAGCAGGTAAAGCTACTGCACAATGATAGTAAAGTTTATGTTCAATTGTTCTGAGCCGCTTTTTAACATTCACAGTAGCACATCTAAACAAATCATCTCACTCTTAATGGAAATCACTGTGATGTCGATCTGTGCTTTGTTTCAAATGTTCTTGTTAGTTCCTCAATCAAAGTACAAGGCAACATTTTCAAGTGCATTAAAATAAGGCTATTTACCACTGTTATGATAATGATGGTTCTGTAATGTCTAACAAATATTTATCCAGTTTGTCTAAATTGGTCAACACAGAGACATTTCTAAAACTATTTGTAGCAATTTTAATAATAGGTGCTGTAGAGCCCCATGTTGTATGCTAACTCCTTCAGATTTTTTCTCTAAACCTAAACTGGGACCAGACTACTCCCCACATTGAACTGAGGTATGCTTTTTAGTATGGTTGCTAACATGTATTGTCATTGAACATATTGCCCTGTTATACATCTGAATTTTACAAGGAGACACAGCTGATTCTATAAAAAACATGAAATCCAAGTTTCACGGGGCATGTGCTACTTAATTTTGGCAGCACAAAAGAGTTAATGCTGATCACCTGAAGAGTTAGTTTTATCTGTCTATTGACATTGAATTGAAAATGAGAGAGATCTTATGTGAGTATTGGCCATGAGACTCTACAATTGGAAGGAAGTAGACCTATAGAAAACCACCTTATAAACCTAGGAACCTTCGTCTCCACGTACTGCTGTTGTCTTTGAACCCATGTATTTTGTGCTTAATTTACCTTGTCTTGAAGAGCATTTTGGGGAAATGAATCAGGTTCAAAGGAATGAACCATTTCAACAGAATTTCTCTTTTCTTCAATTGCTCTAGTTTTGTAGTATCCTACTTTCCAATGTCTTTATCACACAGTCTATTAGAAAAAGAAACAAAATAGTATTTACATTGTCACCAAGTATTATATCAGTTAAGTCAACATAATTATGGTTCTGACATAGTGAACTGCCAGAGAGGAGCAGTCTACTTATTTACTACAAAGTTTGTTGATCCAGTGAATGCTAAAGCTGCTCATTAATTGCTCAGCATAATATTTGTTATGCACTCTGGAATATGTCTGAGAGGTGGGAAAGAGGGGTGAAGAGATGAAAGAAATAACAAAGTTGAACATAACTGCTTCTCCAAAACATATTATAGAAATATTTTAATTTAAATTAAAGAGTTACAAAATATATTGGTAATTAGGTACATGTGAAAGTTTTGGTTCTTTACACAACTTTCCTTTTAATGCAGTTTGGTCCACTCCACAGAAATGATTAATTTTATTTGAACTTAATTTTTTTTCTTCTCCCCATATATTTCATTTTTCCTTCTATACCTTTACCTTTCAAAATCTCTACCGTTCCTCTACCAAAAATAATTCTAAATTTCCCAGCACCTCTTCTGTAGTCTTCTTACTTGAAAAGGTCCACCAGTTTCTTTTCCAAAGTCAAACCATTTTTCTTTCCAAATTGTTTTATCATTCTCTGAGAAAAACAAACAAACAAACAAACAAACAAAAATCTCATCATCTTAGTCATCTCGTTTTTCTTTTGACACTGCCAGTTCCATCTTGTTCTGGATCTATCTTGCAGTGGGAAGACATCTGTGACTGCAGTGACACTCTGAATCAGGAAGGCAATGTGTTATGCTAGCTTGATTAAAGTTTAGTTTAAAGTGACTGTGGTGGTTTTACCCTGCTGGGCAGCTGAACTCCACCACAACCTCTCTCTCACTCCCCTTCTTTCAAAAGAAGAGGGGGAGAAGAAAGTATAATGGAAAGAAAAAAGGCTCATGGGTAGAGATAAGGATAATTTAATTAAAGGGAAAAGAAAGATGAAAAAAAAAAAAAAACAAAAACAGAAGCACAGAGTGAAGAAAAAAATTATTCTCTACTTCCCATCAACGAGCGATGTTCGGCCATGTCCTGGGAAGCAGGGCCTCAATATGTACAGCAGTTGTTTGGGAGGACAGATGTCTTCACAACAAGAACCCCCACCCTTCTCCTTCCTCTTTCTCAACTTTTATTGCTGAGTGTGACACTGTATGGTATGGAATATCCCTTTGGTCGGTTTAGGTCAGCTGCCCTGGTGATGTCCCCTCCCCATTTCTTGCCCACCCCCACCTACTGGCTTCAGGGGGGTCTGGAGAGAGTCCTGGTGCTGTGCCAGCACTGCTCGGCTGTAGCCAAAACATTGGTGTGATACCAGCGCTGTTCTAGCTACAAGTGCAGAGTACAAAGCTATATGGGCTGCTGCAGGGAAAGTTAACTCCATCCAGCCAGACCCAGTACAGAGACACTGGTACTATATGTTGTCCTTGATTCAGATTTCATCTGCTGTGTTCCAAGACAGTGACCTGCCCTCTGCTGAGGCAGGACTCTCCTGTAACCCACACTTTCCCTAGGTGTGCCTGGGTTGTTTTCAAGGGCCACTGTTTAGACCAGGAGAAGAAGCAGGGCTGCAGTCTGATGTATGTGGACATTCTGCTGTACCATAACCAATGAATCTCGGTATTCAGAGGTGGCAGTTTCTCGTGCTCCATCTGATCTGAAACACTGCTTTCAGATAGAACCATTACCACTGAGTCAAGCCTGGATCATCAGCAGCTTAGTCTGGGTTGGTACTCTAACCAAAAATCATAAACTATACATTCCTTTCCTAATCCTGAGGTAGATGGTTCCCTTACCAAAGAGGCATTTAAAACGATACTTGCACACCAAGGTTTTTTTTTTTTTTTTTACCTTCATAAATGCTCTGACCTTTCTCTATTTTGTAAAATATCCCTGAGTGTAGCTTACTGTACATTGATTTTAATAAGCATTCTCTACAGACCAATATGTATAATGTTGGAAATTGTATAATACAATTTTCCTCCACTGAAATGCTATAGAAAATTGCACATTTTATACTGACATGTGCCACATCAATAATACAGTTTTTATATCTTATTTGTAGCTATTGATCTCAACAGCATAATGAAAAATTGATTGCAATGAAGTGCACTACTTCTTAAGTGTAAATTTCAATGTCAAATTATTTTTATCTATGCTTTCCAATTATAGATGAAGCTTATACATTTATATATGTTTGCTTTTACAAAACTCTGGATCAGTAAATTAGATATGACAAGAATCTACTCGGTCAATAGAAACCTTGTTGCTCTCACTAAAATATGATTCCAAAATTAAATACACTAGTTCCCTTTCTTCATTACAGAAAGAATTAAAGTCTCTGTATGTGGTATCACCTTCCTAGTCAATTTAACAATTTGAAATAGGGTCCTAAATCTTAAGGGGATATGGGCACACAAAGGAAACCACTGAAATTCATGCACTCAGTCTGGAACCTACATGGCAAAGTAAACAAGGAGCAGCATATTCTTTTGTTATCTCTTGAGACCTTATTATTTTTTGGGGAAAACATTTGTGTTTGGGAAAACCTTATGTTATTAGAACTGACAAAAAATGAGAATGGCTTCCATACTTAGCAGAGGAAAGGCATTGGTTTCTACTTTTTGCATCGTAAAGACAGAGTAACTCTATTTCTGCACCTTCTCCATACCCTATTGGGAAGTTCAGACTGGGAAATTCAGACTACTCTTCTGCTGGGTCACAAGCAGAGGTTATCTCCAAAGAAAGCTCCTTCACTCATTCTGCTTTCTGGGGACTGGAATGCTTAATGCAGAGTTGCTTCTGCCTGTGGAACTGCTCAGAAAAACAGCAAAAATATTGCTGATTTAATTAGATATGCTGCACATCTCATAATCAACGGAAGGGTTAGGTGCCTAGGCTAAGCTAATCTGCTAGATTTCTTCCACTCAGTGAATAGAGATGGGAATCTCTGAGATAGTATGATTCATCCCATCCTAAAAGGATGAGATTGAATCACCTTTCAAAAGTGTGTGCCACTTTGCATTGATGACAGAGGTAACGAATGTGATTAGTTCAGACTAGAGCCTGTATTTTAGTTCCTAGGGTTAGAGAAGAGGAATCTCACCATAAAGGCTCATAACTGTGACCAAATGCTTGCAATGTTGTCATAGTCTTGTTCAACTACTACCACATACTTAATAAGTTCAGTTATCTCACTGTCATGAAGGTAAATTATTTTTTATTTGTGGACCTACAGGTACAAAAAGGAGATAAGNTTTTGGATATCACTGAATAATGTCCAAATTCTTCACTTTCTTGGTATGGAAACAAAAGCCTCTCCCCAAGCTGGCTGCAGCTGCAAGGCTGACTGGCTAAGGAAAAGGGGAATGATGTCTATGGCAGATGTCCTGTAGTAATCATGCCTTTTCAACACTGCCACTAGTAGGGACTTCCCCAATACTTGGCGATAATTTCAGTCATAATGTAGTGCTCAGGATCTTTTTTATTGTGTGTGTCCTTATAACATCATCCCTCTGCTTCCATAGCTGTTTGTCTTAAACAGGAGTAATAGCTTTTGCTTTCCCCAGAATGGGTGAGCTGGTTGCATCAGTTGTCAGTGATTACTGAAATGAGAGGAATGAAAAGCAGTTCCACACTCTGTGGCACAAAGAAAGCCTGTTTTCACATGGATTTTTGTCTCATGCTTCTACAAACAAAATTTTCTTTACGCCTAAGACATGCACAATACCCCTTCTACAAATTATCTTTCATTTTCATACAGGTTGAGCTAATGCTGAAATCTGTTCTTTAGTGGGAGCATTTATAAGGTCTTCTTCTGTTCAGCTGCGTATTTTCGTGACATTTGTTAACCTTACCCATCTCTCAAAGCTGGTTGATATTAATCATGGGTTCAAAACTAGTTGTAAATCAGGCTGAAAACATGACATGGGCATGGTGACCATTGTAGGAAAGGACTGCATAGCATCTGGTATGAAATGAGAAACATTTCCCCCCTTCACTGCACAAGCCAAATTTTGTTACAAGTTGGCACTGATGAAGTGGCTGCGCTCTTGCACTCCAGGCAGGTATTCAATTTGACCCTGTCCTCAAGTGGGCAGTTGCTGCATAGATTTAGGATATGCTGACAAAAAAATGTCAAGCACCATTTCAATGAAGTCTGGCTTTTATTGTTTCCATGCATTTGTTTGAGTATGGAGTTTTACAACTTTGCAATTCATTTCAAGACATCCTGAAGCAAATATCCTGTGAATTTGCATATTTCATGACTGATTTTTCAATATAGCCCACATAGAAACTAAAAAGCTATGCAGATCTTTAAAGAGAAGAAGATGATAATCTTACCAATTAGATAATTATTGTTATTATAAATACTCGCTAGCAATCAGTGAAGGCTTCAGTGTGAACTGGTCTGTGTAAGGGATGCACTGGCATGCCCACGTAGAAAGAGTGTATTTTCCTGCCTCTTAAGAGTCCTGTGTTTCTTACTTTAATACAAGAGCCTGAATAAAAAATGTGCATCTAAAAATCTTCTCCCCAAGAAATTAGTCTGAGCTGTATTGCCATCAACAGATACATCAGCCAATGGGGAAACCTAGAAATAAGCCACAATGATCATATTGTGAAAACTAAGATAATTTTCTCATGACTCTTTGAAACTCCAGTGTGTCATACTAAGACCAGTCTGAACAGTGTTTCCATCAGTTTAATTAACTTGCTGATGTTTCAAAGCAAAAAGCATGTCAAACAGCTTCACAAAATATGTGCGTGTGTGAGCAGTAGGGAGAAATATAAAATATTAAAAACAAATAAATTGAGGTGGAAGCTGAAAAGCTCCAGAAAAAGGCCAAGGAAAAGCTACTAGACTTAACTGTGGAGGTGTTATCTGTAATACTGCACTAATGACAGATAGAGGTCCAGAAAGTGTCGAAAGTAAAATAAAAGCAAACCACCAACCAATGAAATAACTGTGGAGACAATACATGTGATAAAATCATGTTTGTAAAAAGGCAAAAGGTAATTATTTAAATGGATGTTCCTCAATTAAAGAAAGTTAAAAACAATAATTACATTTAATAGTTTATTATTTATTATTATTTAATGTAGCTTACTTGCAGACTGAGCCTCTTAAGAGAGCTGGTGTCTGTGTCCTGCATCACTTGGCCAGCTGAGAACATCAACCAAAGCTCAGTAGGAAGACTGACAACTGCAGCACTGAGATCCTCTGAGAAGGCTGTTGCCCATGTGAGGGAGAGAGAAATATGGACAGAAAAGTCCAAGAGCTGGTAAATTTGTGGTGAACACTGTCAAACACAAGTCAGAGGAAAGAACTAATTTATGTTTCTGAGAGAATTTCTTACTTTAACTCCCTTAGCCTCTTACTAAGGCAACATCCTTTAGATGTTATGACACAAACACTCATCAAGTCTCCTCAAACTTTCCATTGTATGACAAAATTTAGTGACATACAATGAGCTGATAGAAGGGGTGTGAAAAAGTTGCCTTACACATCATCAC
This sequence comes from Anseranas semipalmata, assembly GCA_013399115.1. Taxonomy (NCBI): domain Eukaryota; kingdom Metazoa; phylum Chordata; class Aves; order Anseriformes; family Anseranatidae; genus Anseranas; species Anseranas semipalmata. The sequence continues at coordinate 61,253 of VXAA01006871.1, read as the reverse complement.
ATTAGGTGGAATTTGAGCTCAGTTCTTAATGAACACAGAAAAAAAATGACAGTCAGTTACTGTGACTATCTCACCTACAAAAAATACTTTGATCAGGCTCACCTTATCAGACACCAGAGAATACAATTCCCTGTTCCCCGACCCTTATTGAAAAAAGATGTAACCTAATTCCTACTAAGCAAAGCACAGATGTGTTGGTATTCTTGTTGCATGGATAACAGGGAATAGGACAGAGAAATCTACAGTGTTTTTTTTTTTTGTTTTGTTTTGTTTTGTTTTTTTTGTAGCCATCAAGAAATGTAATCAGAAGACTCTTAGTGTCTAACAAAGCAAAGAAAGAGAAGGAAAAAGTTTTTTTGGCACTGCAGCTTTGGTTCAAACTACCTTTCAAGTTGGGCATTTAACTTTGTGGCTTTTCCTTCCATTTCATGAGTCTTTTTCAGTCCTTAAAGGACATATATACAACAATAAATAAGTCAGAGAAAATACATCTAGCTGAGTCTGCTAGACTCACATTTTGCATATTTAGGCAGACTTTACATTGTTCATGTATTGTAATATTGCACCATTTTATGCAGGTAGCCACAGGCCCTGGTTGAAACATTCTGAAAGTAAAATTGTAGTTTAGGGGCAGCTAATCTATTTAGGAATCTATACAGCCGGAGCCAAGGCAGTGGCCATGTGGGAAGACAAGCAAGTTATACAGCTCAGACTGAAGGAACTAAATGATTCTTTCCCCATGAAGGGTAATCAGTAGTTGCTGTAAAGTTTGTCTACACCAAATGTCAGCAGCTTGTTTGGGTAAGTGATGTTGAAATTTAAGAATTACTTGGTTAACTGCAATTCCCCTAAAGGAAATCTAGAAGGATGTCAGTGACACCAGGTGTTATTATATCCATGTAAAATTCACCTGCACAATTTCATCTGTATAAAATACAAATGTCAGTTCTGGCTATTTATCCTAGACTTTTCCAGCCAGTGGAGAGAGGCTAGTACCTTGAAGAATCAACTCCACCTACCTGTTTTAGTATGGGATGGATTGCCCTCTGGAGGCATTATCCTATTGGTCACAAAGGGCTTCTTGATAGTTATTTGAGACCAGACACCTCATTATGCCTGTGCTCAGAGATGTTTTACTCAAGATGTAATACAGGGTGTTAATAGACTTGATCCAAGGTATTCATTAATTGCTACATGACATTTCTAGGTTGCCGAATGAAAGTAAAATGATATTTTCCACTGGTCTTACCTTCAACATTCACTGATGTGATCTACAAACCATGCATAGAGTTCTACTATACTCTCTGCTATTTCTACAGTACCAAGGAAACCCTTTTGTCTGTTAGAATTAGTTTGGCATCATTGTTTCCACTGACTTAATGAATCATTCAGCAACTCTTTCTCAGGTTGTCTTTCCACATCAGCATAAGCAGCAGGATAAGGCAAATGTAGTGAATTTCCAGATTTAGATTGTAGATATATGACTTGGTTGTCTTTTCTGTTCTGATACACCCTTTTAGGAGAGTGGTTGCTGTGTTGCTTTTCAGGGCTAGGTACAACTGCAGAAGGAATCATTCAATAGTTCATGTTTGACAGGTGAATTTCAGATCCCAAAGCCTTAGTTTAACTTAAGAATATAGGAAGTCACAAAGTTTTCTTCTGTCCTTTATCCTAAATTATAAAACAGGGCTAAGAGGAGTCACAAGGCTTCACAACAAGCTGCAAAAGGTAATTCATATTTTACAGAACCTTTAGCCAAACTTCCTGGTTTTAATTCTAGAGTTTCAGGTCTCTCTTCACTTTTGTATTAACTCTCTTATTGTCATATATTTAGATGGAAGTAAAAGAAAATGGACATTTTATTCAGGTGACTGGAAAAAGTGATCTAGTACTTACTGGGACAACACTTGGGAGTTTCTGAAACCTCCTCAACTCAAACCTATTTTTTCCTCCCATTGGGAATTCTCTTTAGCACCATTTTGTTTAGTTTGTATAAGTTCAAGTTTCATCAAAGTAGTATTTATTTGTACAAAACTATACACCAGATGTCTGCAACCATGAAGCCTATAAACTATTTTGTTGCCAATGTGACCCTAGTGGTTTCAACAATTATAAACTGAAAGCAGGTCTGTTTACACAAGGCTTTAATGTTAAACTATATGCAAACACAACTATGTGGACTCACAGTCTCTAAGACAGACACATTCAATTTCACAAATATTCCAGCAAATGAAATCTTAGAATTTGTAAGCTACTAAGTATAGCACAAAGAACATGAAAATCACGATGCAGTAGTACTTAGCACTTATATATATAGCACTTTACATCTTCAAAGTACTGTGCTAACAATATCTAATTAATCCTCCTCAACTAATTAATCCTTTCCAGATCAGGAAGTTGAGACACATTAATTACAATTATTATTTATGTACTTATATAGCACCATAGGTGTGCATACCACTTTACAGACTTATAGACCAGTCCCTCATTATTATAAGCAGCTAAAATTTGTCTTTAATACTAAAGGTTCTTAGCATGCAATATTTCAAGGGAATACTTTCCCTGAAAAAGTTTGCAACCATGCATTGGATTCTGCCATCAGATTTGTCCATAAGAAAACATATTAAAAAGCAGATGGACATAAGGAGCTATACTGCAATTTTGTGTATGTGTGTTTAGAAAAAAAGTGCTGTTGTGTATGAGTTGATTTTCAAGAAGGTTTAGAATATGTTCAAGCCTCTGAACACACAAATTATCAACCATAGTATCTATGATGGTAATAGATTTTTATGTTTTGTGTCTCAACATTATGGAGAATGAAAAAGATCCTGAAATAAGGAATGGCTCCATTTTGTAAGCAAAAGATCTAAATGTTTATATTTGTAACTCTTTTCTGAAAGATAGTCCCATTTGTCTCAGATTTTGGGTCATTGTATTGGAGGCCTAGGTTCTATTTATAGTGCACAATTTCCCAATGCAGCATAAAGCAACGTTTAAAAGAGATATTATTACTTAATCATTACTTTAAAAATTACTTAATCTTTAGCACCAGTGCTTATGTAAAAGGATGTCTAAAATTAATGATCCCCTGGTTCCCAGCCCATTGCACTTTCCCTTAGATGGAGGAATATTTTGGAGAAAATAGACACTATTTTAATGGTGATCAGATCCTTTTTCAGTTTCTATCCTATCTGGACAGTCCTTGGTAGGTCACTCTGCAAATAAGCTCAAGAGATATTGTTGTTGTTGTTCTTGTTTCCTCAGGAATAAGCTCTAGTAACCAAACTTTATTCAGGAAAAAATAATTGTTAGTAATTAGCAGCTGGTCCAAATCTGAGCAGATTACTCCTCACACAGCAAAAAGTTGTTCTAATATGCCTAGGACAACTCCCTCAACATATAAATGATGGTATAGAAATGTCTTCAGTAATAGTCAGAAAAATGTATTTAAGGGAAAGCATTTTTCAGTTTGAATATATGTGCATATATCACATCCTATGATATTAGCTGCATTTTAATCTCAGACTTCAATTCTGTATTTGATGTTGTTCTATTAAATTCTTCATATCAAGTGGATGGAATAAATCTTGTGTCTTCTTTTAGAATTTCCTAGGTTGAGGGGGTTAGAAAGTATATGGCTTAGTCCTGAGAGAATAAGTTATAGCACAAAATATTTTGAAATCTTTTTTTTTTTTTTTTTTTTTCTGTTTGTGTATTATATATTCACCATTCTAAATTATTCACTGCAATTCTTGGTCTGACAACAATGCAGACACAGTTTGCTGTAAGTATTGATAACTGAGATTCAACTTGTGAGCCAGTTTGCTTAGTCGTGACTTGGTATGCTGCTTCTACATTATAGTTCAGGACCAAAAGTGAAGAACACATTTTCTTCTCTCTCTCTCTCTATTTTTTTTCTTTTTTCTTTTTTCCTAGATGAAATTGTAAGGGTTATTTAGGTAGGCAGAATGCAATTTCCTGAATTGGCATTTATCCAGTATATGTGGTTTGACCTCCTTCTAATGGAGATCTGTTTATTTAAAGTAGCAGGGCACAATCAAAGACCAACTGTATTTTCAGAGAAGGAGGTGAGGAAGTGAAAACAGGGAGCACCAATAAAGAATGCTAATCAGGAATGAAACACCTAAAAGTGTATTGAAACAGTGTTCTGCAGTGCTTCGATTAATCCCAGGCTATTTTAACTCATGCAACTGGTACTTACAAGACAAATAACAAGAGCTGACGCCAACCAGTCTCGTGTTTTCATTAGGATAAGCCATTATTATAGAGTGCTTCAGATGTATTGAGTGACAGTGAACTTTCTGCTCTCGGGGTGTGCTGGTAGAGTACTTAGTCTCACCATGGGTTCAAGAACCCAGGTTTAAATTTTGCCTTACTTTTGTGCAGTAGATCTTCCACCAACCGAGTTATAGATCAGTACCATCTTATTAAAGCTAGGTCTAAGTGTTGATGTCTACTTCTTATCAATGTGTGTCACTGGCTGGTTAAATGGGAAGAGTTGGACTGAGCTTGACTTCTTCTCTAGGCTTCTAAAGCATCCACTTTAGTAAAAAGAAAACTTACACCACATTTTCCTGCCTACCAGTTTAAACCCTAATGCTTCAGCAACTGCAGATGAAACTTACCTTCCTCTGGCTTATCACGGACTCAACTCACAATTCAGCAACACTTTTACCTTCATAAACTTGACCAAATGACCAAAATGAATGACTGAAAAAGCCAATATTAAGGAATACATAAGTACCACCCTCCAGCAGCTGAATACACAAGTGGGTTTCACCCACTTGTATAGGAATATATGTATAAGGAATATATAAGGAATAAAAGTCCTTACTATTTCCTTAAGTTCACAGTATATTTGGTGCCTTATATGTGATAAGGGAAGTCATATTCTCTTGTGTACACATATTATTGGTATTGCATGCTGGTATGAAAATGTATTAATACTCACCAATCCTAGTCATGGATCAGATTAATCTAGCTGTGCACTAATTATTGTTTTGTTATTTAACTCTTTTGAAAGCAACCAGCTATTGCAGGATGAGCTTCATTGCAAAAAGCTTAACAGACTGAAAGACAGCTACAAAATGAAATGTTGGTCATAGATCAGTGAAGAAACTAAGAGAGAGCTTTACTTTAGCCAGTGACTAACCAGGTATTTATCATTAATTTGGAGCAGTAAGTCTAATGAAATGTGGAACTGGAAGAACCGTATGGAGCATATCTGGAATCTGTACATGGTCTGGATGACAAAACTGTGTAAAAATGGATATTGCCAGTCCTACTGAAATTAAGACCAATGGCTGAAGGATGGGTTCAGAAAATGGGGGGAGGGAGAGAACAGGTGACCAATTTAGAGTTAGAAGGAAAAGAAAAATCATTACTGATTTGTGTAATGAAAGGTGACATGGGGAACCATGGGAGAAGGAAGAAGTCCCTAGCCATATGTTCAGGGTGATGTAAGACTGATGGAATGAAAAGAAAAAGGCACATATAAGACAGGTCAACTTTGATTTGTTCTTGAGACGGAAGCAGTGTTATGCTCTAAGATAAAATGCATGTACCTATCTTGCCTCAAGTGAACTGTCTGAATGAAGTTAACTCATTCATTCCAGGGAAAGAGTTATAACAATGTAAATGTTGTAATAATGAGAGAAAATGAGCTTCTGATAATCTCTTTATTTTCCATTATCAGTCATTTGCTGTATATAAAAATATAGATATATACAGGCGCAAAGACCTTCTGAAGATGGCAAGTGGAAGTTAGGTTTTAAGTTGTTCCTTCCTTCTTCCCTTCCTCACCCGTCCTCCATTCCTTGTACTTCCTACCTTCCTTTCTTTCTCCCTTCCTTTCTTTTCCTTTCACTATAGGCTCACAGTGCAGAGTTTTTTGAGCAGCATGGCAACATATCATCAAAAGCAGCAGGCTCAGAGAAGGTGCTCAGGTCATTCTCCCAACCTGCCCAATGAAACCAACTAGTTCCTGTGCACTACTTGCTGACAGTAGCTGATTCTTTGTTGATAAAGAAGGGTCAAAATATATAATCAGATTTGTGCTATTCTTTCCCGTGATCAAAAGGAGGAGGTTCCCTCTTCCCTCATTTGAAATCTTTGCTGAAGTACACAGTCAGCAAACCTCTCTGCTAAGTGCCTCCACAATCGTTATAGGTTTGCAGATTTTTTTCTTCCCCTCCTCTCTTCTCCTCTGCCACACCAGATAAAAACTGAAACTGTTGGTTCCTATCAAAGCACACCCAGGAACTGAGCTAAAAGGAAGAATCTCTCTCTGCATAATTCCAGTATTGATGAATTAAGGCCTAAAATGCCTTTTTGTATTTCAAACAACATTCAGAGTCCATGCTTAAAATCGAGATTAGCTCCATCAAGAAGCAGTAAATTCAGCAATAAGATTTAATCTCTGTGGCACTCAAAAGACAAGATTCAATTATATTCTGTGATCTTAATTGAATTACAGCCCCTCCCCCCCAAAAGTAATGACATTATTTTATATTTTCCCCAAGCCCAGCTTACTCAGATTGAAAAGAATTAAATAAGCTATGGTTTGAGAAAAATGTTTGTTTTTGCTGCCTAATAATTCACAGCTTTGAGGAGAAGCTAATATCCTTTAAGTAAAAGACTAATATCTATCTCTGGAAGTGCTTTTTTTTTTGACCCATCTGGTTTGTCAGAAAAGTCTCCTACCTCTGATATTTATACAATATCATGCAAATGTCAAAATCTGAATGTCATCTTCAAAGACCCTTTTATGTCAGGCAACCCCTTTATAGGGAAAAAATAAACAATTTTATGTATGCATGCTTGATGCCAGTCCAATTAATAAAAGCCTTTTTTGCTATGCTTGGCTACAAGCAAGTTTCTCTTTTGAAAATGAACAGAGGGAGAATGAGATAAAAGGTCTGTATTGTTTCCTTGCAAATTTTACAGTTTCATTTTTAATTTGTGTTTGGATGTGTGGATCTTGGTGCAGATGGTGTGATAGTCCACAGTATGTTCTGAGAACCTGAAATGATAACAAAGATATGCAAATTGAGAGGGTGCTTTGGATGAATGCCAGGATATCCAATTTCACAATAGCTGAAAACAAATTGATGTGCCCAGCAAACTACTCAGAGTAGCACTAGGAAATGTAACAGTGCCAAAACAAATTATATTAATGACCTGAGCAGTTTGTTGAATTCTATTGGCTAGCTTAATGTTGGTTACATTTGTCTGTGTTGGCACTTCATTTACTGCACAAAACAAGTTTTGTTAATGAAAAAAGAAAAAAACAACAACCCAAAACCAAAAAAAAACCAACAACCCCAAAACAAAAAACAAAACAGTACTTAATGAAAAATCAATTTTGGTAATTGTAAAATAAAGTTATACAAGAATTATTTTTGCATCTGAGAAATGTCCAGCATATTTCAAGTGAAACAAATTGAAAAAGTAGATACTCCTGAAATTTAGAAATCAGAGTTGAAATTATTTCTATGAGGAAACAGAAACCTCAGTGTCTCTTTAATGTTTCATTCTAGCTCAGCATTACATTTAATACTAACAAAACAATGATAAAATTTCTATTATTTCATGCAGAAACCTAGTAGGAGATGCTTCCAAAGAAAATATTTGGGTGTAAAGCCACCGTCTGGAATAATTCTGACACATTAATATTATTCACATTTTTGCCAGTGTTAAAAAGAGAACCTGAGCTGTTGGCTGTCATTTCTGTCTTCCCCTCCTCCTTTCTTTAAATGAAGAATTCCCGTCTTCAAATGAATCACTTTAAACAGATTTTTTAAAAATGTTTCTTGCTTAAACTATGTTTAAAAGGATGAGAAAAAAGTCTGCCAAGAATACTTGTAGTTTGACTATCCCTTAACAGTTCATATATTTTACATGAATAGCTTCTTTCTGTTTAGAATGAGAAAATCAAAGGCACTTTCAGTTTTCATAAAATCACACTAGCAATGCAGTGAACTGAATGCACCTTTCACATATTTCAGCAGTCCATACTGAATAACATGGATCCATATCCGAGTCTTGTTAAAGCCTGATTTTGGATTTGATTCTAAACACAAGAAAAACTTTTATTTACTAATAATATACTTAAAATGGGCCTAACAATATAAAAAATAAACTGAGATTTGATCTTGTTACCCCTACAGTCAATAGGCAACCTCCACAGCTGGCATAAGAATAACAGAGTTTCAATGGAGAGATACTAGTCTACTTGACTCAGACACCGGTGAACTGCATATTTTATTTTAATTTCCAGAAACATCACTAATCCTTTATTCATCTAAAAAACTCTGAGGGCATCTTATAAAATACTAAATCAAAGTAAAAATAGCAGCAGCTGCACCAACTCCCCTCCACTGCATACAGGTGTTATAAATTGGTACCATCTATTAAAATGAGAAGCAGTTACTTATTGCTTGCAACTTTATTTTAATGTCACAAGAATGAAAACAAATACTGGCAGGGAATTCATCAAATGTTCAGTACCAAGACAATGTGTCTCAACTCTTAAATGTCACCTATTATATATACACTTGTATTTGTCCTAATGCCACAAAACTATTTTTGTGAAAAGCACTTACATCCATAGTTTGTGCTTTTGCTGACTTTACCCTTACCAGTACATAATCTGTTAGTAAAAAGTATGTAGTTTGAGAGATGACAACAAACATTGCATTTATTGTCATTTCATAGATAAACATAAAAAAAGATCAGGGAAAAAAACAAAAAACAAAAAACACAAAAACCTTGGTGCAGGATTGGCTTGCTGACATTTTGATTCAGGCTTTTCTCTCAAAACTTGCATCCAGAAGAATCCTTCTCCACTGATGAATTTGCCCTGGCTGGTAGAGGGCAATGTTGCAGTAGGACCTGCACCACTGTTCCTGCACTTGGCTTGAGCCTGGAGGTATTTGCCATGGGACAAAATTGACATGGAGTTGTATCAATTCAAAGGGAACTGAAGCGGGTTTGGTAAAGAGATCTGAGAAAGAGGCAGAAGGGTATGTAGTCCTCTCCTTGGTCCTGGGGGACTTGCCCAGGTATATTGATCCATGCTATTGTTGAGTCTGTGGTTGAAGTTGATAGTCACAGGGTAGATGCCTCTTTATAAGAATAGGCTTCTCCCTTAGAAAACAAACCTCATCCCTCTGGCAGGTTAGCAATCACGTATGCCTTCAAAAAAGTGTGTGGGAATGACACACATCCATTCCTTAAGCCTTCTCCTCTACTTATGATAGCAGAAGATGATCTGGCTCTGTGGTTTTTAACTCATTCAACATTCTTGGTGGCATATCTTGCATGAAAATTTCAAAGTTTCCTCACAGCCAGTTGGATGGGGAGATGATAATGTAACTCAGCCTGGGAAGTCCCTGTAGACTTACACAGATGATCTGCAGAGATGGAAAACAGATTTTTTTGAGGAAAAAAAAAAAACACCTCAGGAAAAAAATGCAGATACTCCATTTAGCAAGAATTTATTTTTTTTAAGGACATGTCCGCCCCCCCCGCCACTTATCACCCCAGTGATAAGTGAACCAGTGTCTTCCTGGGTGTACCCCTGCAAAGGGAAAAGTAGAGTGAAAGGAATGGAGAGGGAAGAAACCTGTGGAGTTTTATATTTTTCCCTACTTTTAATGTATATTCTTTAGTTTTTGATAGCAGTTTTGTGTAACGCCAAAAGGTAAGTCCACCTCTTGTTTCCAGAAGCGCAGGGGTTGCATGGCGGTGGAAGTGCAGTGAGCCTTGCTGCCCTGCTGCACAGCCGGCTTCAGCACGGTGCACCAGACCTGCAGACACTGCCAGGAGAACAAGTCTGTGAGACCTCCCCATGCAGTGTGTTACACCACACTGCTACCGGGACCTGCCCCTGCTGCAGAAGGTGCACATCCAAGGGCAGGTCCCATCACAGTGGAGTAACGCCTCCTATCCTTCATGGGCATGAGATCAGGTCAAAGAGTGACAGCCCCGGCTGGGACAACCTCTGCTCTACAGTGGGGGGTTGCAAAACCAAAGCCTTCAGGTGGGAAAGGGGAAGCAGCTCCCCTTCTCACAAGAAATGTGTAGTGCCTCTTTTTAGCTGAGCGCTCCCAAGCCTGAGGTTCCTGTTCCAAACACTCTCCTCTCCCACTGACTTCATTCCTCTGTGTTACTCCCACACTCTCCTTAGTGGGTGTGCAGCACCGTGCCATTTATAAGTTGCATACAACGTGTCTGAGAGTAGAAGTTTAGCTTTTTTAATTAGGCACCGTGCTATTTTAACCCCCTTCACCCCCCCCTTTTTTTTTTGTCATAGCAAGATGAAGGTGTAACTGTGAACTTGACACACATTTGTCAAAGGAAATAATAATAATAATAAAATCCTCACAAAGCAATTAATAGCTTTTATTAACTGATGTATCTATGTAACAGCAAAATATAGGTTTTAGATGAGCCCAGAAAATGACCCTTGGTAAAAAGCTAGCTAAAAGGAATACCTTGGAGCTGTCCATCAGTTGCACAGACACACACAAATCCTGAGCAGTGAGGCAATGTACTCTCTGTCTTCATGCATAATACATACAAAATAGGTGAAGTGGTATGTAAAGTGAATTTTAATTGGTTATAATTGTCATTTCATTTAGTAAAGTATTGTCTGGAGACCAGGATATCAATTAGCACTCTATGGACTCTGTTACTTATGAAAATATGCATATATAGAGATGATGTGCTCTAGCAGCAGATATACTTTAATTAAGAAAGTGGTACAGTAAATTAAAGACCTTTAAAGTATTAATTAATTGGTGTATAGATCAGTTCCTAGTATCAACTTGGTAAAGTTAAAATCACTGTATCTGATTTAAATGAGATAAGAAATGCATATTCTGTGTTGTTACTAGCTTTTTAAAGGTGTTCACTGCCAGAACCATGTTAGCTTAAAGGTGAAGCACATCTGTTCTCTATACAGTGCTAAAGTTTTATCTCAAGTTGGAGCTGTTTAAAGTTATCATTTGTTCTTACTAAAATATCAACCAAAGGTATTTTGTCAGGAGCCTTTATCCTGCTCTTTTTGTATATGTCCTTCATATTTCTCAGTGTTAATAAACATCCTAGCATTAATAGGGTATAGCAAAATGATTGATGTATTCCATTTTATTATTAAATTGTTGGTTACCAAGGCAGGTGGTTTTTTTTTTTTTTCCTTCTTCTTTTCCATGGGGGATGAAGAGGGACCCGTCCCTTTTTAACTGCTTGCTCTGAATGACTTTTATACCCAATATATTGAGAAAAGAGGATGAATGTCACCTCTCTTCTCTTCCTCCTCCTGCCGATGCATACTCCTTCTTTTGATTGACAGCTACTAATAACCTTCCTGCCCTAAGTGCCATGGAGACACTTTATTAGGACAAACAGCCAAGGAAATCTAGGAATGAAGCCAAGCCTGCAGTGAGTTATTATCGGGCTTGTATTTATCTCAGCTTTGTAATTTTTTTCAGTGATATGCAAATCCTGAAATAGATCTTCTTCTGTTGAAGGACAGGTCCCTCTGTTAATTGATCCACTGAGATTCAGCCTAACCTCTTTTAGCTATCAGCCAGGGAAACAGGCTACATAAAAGAGTCTCAGTGCTGTATACAGTTCACATAAATTCACTGTGCATTCTACAAGGAAAACTTCTGTACAGAAAATGCATTTTTAGTTCCTGAACATATTTTACATATCAGTGTTATCTGCATAACAGATCAAACTGATTTGTTTATTTGTTTATTAGATATGTATGAGGGTCTTATAATCAAATGTGATTTCAGATGGAGCTTTCTTTCTCTCTTTCTGGAATGATACACCACAAACATGTATTGTAAAAACACATTAAATGAAATTCAGACATAATGAAAATGCATTTGCTCAAAATCACCTTTTTTTTTTTTCTTAAAAAAAAAAAAGATACATTACAAAAACATTTTTTTACTGAGCAATTTGATTGTTTGGGAATTAATAACACAGGTGCATCTCCTACATGCCTTGAGATTCTGCAAACCTTTTTTGTTTCTTTGTGGGGATTTGCAGCAAACAGGTAACATTGTTTCAAATAGATCTTTTAATAGCATATTAATAACAGCAGCAGGATAGATTTACTTCTGTTGTCTTTCTCTATGGATAGGTCCATTTAACAAGCAATTTATTTGACAGAGAAGAGAATTTGCGACAAAGGGGAATGTTCAAAGAAACACTAATAATAATAATCATAACAATAATAGTAATGTCAAAGAGTCCCGAATGAAAAGGGATCATCATAAAAAATGGGTATTATTTTTTTCGTGTACACAGCATCTCTCATCCATAAGAAACCCAAAGATCTTCATCAACCCCTGGTAGAGTAACACCAGTACACATATAGCTATCTTTGAGACAGGGAAGACAGCCCTGGGAAGGGGTAAATTTGGAGCTGGGTTCCAGCTCTGCTGAAGAGTGAATTGGGATCAATAATGCTCACATAGTGTGGACCAGCTTTCATTTTGACACCTCATCTAAGACACGGCAACATGAAAAGTAAAGGGGAAATCTATTACCAAATCCTTTCCAGTTTCTCAACCTGAGAGACAGAGTGATGTGCAGTAATGAGGTGTAAGGCATGAAAGTCTGTGCTCTAATCCCAGTTCTGCCCACCAAATTATGTCATGGCCTTGAGCAAGTCATTTCACCTCTACTGCTTTAAAATGAGGATGATAAGCCTTACAAGGCTCAGTCTATGATTCTTACTCAGTAAGTGTTTGTAAAGTGCTTCCAATATATGAAATACTTATGCAGGTATGAATAATTTTTATGAGCACAACCATAGTACTTGGAGCAGGGAGTTCCTGAAGCTTCATTAGTGTTGGTAAAGTTGCAAGAGAATCTGCATTTCAACTTAGATCAGAACCCAGACTTCTCCAAACATTGAATATGGTCATTTCCACATCCAAATTTCATTTTTTTTTCCTATTTCTCCAGTAAGGTAATGGGAGAACCAGACAGGAACATCTTATCATTTTAAGGGAAGCTGAGGTCTAGAATCAATATTCAATTACAGCACTCTTGGACATGCGTGAGTCCTGTTGATTTTAGTGCTGTTATGACCCATGTTTAAGGCTGATGTGTTTTGGGCTGACAGGGATGGAGCACACTGAATATGACAACCGAAAATTTGAACTTTTAAATTACCGGGCTGTTCAGGGGGTTTCATATGCATCTTCAGCCTTCGATGTGCTGTTGAAAGTCTAGCTTTTCTGAATGAGGACATTTAGAGATGGATTTTACAATTTGTGCTAACCTCGATTCAACTCCTTTATTCTTCCCATATGTCCTTAAAGAATTTTCTATTAATTATTGTGTAGAAGGCAACTCACCAGACAAAGCTATGGTTTGCAAAGCTCAGTTGTGTGTAACTCGTATCGCTAGTGGTGCAATGGCAGCTGTAGATAAAATGTCTGTGTTACAAGACAAGTATGGTACTACAGCTTGAAGAATGTTAAATAATAATGGCTTGTGCAGATGATTACTAAATTGACATTGCAGGTGTCAACTCCTTTGAATTTTTCTGGTTAAGGAGGTCATTCCTGTGTAACGAAGATGTGAAATTAAAAATAAATTATCACTCAGTCCTTTTCAGATTTCTCTTTTTCTTCTCTGCAACTTCATTCTTCCATTTCCTCTTTGCTTATTTGCACGCTACTGTGTTAATGGTTTGGAGGAAATGTCTAACAAATGACATCACTTCAGGGAGTAGGGCTCTGTGGAGGAGTAAATATATCAACACGAGATTTCATGAGGTTTTAGAGAATTTGCAAGGGGGTATTTAAATAAAAGCATTCATGTTGCATGAATCAGTACTGAGATCTAGTAGATTTTCTCTTCCAAAAAAGAAAGAGCTTTGAAAGTAGACTTTAAATCTACTGTTTTTAAACAGGAAAAAAAAAAAAAAAAAAAAAAAAAAAAAAAAAAACATAAGAAGGGAGACCATAGCACTTTTTTGAAGTGTTACTTTCATAACAAGCTTTTCTTTTTGTTACTTCTGTTTTGTTTGAGTGAAATTGATCCAGCTGAAATTAGTTATGTTTTTGTGTTTAAAACCAGAAATTTCACAGGATTTTTTGGAGGCAATTCTTTTTTATGTATAAAATGACAGTAAAAAGGAAGCATCTCACATTCTGAGGAATTTTTAATTTAACTGAGGTTTATTTTGTACAGACATATCAGGACAAGTAAGTAAGATTGCAACTAAAATAAAGATAGACAAGTTAGAAAATGGGTATCTTAGTATACAGATAAATTATAGAGTATATGCTCAGCAGTACTAAAAGGCTGCTATAGAAACCTATATTTTGTTATGTTAGATGCTACAAAAACAAGGAATTAATTCCAACGTTATTCTCTGGGGAATGTGGTGCATATATGGAATCCTGGGGAGAAACAGTAGGGCTTATTCCTGTATATCTCTTTTTGGTATTTGGTTAGTTGCAAACTAGACAGGTTAATCTGTGATAGTTTTAACAACAGAGAGCGATCTTATTTATATATATGCATATATATACATATATATATATAGTATGTATATGTCTATATCTAAATTATGTATCTAAAATGACTTTCTGTGTATACACACATACATATATATACATACACATTTGGGCTGCAGACTGTATTCATTACTTTATTGCAAATGTTAAATTGGAATCTTATATTCAGTCTTTAGTGGTGAGGTGTTCCTTTTGGAAACAGTTGGCAAGGCTTATCTGACTTCTCTAGGATCACAGTGTTGTGTTTTTGAAACACCTTCTTAAGTAATGAATAAGTGAAAGAATATTATGACAAAAGTGTTATCTTTAGAAATGTACAGATAAAAAAGTCATGATAATTTTATCAGGTTAGCTAGAGGTTATAGATATATAAAAAACTTTTAGAAGAGCTCAACATTTGAGAAATCACTTCTTCTAGAAGTGATAAGCATCAATAATTTTACATTTATTTCAGCTGATATGTAGAGATCTGGGCAGGATACATCAAAATGCTCACAGAGTTGGCCTACAAGGGAAAATGTTTTTACTGGTGTTGATTTCAAACCTGAGGCAGTGCCGATGAAAAAGGTAGTGCAATTTAATCTGACCAAGGCAAAACACAGTGGTTTTTTTTATTGTTATTTTATTGATGCTGCCTTTTATTTTGTATCTACTCACAATAATCTAAGAACAAGGAAACTGCCGGAAAAAAAAAAAAAAACCTCTTTTAAAACTGAGGACATCAGAATAAGTCTAGTCAGCTTTCCTTAGTGGACAAAGTAAGAAGAAAATGTTCTCTTCCTTAAAGTGTGAGCAAGTAAAGGTTTCTCAAAGTCAGGGCAGTACAGCAGGTGACAGAGAGCACATAGCCTACAGGCACGTCTACAGGCCATTCCCGTTTTCCTCACACATCCTGTTAAAAGGATGTTTTATCCTGAGGCAAAGTTACACTGAAAGAGTTAAAAACCATTTTAGAACATCAGATGTCATGTCACAGTGCTTCAGAAACACTGCTGAAATGTTGCAATGCATATAATGCTTTTTCTTCACTTCATTTATCTTATCTAAGAAATCACACTTAAGCCTCATCCAAAGTCTGATTCAACCTCAGTAATTGTTTTTTTTTTTTTAATTATTATTAGTATTATTTTATTTTAGCACTGATATCAACAGATTTTTGACTAAAGTAAATAATTTTAGTATCCTAAACTGACAAACATTAAAAATATTATAATGACCTTCTAGATTAGCAATATCTTTGGCCAGTTACTCAGCAGCTAAAAATTGACATTAGTCCATTGAAACCAAAGATTCAAAGATTGAACACTGATTTACATCATCAGAGCTGTTGTCAAAAGATGTTAAAAAAAATAATAATAGTAATAAAAAAAAGAAGCTAAACCGAAAAATAAAGAACACAAGCTAAAATGGAAATAGCCAGCATTTTCCTAAGATCTAAAATATATAAAAAAGCACACAGATGCTCTTGGTCTGAAACAGCAGGTAACTAACAAACATTAACCTAATGTATGAACCATTATAACTGATGACAGTGCTAAAATAAGAAAGTGAACAAGAAATCTTGTTTATGTCAGGCTAGTCTGACCCAAGACCTTTTCCTGCCCTTTGAGAACATCTTTGTATAAGCAGTCAGTCAGGAGTCTTGCTGAAAGAGCTGTGAGAAAAGAGACTAGTGTTACAGACCAACCAGTATCTCTCACAAATAGGCAGGAACAAGTTTTGGCTCCAAAATGCATGTCTGTTAGGGAGAAAAGAAAATAAAACATTTAGATTCTGTTTGCACATGAATTTTACAATACTGTGCAAGCTGGCAAGAAACAAATCAGTGTTCTTGCTGCCTGGGCCTGGGAGCAGGCTAAGCAGAGGTTGTTCTGGCAAGAACAAGACAAAGACAAGTGCTTTGGCACTTTACAGGACCACAGAATCACACAATGTTTGAGGTTGGAAAGGACCTCTGGAGTTCATCTAGTCTACTCCCCCTGCTCAAGCAGGGTCTCCTAGAGCATGTTACACAGGATTGCATCCAGGAGGGTTTTGAATATCTCCAAAAAAGGAGACTCCACTTCACCACATTTCACCTGTGAACTCACTGACGCTTATAGCATGGATTGTAACACCCAGTTAGATGAATCACAGTGGTCAAGCCAGGCTTTTTGCCCAGAAGATTTTATCTATTTGTTATTTTATGACTTTTACCAGACAGAGCTTTTAGCATGGCAAAGAGCAAGAAGGAGCACCCATCCAGAGCTACATGGCATTTGCATGAGAGCTGCATTCACCCAGAGGACAGTTCTTAACATTTCCTCTTCCCACCTTGTGGACAGGTCCTCTAGTTTACCCCACAAAGACAGAAAATGAGCATCAGGATCTTTGAAAGTGTCTCTGCACATGAATCTGACCATTTGAAGGTGGTCTAAGTTACATAAATATTGGCATCTTTGCTGACACTGACAACACAGTTAAAGCCAACTCTAAGAGCCCTATTTAATGTGAACATCTGGCCTATTACGTAGCTGTTAACTGCACTGAAACCATAATGCACATTCCACATAAACAGCTCACTGTGCCACATAATAACAGCAATTGATTTTTTTTAACAGTCTGTGTGCTTTTGAGCTGGCCCTTTTCTCAGAACTTTTTCCCCAGTATTAACAACTCTTTTGGCTTGTACAGTTCCCAAGAGTATCTCTTTCACATATTATATATCTTGTTTATTTTAAGTTTTTTCACTCTACACTGCAACCATAAATTGTTTTATCATATGCTACTGCACCCATCTTGTCCATCTCAGTAGCCAGAAACAACATAAAGTGAAATACAAGTGTGTTTCTTCAGAAAGGCAAGAATCCCTCTGGCTAATCTGACATGTTCCATGTTGGATCATCCCAGCTATCATATACTGAAACTGTCAGAAATCACAGTAAGGCCCAAATGTATACAGCTTCCCCTATGTTGGACCCCTTATCAAGCATGATTACTGTCATGAATTGGATGACTTATATAAGAGAGGAAGGGTTGTTGGGTTTTGTTAAAAATAACATACCTGTCAGTGAAGTGAAAGGCATGCCACATCCAAAATGGTGATGTATGACATGCTTTTCACTTCACTAGGAGGGACAGAGGAACACACTAACCACATGTTTCAAATGACTCATCTTCCTCTCACAATTTGCCTAAGCAATTTCCTTTCTATTGTTTTCTACAAGTTGCTCCAATCAGCAAAGAAATTGTATTTTAGTCTGTTCATTAAATGAAATGTGTTATCCGTTGTGTAGTTCTCACCTCTGAAAAACAGAGATGAATAAAAACTGATATAAATGAATGTGACTCCTGCTGTTAATGGAGTCTGCAGTGGAGTCCAAGCCTACAGCTGAGCACTGTGGATCTGCATGAGGAACCAGGAACCACCACTGGAACCAGAAAAATCTCTCAGTCTTCTGACATGAAAGCTGTGCTGTCCCAAGCACCACACCTGTCTACTGCTTCTTCACAGATGCACAAAGAGCACACTCCTTAGCACACATTGCATACTTTCTTATTGCTGTTGTTATTATTCTATATAAAGCAATTCAGTTAACTCGAGTGTCTTTAGGTATTTTATTAATTCTCCCCCAAAATATTCTGTACAACTGTATCCGTAATTCAATTATCTAGGTTTCACTTGAGAGGAACAGAAACAGGTGGTTTGTTTTTAAACCCTTCCTGAAATGAAAATGCTTGCTTTGGGTAGACAGCTATGATTCGGAAACGGCAGTTGCCCAGTTCTGATCCTTGGTTTGTATCCTCTGTTTGGTAACTGTCTTGCTGTTTGCAACAGCATATTAAGTCTGAAAGTGATATACTGCTTCAGAGTCAAAGGAAGTTATAAAAAGAGCCAGAAATATAGCATCTCAATAATAACTCCGTAATAAATGTTTCACTCTGGATGCCATTATAAGTATCATATTCATTCTTATGGTTTTGCACAGGAACAAATTTCATGATTACTGCCAAGGTACAAGGAGAAAAGTTTCTGGCAAGTTTGCAGGTCATTCATCAAATCATACTCAAGGTATGGAGGATTACTAAGCTACCAGAATGCTGGGCTGCTAAAGCTCTGAATAATGATTGGAAAGGGATTTTTTTTTCTTTTTAATGATTTTCAGAAAAGATATTTTGAAAAGTTTTATCTTACGTGTGTCTCTTCCTAAATAATGACTTTGATCAGACAGCCACACAGGCTTGCTGTTTGTGGGGCATTCAATTAGCTGAATGCTCTAGGGGTTCACCCTGGGCTCTTTAGGCACAACAAAAAGAATTAGGAACATGGAAGGTGTAATTCATCTAATCCCAAAATAGACATCTAAAATAAGTCAGATGACTCACCAAAACCATCTCTATTCTGGGTAGCCAAATCAATTCAACAGGAATGCATGCCCCACATAAGTAAGAGGTGAGACCAGCTTCTGCAACGCAGCCAACAACAGTGTTCATGAGGATGGAGAGCTACCATGCCCAGGGGGGCTTTCCTCACCATAGTGCAATTTGGTCTACAGTATAGGTCATAATCTCTACTTTTTTCTCCTTTCATTCCCCTGAAATTTCTAGGCACCTGCACCTCAAATATCTCATGAGTGCTTATAGCCATACATCCTCAGTACAAGTATCAGGAACGCCTTGTACATGGCTGGGAACTTCCAGCAGGCAGATAATAAAGCATACGGAGCACCTATGAGGAGGTATGAAGAGTCTCCTTGGGAGCAATTGTTACTAGAAAGTTTGAAGTTATCAAAATTATGTCTTTCACTGCCATTCTTGCACCCACAGGCTAGGAAATATGAGGTAACATTGGCAACACTCCTGAAAACTGCTGACTGGTTAGTGATGATCTCAGTATTTAAAACATCAGTTTCTGTTTAATGAGTGCCCAATATCTGTATTTACAACTGGAAACTATTTAACAATGTCTTTATTCAACCAGAGTGAAATAAATCTCCCTATCATGGGCAAATACTGTTTAGGCATTTCAAGTAGGATTCATATGCCCTAATAGCTAAAGAGTATGCAGCCTTAGTGTGTAGCAACTGTGCTCCTCTATCTATCAATGGTAGGGGGAGAGGAAGAGATTTTCAGTGTTTGATTTGTTATCTTAGAAACCTACCTCTGAATGGGATGAATTGCCTTTGTGTCATTGGCAGCAAAAGGGACTTGGATACTCACTTAAGTTGGTGTCTCCTGCTGGTGACAAATCAGAAGCCAGCGTCAGAGACGATGAATCCCACCCCAAGAGTGACCTCTCAAGTACCTGACGAAAACAGAGAATTCTCAAAGAAAAAATTATATTTTTCCCTATAGCTATTTTCGCATTAAAAATTAAATACCATGGGCTGACCAAATTCAATTTTTATCTCACTGTGCCCAAACCTGCTCATTTTCATTAAAATGTAACCCTGATCAAGGTTATTAATAACCCATCTTAGTAGTGGTTGAAAAAGTTAGTCTAACCTAATCACCTCAAGTTTCAGAAAGATACATTGGTCATTGCACTTTTTTCTTAATTCTCAATTTACATGCTTTCCTCATTTGTACCATTTTCACATTTTATTTCTTCATTTACAACCTTCTTCTCGTTTGCATTTTCTCTCTTCCATGCAACAGAGAAGTTTCTCATTTACAAGCTGACACCTGTGGTTTTGAATAGCACCTTTTAATATAAGTTATATGAATGAGATGTGCTGCATGATTTTTCAGTGTACCTTACACAATAATTGACCTCACATAGATTATCAGTTATTCATGGCCCCTTGCCTTGAAAAAGGATCCTAAACAGCCAATCACAATTTAAAGGCATATTATTCTGCCTTAAACACATTTATTCACAGTACCTTTCACAAGTTATTGGCCATTTTCTTTCCCAGAATTAAGGATTATTGAAGCTTGTGCAACGAGAACTTTGTTCTTCATAACTCATCCTTTTACTTGCTTATGCAATGAAGCATTATAATTTGCAGATAGTTGCTTCAGAGGACTTATGACTTCACTGGCTGTACAAAGACGAGGACAAAGACAAGTCAAGAGGAAGGAAAACATTTACAACATAATGAGAAGGTAAATCAACTTACATTTGCTGCAAATAGGTTGATGGAAAATATCACTAATGTTCCCTTTTAGCTGTGAAGATGAGGTGCTTCTGCCAGTCCTTTTTCAGTTATGATAGAGTGCTATGGAGTTGAAGAACCCAGGCATTTCATGCCTAATTTCTGAGCTTTACACAAATGTTAAAAGATAAAAAAGAGAGAGAGAGAGAGAGAGAGAGAGAGAGAGGGTAAGAAGTGGACTTCATGAGCTCTATCTAGAGCTGTGGGTTGAAAATTGCCTGGACCTTCTGCTAAGGTAGTTGGACCACTGTTTTGGAAGTAAATTGATCTATCTATGGGTGTATCCAGGATGGTAAGTGAGGTGTGAACTAAGGGATTACACTCTGGGAATGGTCTCTACCTCATCAAAAATTGTGTTAGTTCTGCCATCAGAACATTTCTGAGAGTTCCCAGCTAACTAAAGTACAAAGAATTGCAGTGCACATTGGTATGTTCAGGAGTTAACACTCTGTAAGTTTATTCATTTCATCCCCCTTACTCCCTTGTGTTTGTGGGGTCTTCCTTCCTGGCCTTTTGTAGAATGCTTTGAGATCTGTAAAAGGAAAGGAACAAGAACTGTTAATTATTATCTTTACTATGGAATTGATGGAAGATTGCAATAAGCTTCATCAGTGGTTGGATCAAAGCTTGAATTACTGCATATTCTTTTTTACTCTTTCAGTTTATATGAGGTGTCCATATGCGTACATAAACAACACCACAAAGAGAGAGGTATGAACCTGAACAAAAATAGCAACTTCTCTTGTTATGTATACCTCATATCCTTGGCTGTTTTTGTTTAAATGACCCTCATGTGGTAGGATAAGAAAGAATAATATATGATTAATTTCTATTCTGAAGCCTTGTTTGAAAGGTGCTTTATTTGCATTAGCATTCATAATTACTTAATGACAAATCAGATATGGTTCATTGCTAGTAAGTGTAGAAACATGTTGTCTGAAGGATGTAGTTTAATTAGTATACTCCTAAAAACACGTCCCTCATGACCATTGGATGTAATCATTATTTTATGTATTTAACTGTGAAATTTATGTTTACTCAGCAGGCTAGAGACCGTCTTTTTTTCCAAAGCTATTTAATGCAATACATTTAGACTTTAAAGGAACCCACAAAATCTCCCCAACAGCAGGTACTAAATAATAATAAAAAAATTAAAACAACTATTATTGCAATGAAGCATATATATATATTTTTAAAAAAATATAACCAACATAATATTGCAACCATAAAGCATAGCAGGAGGAATAAATATGCGGGGAAGCTCATTTTAATTCCTCAGTTAATAACTTAGACGGAGGAGATGCACATTCTCCTAGATCAATGAGACAATTTGGGCATTCTTTTATTGTTGATTAGTGAATCTGAAAATGACCTCATTTCAAGGGCATCGAGTGATTTCTCTTTCTCTTTGCTGGTGTAACACAAGTGAATACTGTGAATGCTTTTTCTACCGAGGCTGCAGTGGAATCTGAGACTGCGTTTTCTTGGCAATACAGAGGACAGTCATAGCAATCAAAAATCATCAGGACTTTGTGAAGGGATCTCTGAAAGCGATGCAGTCTCTTCGGTAGTATTCCCATTTGACCTTAAATTTCCCCTGGAAAAGGGAGTCCATCTTTGAGCATTTCCAGTGGGTTCTATGAAACCAGTTATGGAATCAGATGTTAATCAACCTGATTAATCACACCAAAGGAATCAGTTGGACTTTCAGCTGCAAAGAAGCTACAATTAAAAGAGACAAAAATTCTCCTCCACTCTTCTGCAATGCATATTACTAAAACATTCATATTTCTAGGACACCTACCATAAAATATCTATATTGATATACTTTATATTTTATTATTCTTGCTCCTGATTCTTCATTGGCTTCAGGGTAGGACTGGAGACTTAGAGATAGGTGCCTTACGCACCTGTCAGGACCAGACCCTTAGGTTTTAAAGCTGTTTCCATTAATCAGGGTTTGCCTGTATTACTAGGTGCAGCATCTTAAAGGGTTTATGAGTGACTCTATTCTTCTGTCACCCCTGCTTCCCAACTACAGCACTCTCTGCAGTGCAGTGCTTCCATTGATCTCCACCTTGTTATTACTGCTTGCTGAGAGAAAACCTGCGTGCTGGACAGGGGTGAGAAACATGAGCTTTATGACTGAACATCCCCACACTTACTGGTATAATTGTGACCTCCTGACAAGTTATGTGGCATGAAAAGAGTGATATATGGTATGAAAAGAGTCATATGTGATACGACACCTCTCTTTTCAAGATTGTCACTGTGGCTGTGGCTGTTCTTGTTATTACATGGAGTGGTTCATGGCATTATGTTAAGAAATAAGTAAAAAATATGCCCATTAATCTTGGGTGGTAATGAAGAAAACAGTCAACTTTTGAAGTAATTAGTATTGTATAAACACAACAGGATATTTCTTATTACTTACTTGGTCCATGACGACCTGGTTCCACAATATTTGCTGGAGGAAGCTGGATGCTTTTATTTTCCATTCACAGTGCAGGTCCTGCATCCATCCCTGTTATCTCAGAGGACATGGATGGCCTCCCCAGACTACATTTGTAGGTTGGACCAGGATAAATTTTTATGTGTTTTCCAATGCCAATAAACAAGAAAATATGGTAAACGAAAGCTAACACAAATGTCCCTTCAAAACCACAATGATTGAAAAATGTAAAACAGTCATAATCCAAAATATAAGATTATTTTTGTTGTTGTTTTTTCTTTTCAGTATTCAGGAAATATCTCATCTTTCTATGCTTTTTATGATATGTACCTAAGGTGTCATGTAGCAAAATGATATCTTATGCAAACCTCCACAAAGAAGACTCTGTAGGGAATGACACGGGGGCATTGTCTGAAGGACATTTTCTTTTATGATGAAAACAGAATTTATTATGCAAGAAAGTGCATTCCCCTAACTGAAAAACAAAACAAAACAAAACAACAACAACCAAAAAAAAACCAAAACAAAACAGATTGAGTAGCTGAAGCAGGTGTGTGTGGATGAAGACTGTAGCTAGGAATGTACAGAGAGCCTGTTGAAGGGGTGGAGGGCAGGTGGTAAGGTTTGGCAAGATTGTTGGGTGTGGGCTGTTACAAATCTGTATGAGGAACAGTCATGAAAAAGAAAAGAAGTGTTGCTCACACCACAGAAAACTTTTTGAGGCAGAGAATGAATATCATGAAGACTCAGAGAAATATTTTGCCTTAAAACTTTGTGATCTTATCACAGTACTTAGGGCTCTTTCATATCCATCCATTCCCAGTTTTCTTATATATATATAAATCAAACGATTAACTTGTCCCCTCCTTTTAGGGGAAAAAATGGTGCTGAAAGACACCTAATCTTGTGTCTTCCTTCATGCTTGTTTCATCTTTTTTTTTTTTCATCCTGAAATGGAGTAGTATGGATCATTCCACACAACAGGAAGTGTGCATTAAAACTAAAATGAGTCTACATGAGACATGAATTCAACAAGTCCAAAGCTTTAATGGCAATGCATCAGCTGCTTTGCCATGGAAAATTTCCTGTCATTAGAACTGCAGGTTGTTGGTGGTGTTATTTAAAGCAAAGCAAAGCAAAACAAAACAAAACATTTGGTTAAACTTCTCATATGTCACCAACAATGAAGGAAATATTTTAAAGATGACAACCAAAATCAAATTAGTACAATAACACAGCCTTATTGCACTCATGCATGCATAGTGAAAGATATTTTTAACAAATAAAAATGCAGAACTCTGTGTTAATACTTTCTTACCTGTTCAGAATGATGCCATTGTACTGAATAAAAAAACAAAGGCTTTTTAAAAGCAACAACTGTACATACTACTATACTGAATATGAAATGAATAACTCCTAAAACAAATTACCAAACAGTAAAGGAATTACATAAATTAAAAAGATTTTGTCAATATTACTGGATACCTAGCTGAAGCTGCCATACAACCAATAATATTTGCAAAGGAAACCTATGTAATTATAAACAGTATACTTTTTATTTAGGGAAAATGTGCAATCCCCCTAAATTTAAGTCAATGGGATAACCTGTTGTGCTTCATCAGAGTTGTCTGCTCTAAAGATGGTCTCCCTGAAAGTGAAAATCTGACTTCACAGATTTCATTGTCTGTCATTAGCAAGAGATCAATGATGGCAAGGACATCTGTTATATGAAACACATGTGGCTGTTTGTTGCCAGCAGCAGTCCTGCCACTGGCATGAAATGCCACAGGGCTCAGGAACATAAAGGAATGGCATTTCTTTTACTACTACCATTAAAGACAATCAGCTTATAACAATGTAAAAGCAATTCAAAATTAAAAAGAGAGAAGAATAACGCTGTTCTGGGTTAGGTGAACGATCTATCTAATCTTGCCTTTGACAGTGGCCAATAGCAGATCCAACAGGTAAACCGCATAAGTTCTAGATTTTCAAACATACAGCAACTTGTGAGATAAGAATCTCCCAAGTGAGAGACTTTATAAACAGCTTGTATTTAATGACCTTTCATGGATTTTTCCACCTGAAATTAAATTGCATTATTAACATCTCTATGATGTTAATACCTGTTACCTGTTAAAGGTATAACACCAGGTAGTATGCCACATTGTATGTTCTTTCTTTTGGCCACCTTAGGCAACTTGCCCATTTATTCGTTTTGTTTCCTGTCCAGTGATACTTTCAGCAATGCCAAGCTTCACTGATTTTAGTGGGACCCAGATGAGTTCTAGTGGCTTCCAGGATTGTTCTTGTAGATCAGGGCTTTACATGGAAAACATCATGATGAGAAGGCCCTGTATAGTTATACGGTTCCTAGCACAGTGATAGCATCTAGCACAAGCAACCTCTGTTCGTGATTGCATTGTGCTTTGGTGGGTAAGAACTGATATCCCTTTACCAACACGTTCTACCTAGTTCCACTGCAAATGCTCTTTTCATTAACATAATTGCTTTATCTTTCTTGAAACTTTTCCAAGCAGCCCTCAATTATTATTCAATAATAGCATACGGTGGTCAGTTCAACAGGCTAATTATATGATGCAACACCATAAAAAGTACTCCATCTTATCACTTCTGCATTTGTTGCCTTTTCTTTTTACTGAATGCCCTCTGAGTCTTACTGTAGAACAGACTATTGAGGACTACCCACTGCTTTTCTCTGTACCACTCATTATTATATGTGTCATCTCCTATTCTTTTTGCTTCACACTAAATAATCTTAATCTTTTCAATTTCTTTTCATATGAACACTCCCTATCCAACTAATATATGTTTTCTGCCCTTTTTTAGACCTTTCTTCTTCTACTGTATCTTTCTGAAATGTGACTGAAACCCAGTAGAGTATTCAACATGAGGATGTAACCTCCATTTAGAGAATGACATTATAATAATTCCTGTATTAGTCTCCATTCCCTTCTTAATATAGCCTAACATCTGAGAACCTTATCAAAAAAGTGAAATGTGAAGCAATTAAATCTACAATATGTAAATCTGAACCTGACTGTTAGGCCTATAAGAAAGATGTTCTCTATGTACAAAAAATAAAACTCTGAATTAAGGGAACAAACAAAAGATGATGCATGGGAAGTGATAAAGAGGATTAATAACAAGAAATGGCTGCAAGACCTTCATCACAAAATCCATGAGCTAAATTCTGCTCTCCATTACAACCCCAATGGATACTATGAACGTTAGTAACCTACAATTATGTTGTATAAAGGCTGCTGAGTCGCACTGTAATTAACATCCTTTAGGGTGACCACAGTAATTTTAAATGTTATCATTGAATACACAAATGAAAGTGGAAGGTGTTGAATATTCTATAGCAAAGTTGAAGTTGATGTCGGTTTTATATTTTCTTTTTTCATATCACATTGTGATAAGCAGGTCCTTGCAGAAAAATTTGTTCCTCACAGATGTGCAGTTAGCCACAAGTTAAGTATTTTCCAAATTATTTTTTTCAGTCTTTTTCTAGATTTACTAGATATTACCTACTACATATTTTGGAATTAAAATGGCAATGATAAATGTTGTTATGATTACAGAAGTAAAGTCTTCTTGTACTAATTACATAAGAGACTGTTTTGTTAGTAAAACTAAGGAAAGCTTCAGGGATGATGTGAAGCTGCATCTTCCTGCAGTGCTGTCTGCTGGCAGGAGTTACTGGAAGACTGTCATCACAATGGGTTTAGAGGAGAGAGACTGTAGGCCCACTTACACTACTTTTCCCTTCTGCAGGTATTTTGTATTTTGGAAAAAATATCTCTAGCCAATACGGAAACAATAAGTTTCCTTTTCACGTGGCAAATATATAAGGAAAAACTCATGAAAGTACACTGTGAGAGTAAGAGGTACATCACTGGTGCGTTATATGGTTGCAATTCTATGTTCTAGATAAAGGTTTAAATGGCTGAAAATAAGAAACACAAGTGCCAAAAGCCAAAGGTTGTGGAGAATGAGGGTTTTTAATATCTCTGTGAGGTTTATCGTATCCTTTGTACTCAGAAAAGCCCAGTTATCTATGAGTTTCTGACTTATGGTGATGGCATGAATGGTGTTTAAATGGCCAACAATTATTTTTTGAACTTATATAAAGCTTTTCTGGTCACTTTAGTGTTCTTACAAGCATACAAATGATGTTAAGATCTTATAGCAAGATCTCATAAAAGAAAGAGATAAATGTCTATTGAACTAATGTTTCCTAAAAGACAAAAGTCCTCACTGTTTTCCCAAGAGTAATATATGGAACCTATTATTAATTTGCATTGTTAGCGTGTCTTTCCATCTCTCTCCTATTTATTTGTACTTTTCTCTTCCTATCTATCTAATGTGGACTTGTGTTTGGCCATGTGTGTGCTTGGAGGCCGTTGCTGTATTGTAGTAAATAAGACGGTCCTCAGCTCAGTGCTCTGTGGCACTGGGGACTTTGCTGCTCCATGAACAGCTTGAATCTCAGCCCTTGCACAACAGAGAAATTTTTAAAGGTAATTTGAATTGTGCTGTGGGCTTTCCCTAATTTTCATCCCATATGTACAAATGAAAAAAAAAAAAATGTCTTCACTATAAAAACATAACAGCTGGTTAACTGCTTGACAGGGCAAAGTAGCACTTCACAAGAAATGAAGAAGTGAATATTTTATTTATTTGAAACATGAGAGTGATTTTTTTTTTTTTGGTAGACACAATATAATTTTCCAAGTGGGATTTTGGCATTGACATTGTCTAAAATTTCCAAACTTGTGAGAAGTTCCACAGGACCTATAATGTCTTCAAGCTGTCATAAAGGTCTCTTTCCTATTATTTTTCCAAACATGGAAGATACTTGGCCAGACTAATGATTAAATTTATTTCCCAGATGCAGACAAAATAAGGGTTTTATGTAAGCAAAGTCCTTAAACATGCACTCGGATTAAACATGTGAGTAGGTTATTTGAAGTAGGACTTTTCACATGTAACTGTAACGAAAGACTGGAGTTCTGGACTGTAGACAGCTCTGTTCCTTCTTTTTTCAGGTGCATACAAAGAAATCTTATACATGTCATTTTATTTCATACCATTAAAAGAAAGAAATTTTCTAAGTACAAACACAGAAATGTTTCTATTTAATTTACTTGAAAATGGTTCCTCAGCTTCAAATGCAGGAATATGCCTTATAGCTTTTGAATAAAACTGCTGACATTTTGGATTGATAACTCTTTAAATTAATGATACATTTAAATAAATAGCTAAATTGTGATGGAATTTCATGTTACATCTACATTAATAATACAAAATGAATTAGTTGTGATTAATGCTATAAAGAATATCAAATGAATTAATAATGATTGGCCACTCATTGCAAAATGGGCAAGACTTTATAATAAGTGGGAAATCATTCTTACTTACTTCGGTATTTCTTGCACTAATTTTAATCATGATGAATTTTTTTGGTATTCAGGTGCATATAATACAAGATTCCATAGGAAGTCCATTATAATTTTGCATAATCTTACTGAAATGATTAATTTAAAGCTTGCCACTAGATTTGGGGCCAGATCCAGACTGAAGTTAGGCACTTCAGATTTTGTTTACCTGGCACAAAATAGATGTCATAGGATGTACCTCATAGTCATGGATGCTGGTGCAGAACTGGGTAGCTGAGTAAAAGAGTCAGGCTTAGTGGGTGCATGGATGACTGAGCAGCCTGTTCATGATAAGTACCTTTTTCTACATCTTTCAAGAAAGACATCAGGCTTCAGAATAAAACTCATCTAGCTACAGTATCTTTAATATTTTTTGTTTGGTTGGTTGGTTTTGGTCATTTTTGGTTTTGCTTTTACATATATATAATTAGTAATTAATAATCAATAACAATAATTTATTCCACTGTTAAGATCATATCTAGTATGTGGTGACAGTCTCACAATGTCAATTTTCACATTAGGGGGCTCTGTTTCATGGAATACCTCATCCTGTCAAAGAAAACATTGCCATTGTTTAGGGTTGATTATTGCAGATATCCCTTTGGTCTGCAGTCCTGATCCTGTGGTGGGAACACAAAATATAATGGCAGCAAAACAATGTCTGAGCAGACTTAAAGGATGATTTAGTTTTGGTTTGTCTGCCTGTAGCAGAAAGGAAAAGAAGAAAGACAGCATGAGCAAAACTATAGGTGATTGTATGCTAGAAATGCCCAAAGCTTGTAGGCATGCATGAATAAATGCACTGTCAAATGTTATGCTTTTTAGGGAAAAAATTCCCATAGAAATGTTTGTACTTTTTTTTTTTTTTTTTTTGTAAAGTGTAAGTGAAGTGAGCAAACAGCCAGATCAACATATACCTGGAGCTGCCATGTAACAGAAATCAGTGTTGGTTTGATGTTTGATTTCTTGGTTGTGGGTTTGTTTGCTTGTTTTTCAAATGCTGAGTCTGCTGGAAGCCTGCACCAGTGGTGTCTGGCGCTGTTTCCCACTGGCTTACAAGTACGAGTAGGGAAGTGGGCTCTAGTCTAACAACAGGGCACAGGTTTCTCTTCACACACAGTCTATCAGTCCTTCCCTTCCCTTCCCTTCCCTTCCCTTCCCTTCCCTTGCCTTCCCTTCCCTTCCCTT
>VXAA01006871.1:0-23510 GCA_013399115.1 Anseranas semipalmata | reverse complement strand
TTCCTTCCTTCCTTCCTTCCTTCCTTCCTTCCTTCCTTCCTTCCTTCCTTCCTTTCTTTCTTTCTTTCTTTCTTTCTTTCTTTCTTTCTTTCTTTCTTTCTTTCTTTCTTTCTTTCTTTCTTTCCTTTATTGTGGTCAGAAAAAGATCAATATATACTTTCTTTTTTCCTTTCATTTCTTAAATCAAAGGAAGGCTTAAAAATGCTGCAGAATCTGTTGATGAGAATCTTAATGCCCACAAAGCATTAAGAAGTTAATGGCTTCTTATAAAAAAGGAACATGACAGGCCAATTAGGTTTAATAATAAAGACTGACATCTATTGTAAAGCTTCCTTATATACTGTATCTATGTTGCTGTTCAAGACATTACTCAGATTCACATAAGGTTGTTTAATCCAGAAAGAGGAAGTGCCAAGGAAGTTCTTTCTTTTCATAGCAACTTTAATAAACAAAGATGGTGAGTTTATGTTCTTGTGGGACACTACCAATAAATGTTAGCTAGTTCTTGGAATGTACTATTACAGAATGTGCTGGGATGATACAAGATAAAATACAATAAAATTATAATTATTTTATGAACTCACACTCTGCAGTTTTCTATAGTGGGTTTCCACTCCAGAATCAGGTACCAAAATGTATTGTTTAAATGTAGTTTCCAAATTAGAGCTAGATGTCTAAGCTCCTGTTACATTATGCATGGAAATACATAGTTTGACTTATTTGTCCACACAGAGACATCTAGTCCCATTGTGTTTGACCTGCACAATCTTTGCACGAGTGGAAATAGGTAGACCTTTTGCAATGTGACAAGTAGTTCTAAAGAGTGTTTAAATTGGCTTCTCTTTGAAGTCAGGTCTACGAGTATTTTTCTTGCAGTGTCTAGAAGTGTTTGTATTTTAAGAGGGAAGCTTCAGGATGAAGAAAAGTTATTTAGTTACTAAACATTTTATCTGCCTAAATATAAACTCAACATTGAAACATATTCCTTATTCATCTGATATGTTAATAGTGAAGAATTGAAAGAGGCCACATGTAAAAATGTAAACAGTTATTTTTTTGAATAAGTAGTTGATGAATCTCTGTTGGTCAAATTTTGACAGTCAAAACACTCAGATGATTTCAAACACCTGTGAACTAGACAGAAATAATGTCACATCTCTACCTATTCTACAGCAGAAAAAACAAACAAACAAACAAAAAAAACCAAAAAAACAACAGCTATCATTTGACAGCCAATTGGCATCAGTGGCATGGAAGCATGTGAGCTCTACTGGAAAACACAACCTCAAGACATTTATTTTCTGTCCCACTGGTATACTTTCATATGAACTCTGTCTCACTTATATTTATTCATCTCTTTAGGCCACTGAAATTGAATATTGAATACCCAAGTCAGGTCTCTCTGTGCACCAGGAAGGTCAGACAACTTGATTACAACAGCTATAATCAAAGAGTGTTCATTTTTTCATATCTGCTCACCATTTCTTCAAGAACTGAACTTTGCCAGAAACAGCAGGATGGATGAACAAATCTTTGGAAAAGAATAGTGTAGCACTGTGTATATGCAGCACTTGAGGAAGGAAATAATCTCTGGCACTTTAAAAAAAAATCTCAAAAAGATCAATGTGTGTGTGAATATGTTCATTAACTATAAAATAAATGCATTTTTACCTTATGGAGAAACACAGTGAGAAAGTTAGTGCAGAGGCAGGTCATCATCTGTGAAACAAAGTTAGAGCTCATACTAAGCAAAGCTGAGCTTTCTTGTTGGTTTTCATTCAGCTGCATTCATCTGTAAAAGAGCTATTAAAAACATCCATTAGCTGTTAATTTAGAATACTTCAGACAGTGATCCCTAAACCTGCATTGATATCTTTCCAACAGCCTCCTAATCTCTGAAAATTGTTGGCAACAGCTACACTGAATCAGCCCATTATCAATCCTGACTTTCATTATTTGAGTTAACACAGATGCACTACCTGCAAACACTTGGGAAAAATACAGATCTTTCTTTTTCTTGAAAGGCATACTTACAAGCAGAATTTGATTTCATGAATGAAGCTTCTTCTCTTATCTATGTCATCTCAAGTTAATGATACAAAAATAGCACATAATATAGGTGGAGAAAGTCAGCAACCATCTCTGAGAGCTTCAGAATTATAAAGTCAGGAATTATTGCTAAGGCATTGTTAAAATCTTTAGTTTGCCAGCACCCTGGATATTGCTACCCCAAAAAACCACCACCAACAACAAAAACAAACAAGCAAAAAAAAAAAAAAAAAAAAAGAAGGAAGTTTTGGCATATCATGGCACTAATTCCCCTTCTTCCAGTCTTCCAGTTCAGAATATGTTGCGCACATAGAGGTAGTTCAGGAGAAACTTTACTGTACTGTTCCTTCTTTATTTCCTTTTTTATGGGTTATACAACGTATGCAACAAAAATCTATATGATAGTATGTCTAAATAAACTGACAAAGGCATGAAGTAATATTTTACTTTCACTAAGGTAATGGATGTAAAACACGCTGCAATGACAAACTGGCATATGCTGGATTGTTAATGATGTAGCCAAGCTTGGGATGGAGCTGGTTGTCAGACTTTCTTTGTGAACTTAAAAAAATCTTGAAAGTGGAGGATTTAATTGATTCAAATATAGAGAAATCTAGAGAATCTTTTGTGATTTGTTTTCAGCTAATTTCACAATTTTATATGAATTTTGTAACATGCATTGGGCTAGGAAGGGTCACTTGATGCAAAACTGCACTGAGAAATATTTTACGTTAGTGAGGGAGAAGTACTAAGGAGTATATTAAGATTGAGTGTCATTTTAATACCTCTCAGTTATCATTATTTCCTGCCCCCCCGCCCCCACTCCCATCCACTTTGTTTGTTTGTTTGTTTGTTTGTTTGTTTTTTGAGGGCAAGGTCATCCTTATACACCCTTATACACCAACTTTTCTACCATCTTTTGATCCTGGGGACTAGGGTCAATAGCACTATGTATGAGTTGCTCTTAAAACAAGCTACATTGTGCTCTAAAGGACATCATCTGACCTACCATCCAGTCTACCATTGTGTCAGGTTCTCTAAGAATATTTTTTTCTATCTGCAAATGTATTATCTATACTTCCTGTATTTGATTTGCTTTTCAGTAGTTTTCTAAATTAGGAGGACTAGTTTTGGAGCACTCTTTCATTGTCATTTCTTATACACACCTACACCTTTCCATTGATTTAAGAGGGAATACAGACATTTGCTTTAAAGTGAGTTGTGCCTTGAGAGGGACGAGGCAGTTTCAAAACATCTATGGAGTTCTACTTAAATTAGGTTTAAACAATGACTTCACTTAATCTGGGCCATATTCTTTATGTTAATGGCTGGTAGTAGATTAACTTTGTAATATGTGTATTATTCTGACCATTTATTAGTTTAAAATATTTCCTTAGACTAGTATCTATTACTTTTTTTAAATGATATGCTTTTTTTCCTAAGCTTTAGCTATCCACAATAACTATTATAACACAAAATTGTAGGAGGTGGGGGATAATTTGCTCATTGCCCCAAAAGCCCGTCTTCCTTGATGTGAGATAAATATTTTTTAATACAGCATTTGTATGTGCATTGTTGGGACCAGAGCTGTTGCCTTTTGTTCCCACTACTAGTTCCTTTTGCTTCTGCAAACATTCCCCAATATGACACCTCCCGTTATAAAATAACTAACTTACTGTCAACTTGATTAATTTGGAAAGAAGGTGGAAATAGTAAACTTCTCTTGCTAATTCAAAACACTAATCTTGGGAGAAAGCAAAGTATTTAGAATAAAATTTAAAAATATGGGAAAAACTAATGCAAAGATAGAATATTAATGAAACGTTCAGAAATCATTCTGAGAGATTTAACCATGCTTTAGGTTTTGAGATGAAAGTTTGAAGAGATTTTCTTCTTTGAAAAAAAATAAATGCTTATATGCTGAATTTCATCTTCTACTTTCTTGATGTAGAAACACTGTATCTTGAAGCTGAGAAGCTTTTTTTTTAAAAAAAATGTGTTGTGTTTTTTTTTAGCTCAGACACTTTGGAAAGACAGAAACACAAATATACATTTACTTTTGAACATAATTTTGGGCTTCAATCAGCATGGACTTTTTTCATTGCATCACAAAACTAAGCACAGTTGTTGGTGTCCTCTAAGCTAAATTTACAGAGCCAAGTACAAGAAATTCATGTGGAGCTATAAATATTAATCTGAATTACACACCAAGGATGTCCGCTAACACAGATTCAACAAACTAATGTGGATTTATTGCTTGTTTTTGTAGTCAACTGTAATAATGTAATTACTTATATTCTAAGTAAGAAGATATGTAATAATTTAAAATAATCCACATACTATCTCTCTGTTTTCCTCTGCCAAGTGGCCATTAATAAATGTTACCTCTTGGATACGATGAAATGGAGTTTCATTGTTGCCTCAGAATTTATGTGTTCACTTTTATTTTATTTTGCTCTTTTAAAATAACTATTACAAACAAAAAGAATAAACATATTCCATTAAGATTCAGACTGTAGAAACACATGTGGATACATAGGAACTCTGCTGGGGTGTTTTCTTTTTATGGCATTCACCACATTCCACAGTGTAATCATAGCCTTATAATTAAAACATGTTTCAAGACGCAGATAGCTGTAGATTATTCTACTACACAACCATTTAAAGGCAATATGATTCCCTGGTTCTATTTAAAAATATTCTTAGTTTGGCTTGAAGCTCACTGACATTCCAGATTATCAGAGGCAGAGGATCTGTATCTTCCTTAAATGCTACGGACACAGGATACCAAATCTGTTAATTTTCCTTTGAAATCTATACATGGAAAATGCTTCATGAAAGCTTATTACTAGACCCAGATCAAAGAGAGAAACTATTACACTGTTTTTCTTTTAAGCTTGTTAAAATCAGTTTAAAGCCTCAAACTCTTAAAGTCCAATAAACATGACAATACAACAACAACAACAACAAAAACTCACCAAAGCCATAGGAGAACATCAGGGTGACACTGAATAAAGGCTGTTAGGCGGTGCCTGAATACTGTCTGAAAGAAAAGAATTTTAAAAAAGAAAGAAAAAGCCTTTGGAACACAAACAGTGAAATTCAGAAGGGATTGGCATTTCTTGTATACACATAAGTATATGCTACTTTGGATTTTATTTTTATTTTTATTTTTTTTTTCACAACCTACCTTATGTTTCATGTATCCAAATGTGGGCGCCTGAGGAAGCTAGCAATGACACTTGACAGCTTCAAAATATCACATGAGAGCTATGGCCTTCAATATCAGATAAAAATCATATGTAAATGAAAAAAAAAAAGTTAAATGCAGGAACTAATTGTTTGAAATCCAAATTTATTACTAGCCTATATTGTATGCTCAGTTATGTGCCTGTTTTATGGGTGCAGTTACCATGACACAAGTGAAAACATTTTATTTTTTTTTCATGAAACTATTTTTTATCTCTATAGCCTAGTAAGATTTGGAAAAAGCTCATGATCCCCCACTAAATATGAAATTATATTATATGTACATAAATTTGACATAGAGTGTACTCATTTTTTCAAGCTCATATGTATACCTAATTGAAAAATCAGATCAAAGGCGTATCTTTTTATACATCATATGTAAAAAAAAAAAAAAGAATAAAATGCATCCATGTGTATTAATTTAGATTTTTATTTAAAATTGACTTAATAAAAGGCAGAAATTCTTTACATAGTATTTTATTATTTATATCCCGTACTGGAATGGAGAAAGGCCTAACTTAGGAAATTAGACAGCCTGTTTTCCTGTCTCTTATTTCTTCTTTACAGTACGTCTCTTATTTCTTCTTTACAGTATGCTATATCAGGTGAAAACCATCTTCTGCATAAATCTGTTTTTCCAGGATACATGGTACCCAGAGGATATAAACTCTCTTAGGTCTCAGCTTCAGCTGGTCTAAACTGGCACAGTCCCAGTGGAGTCAAAGAAACTATGGCAAATTACATCTGTAAAGGATCTGGCTCAACTGTATCTCAGATAAAAAAACAAGAAGTTTATTAAAATGTTACACAAGCATGTGTGCAGGTATGTACAGGAATTGCAATACAATTACACCAGATCTTATTAAAACAGCATTAAATGCATAATACTAAAGATTTTTTTCTTTTCTTTTCTTTTCTTTTTTTTTTCTGACAGATCACCTTTTCAAGCTCTGACAGCCCCCACATGCCCTTGTCAAAATATAGGGTGCAGATGTACTGCTGTTCATATACTGCAATGATCAGTGTGACATAACACTACAGACTGATAGATGTTATAGAATTTAATTTGCTGTGATTCCTGTGTCAGTATTAGTATTTATTCCACTTTTATCTTTGATTTCTAAGTAATATAATATTATCTGCTTCTCCTTCTTTTTCTGCTTTCTTGTATCTTTTATTTTCTCAGCCAAATTGCCAGTTGCTCCATGACTGCCACAACCTATTAATCGACATTAACCTCAGATGCTCCCTGATGTTTGTCATACTAAAGATGTTCAGATCGTAATTGCCCTGAGTTTAATAAGGGATACCAAGGTGGAGAGAAGCAAGTAGAGGCTACATTAATTTTCTTGGACTGATAGATGTAAAAAATCTTTATTTTGTATTGAAGGCATGCCCTGAATCTCTACATAGCATTACATTAGTTTATGACCTATTCTGAAAGCAAGTAGCAGGTGAGTTCACTTCTAACAGTTATGTAATAAAGTGATAGAAAATACTAGAAAAAAATAGAAAACTGTGTGAACAATGTCTGAGATTAAAACAAACAACAAAGCCGACCATACAGAGAGGCAGACAGATGGACAGGAGACAATCAACTTGTTTATTGGAGAAAAAAAAAAAAAACATAAAAGACAAAAAGAATTATGCTCTTATGCCCAGTTGAGGGAAGCACTTAAACATATGCAGAAATTCATCCATATTAAGGAGCACAGTTGAGCTCTTGACTTCAATGGAGCCTAAGCTCAGGATTCACTCCAGGGCCATCCTGGACAGAAACCTCACGTTGTCAGCTGTCTCCATGAAGCACAGCTGTCCCTGGGACAGATTCCTACTGGACCAAACTCTGTCACCAGAACAAAGCTAAGCTGGTCTCTGTAATGTCTGTCTCACTGCAGCAGGCAGTGAGACCTGGAGCATGTATTGGTCCTGAATTCAAGAAGTCTCTGATGATGAAGGACTAAAGTGTCCCTATTACCTGAGGCTGCATGAAACTAGGGAGAAAGAATATCTTTGCATTAGGAACCTGAAGTCCACTGACAGTGCGAATGGGGATGATACAGGATTTTACACAAGAACATGGGGATGCAAATTGCTAAAGGTTGTCAGTACTGAAAATTATACACTGCTCAGAAAAGAATCTGGTGAAATTACATGCCTATCCTAAGAAAGGCAAGGTTCAGCCATTTGGCTAAGCTTGACTGATGAACAAACCATGTAATAAAGTGCATGATGTGGTGAATGAAAGAAAAGCAAACATAGAGCTTCCTGAAGAAACCAGAGGCTGAAAGGATGGGAGTATTCAGGGTGAATCGGTTGGGTTTACAGAAGACAGACCAGAAATTAGAAAAATATATTTCATCATTATACAGTTCATTGTTTACAAGGCTGAACTTGTAATCAGAGCTTAGATCTCCAAACCTCAAAAGGTAGTAGAAGCCAAGAAAGGGGTGATGGAGTGCCTGGAGGGTCCCTGCTGTCTGCACTGCAGTGGTTTACATTGGGCCAGAGAAGTCAACCTGCAGACAGTAAAGCTGTTGGAGAAGTGGAGGCTGCTCTTGTCCACCAGAAATGGAAGAGAACCAGGTAGGAAGAAAGGAATAGAGAAGAAAAATAATGCTTAGGAAATCCCCAAGGGTGAGGTCAGATGGGATTTACTCTTTCTGGTGTATAACAGGAAAAAAAATTAGCCGTTTGCTTTGAAGATGCTGTGGGTATACCCAAAATTACGTTGCTGCATTCTCCCAGATTGAAACTCTGAGGGGTGCTGGCACCACTGGTGCCGGCCACAGCTGAGAGTCAGGGACCTTAGGACTGGTCAAAACTGCAGATGCTGAGGAACAGGAAGTCAGTGCTGTTATGGAAAGTGGGCACTTGAGAAAAATTTGAAGCACCAATGGACTATTTCATACTATGGCACTGACTGGGTGACACGGAGGACTTACCCCTGCAAGTAGTTCTGATGCTGAAGGAAAACAGTTTGAGCAAGAGGTGAAAATAGGGCCTGAGTATCAGTGGTCCTCAAACGCTGAAAATGCAAAAAATAAAATATACATGGAAAAGTGGAAGTCCTGGTGTATAATGTGGTACAATTAATTTGCTGGTAAATAGATCCTGGAAAGAGCATCACAGTTCAACTCAACTCACAAGAAGACATTTTCACCATTAGACAGGCAGTCCTACAAGTTTCTGCTCTTCAGATTATGTAACATTTGAATTTAAGTGAATGGATGGCTTGCATCCTCACATCTTTCCTCACATGTCCATTCACTTTATTTCATGAAAAATGTCCCTTAGATTGTCTTCCAGATTGTTAGAGCAGGGTGCCTTTTGTCTTGAATAGTCATATGACTTCCCTTTTTATTCTTCCCAATAGGGAGATATATTCTTTTAAAAATACCTACTGCAAGTTTCAAAATGACTTTTAGAATTTTTATGAAGATACTGAATTAATCAGTCAGTTTCCAGTTTTTTATTTGTTAATCAGGTCTGAAAAAATGGTATTGTAATAAGCCAGGCAGCAGCAGCTAACAATTCTAGCAGTTTCTTTTGTCTGTTGTTGCACAGAATGGAGATGTAGTTAATAACAAGGCTAACTCCAGGAGAACAGATATCCATCTCTGCTGGGAGGATAGAATCACACCTTCAGTGATTTAGATATATGTACTGTAAAGTCATCAGGACACTTGAGTAGGAAGATTGCTTCTGCTGGGATCACAGATGTATTTACTGGAACAGCATTTTTAAACTGTAGCCCACTGTATCCTACAGACTTTCCCAGCCTCTGCCCCAGCGTCCACAAGAAAAGGTCCAGGATGCACAGGATGCATTATGTGCTGTTACCTCAGGTGTTTTGAAAGCGAAATATGTTTCTGCACTGATGTATAGGGCAGTTTTTTTCTCTCCTTGTTTACACACAAGCTCTTCACCCAACCTCTGGCCATTTTTCCCAGGATTTCCATCCTGATTATTGTTTTCTTTGAAATTTGGAACTGCAATTCAGGAACTTGTAAAGAGGTCCCTGAAGGGGACCCAGACTAACATTTTCTTCCTTCTGTACCCTCCACATCCAATGCTGTTGGACTAATTTCATGAGACAATGGGGCAAGGGAGGCTGCAGCTATCTCAGCATCTTTCTCAGCCCTCGTAATTCATCTTCTAGTGGGCATGCAGCTACTGCACTCCATCCATGTGGCAGCCCTTCCATGCTCAGCAGTGGGAAACACACCTATGGCCAGTCATTTGCAGAGAGATAGGATGGACATCCAATACTCTTTTAGAAGAGCACAAGAAGATCTGCAGCTTTTCCCAGAGGTGTTTTTGTCCAGCATAATCACCAAAGAATGGTCCTGATAACTCTCCTAGCCGTTACAACGCTACATGTAAGTCTAAATCACAAAGGCAGAATTAAAAACAGTGCTTTTACTTGCTGGCAAATAAGCAAACTACAGAATAAATTGCAGCTACAGGAAATAAGGATATTTTTTAACCATTCTGAAATATTTCATTGACAAATATAAAGGGAGACATATATGGCTCTTGTAACCATGTGCTAATGATGAAGTACAACATCAAGAATTTTAATTTTACTGGAATTACAGTTGTCAAAATAATTGCATTAGTTAATTTAAAATTCTTCATTGGAGAATGGCCCAGGCTGTATCTCTGTTGCTCAAAATGTTTTGTTGTGTAATCACTGTGCTTTTTTGATGAGTAATTTCTTTAATGTTACGCTATATATATATATATATTGCAAAACTGTGAGTGATCTTTGTTTTTATACTGTACTGTGTTTTGCATATAAAATGCATAATACATATTCTGTCTCTCTCTCTCCAGCTCCTACCTCCAGAAAGCACAGAATGGAGACCCAGTGCTCCCTAGCATCTGTGAATTTTAGTTTAGCTCAGTCAAAG
Source organism: Anseranas semipalmata (assembly GCA_013399115.1). Taxonomy (NCBI): domain Eukaryota; kingdom Metazoa; phylum Chordata; class Aves; order Anseriformes; family Anseranatidae; genus Anseranas; species Anseranas semipalmata. The sequence goes on along the minus strand of VXAA01006871.1, from coordinate 13,296 downwards.
TGCTAAACTTCTTTGTTTCTCAAAATATATACCTCTAAAATAGCTGTAGCAATCTTGGCCATGTGGCTAGTTTAGATTCCCAGACTGAAGGATGATATAGTGCATAGATATGTCAGCCCCAGCCTCCTTCCTCTGCTTCTGCTCTTTTCCCCTGTTACACTGGCAGGTTGGAGAATAAGCAGGAATTATTTCTTGCAGGGGAATAATCCTTCCTGGGCTGCTTAAATTAACTTTATGCAGAAAATGGCCATGCTACATCATAGCCAGGCCTGTAATGTCTTGACAGAAAAGGATGATGAAGTATTCCCTCTTCTCGGATGGCATCTTTCACTTTCTCTGGATGCTAATCTGCTGTGTCTGTCTGCCTACTTTACTTACACCAAATGGCACTTGCACCGAGCTTCTTCAGAAAACATAGACTATTCTCTTCAAAACACACCATTCTTTGGTTTGTGTATCCAGAGATGGACTGAATGATACTGGCAGTGGGTTTGCCCTCTGGCAAGCTTAAGGATGGGGGAAACATATGACAGAGGCCAGACATCAGGGAATGGGGTTTTGTTGCCCCCTTAAAGAGGAACAGACTTACAATCAACACTGGTACAATATCAGAAGGCATGTGGGGACAAGGCCATGGAGCTGCCACAGCACAGTTCAGAGGAAGATCTATGATTTATTTATTTATTTATTTATTTATTCTGCTGGGGTTGCTTCATCTGATTCACATAGCAGACCATTACCACTCTGTTCAGGTCTGTGCTGTAGAGCAAGTGGAGTATAAGCTACAAAGGGAGGTATTGGGTACAGCAGAGAGACATACAGACACAAAGAAGAGTAAAATCTTGTGTGGGAATTCACATATGACCTGAAATTATTTGTAAGTAATGGGCCTGATGGTGCTGTAATGCAAACAGGGATGCCACGTGGATTGCAGTGGAGTTGCGCTGACTTACATTCTCTGAGGATTTAATCCCCAGGCTATCAAACTATTCATGCTGGAATGGCGGTATTAAACTAACCTTGGAGAGCTACAAAATGTGCATTAACAAAACAGTCCACAGAAACCTAAGAAAGCAAAGTACTGAGGCAATTCTCAGCAGCACACCTCAATGTTCACAGTCTGAATGCAAAGGAAATGGTTAATTGATAAATAAAGCTATTAAATACTGTCTGTGCGTTTAGACAGTGCATTAAAGGGTTTCTCATTGTGCAGGGGAAATAGGTACACTTCCAACCACCCTGATTCACCCTTGGACATTTCATGACTATTTCTTATCGCTCAGTTGAGCATAAATTCATAGATTTTACGGTTAAGGGAGCCTGAGATGGGCTGCTATATTTTCAATACTTAGTTCTGCCACTTCTTATTGGACCATCTGCTGTCACCTTAAAGAGACAAGTGTATATTATCAAGATAAACATACAAATCACTCCTGCATTTCATATTAAAAAAGAAAAAAAGAAAAGAAAAGAAAAACCTTTAAGTATATTGATTTGAATGTGTCAATAATGTTACAGAGATAAGTCCTTGAAAAAGAAAATACCATAGATATTATCTGCAGATTCAAACAGTATACTTTCACCATGAAAATGCTTGCTGTGTACAGGGCTTTACAACTTATTTCTTTCAATGAAAACAAACATAAAATTCAGTGTAGCTCAAGTAAGATCATTTTAAAGGGAAGGAAAAGGAGGATAATGTTAAATTTATCATAATTATTTTTAAAAGTGAGTGGTGCTAGCTAACACTATGATTAAAAGTTAATGTTTCAAGTACTAAACACATCTGAAAACAGGTGAAGACACTGTAACATTCATCTCTGTTCACACAAAAGTGATTTATACACACAAATATAGGTGCACACGTGTATCTAGACTTAATACACACCATAGCTTCAAATTTACAGAAAAAGAGATGGATATGGCACACAACATTAGGGGAAAAGTCATTGAACTTTAAAGCAAAACTAAATCTTATTGTGGTTTATACACATGGGTTACATAAGACTGTAATACTATAAAACTATACAGTAATTATTGCATATAAGACATACAGCAAGAATAAATCTACTGATAGACTTTCTGTAGTTTCCATTATTAATACCTTGCCCTTATATATACATATATATATATATGGTTAATTGTTTTTGTTGTTTTTTTTTTTTTTTTTTTTTTTTTTTTTTCTTACCTTACTGGAAGATACTGTCAACTGTAGAATGCATACACTGAGTTTAACTCCATAGATGCCCAGTGTAATGGACGGATAACTTAACATATGTGATTGGCAGATGACACGACTAGTGAAAAAATAAACATAAGGAGTGTACATTTGAATAGAGCATACTGTATTAAAACAAATTTATAATATACTTGAAAAAATAATTTTTATTATCTAAATCAATACTATTGTGATTTGAAAAATCAGTGTTGATTAAAATGGAAACACAATAAATGGAAATACAGTAAATTTTCTCAAATTCATTTCCACACCTCCTAAAGATTTAAAAAATAATTTACCAAAGAGTTTGAGCATCTTGTTTCTTTTGAGGCAGCGTAATCATACATATTTTCATTCATATCTGATACTACAAAAGCTACAAAAAGATTCTATTGTTAGTACGTGCCATATTATTGGTATTAACACACTCTAAATATGTGGAAATCTCATTCCAGCAGGGTTTTCTGTTTAATTTGTTCCCCTGTGATAATTACAGTTTTTGTCTGAGATGAGAGCCTTTTTTGTTAAGCTCCAGTGCTTCTGTGCAGTCCAACTGTTATGCTGAGAAGTAAATGAAAAAGCCTCTGCTCAAAAGCAACGGAAATAGGCCTCAGTACATTCATTTTCAGGTCTCAGCTCTGAGCAGAATGAAAAGACACAATGTAATTTTCAAAGATGGTGTCTTATTGATGTGTCAGAAATTATGGGAATTTTCCACCGAAAGACAGGAGTCCCTCCAAAAATTCATTTTATTTTATTACTGTATTTAACTGTCTTTCTTGCTAGTTGTATTATGAACAGTGTAAGCAACAAATACATATTTATACGCATATGTGCATGCACACTTAAGTATAGGTATAGGTATAGGTATAGGTACGTATGTGTTGCTTTTTACGCTAATTTCATTTTACCAAATTTTAACTTAAAGTTGCTTGATAGGTTTTAAGATTAACAACACGAACCAATAGCATTTATGCTGTTTTCCTCAAGTATGACTCATTTTGGTTAGTTAAGAAAATGGTGAAGAGCACCATTGTCTCTGAGATGATATCTGTCACCTGATCCTGTCTTTACTACATAAATAAACATCAGATACAGAAAGGATACACTCTTCCTATTTTCTTCTTTCCTGTAGATCCATGCATACACACACACACAGAATGATGGAATAGGGAAGTATGCGTACTGACCTTGTAAATGGCATGAAGCCAGAAAGAGCCACAAGCCCATTTCAAGAAAGGCTTAGAATTCAAAATGACCTTGACAGATTTGCAAAATGGTCTGGAAAAGGAAAGGGGAAAAGGGAGGATGGAATTCAAGGACAAGTGCAAGGTGCTACTTAAAAAGAGAAATGATCAGTAAATACAGGATGGTATTTAGAGCTGGTCAGGCAGAAATTTTTCCAAGAAAATTGGTAGCTATAGGCACTCATGCTTGCTGCAGGCTGGGCATGAGTGAGGAGCATCAAGTTTTTGGGGAAAAGGTAAAATTCATCCTGTTGTGGGATACATGAAGCAACATACATACTATTTAAAACAAAGCAATCCTTTTACTTTACTCTGCATTGTGGAGGCCTTAATGGAAGTACCCAAGTACCACACTTCTGAAGTAACATGAGTCATGTTGACAAGAATGATAAAATGCCTAGAAAGACCTTCAAAAAAAAAAAAAAAAAAAAGACTGAATGCATTTACTTCATCTAAAGAAGATAAAAAAGGAAAGTGTGGTACAGTTTTCAGAGAAGAAGGGAATAACCTGTTCCTCATATTCCCGGTTAATCTGACAAGAAGTCATGGACTCAAACTACAGCAAGAAAGATTCTGCTTAAACATCAGAATTCTTTTTTATAGGCAAGAAAAGTGCAGCAATACTTCAGGTTGGCTTAGGGTATAGGGAGACAGTATGCTGGACATGGGGAAACTGTGGTGGACACAGTTAATCCTAATGAATGAGTTAAACAAATAGATAAGCTGATCTTAACTTACAGTAGTGGATGGTCAACAAGATCATTCGAACACCTTCCATCCCCACCTCTAATGCCATTTACATAGAGTACAATCTCTGCTCCTGTTCCTCTGCTTTCACATTCAAACGTCCCCCTGCACATGTCACTCTCTCATTCCTTTTCTTTTTTTTTTTTTTTTTTACAATCCCTTTTTTTCCTTCCCTTTTCCAGGATACTGCTTCTATCCTGCTCTCATCTTTTCTTCGCTGTACATTCATTTGCTCCACACTCAGTCTTCCAGCCGTCCTGTCTCTCTTCAATCGCAGTGCATCTTTTTGCCTTCTCTCCTATCTCCTTTCTGCCTTCTCCCCCTTTAACACTCTCCCTTCTTGCCACCTCCTGTCTTTCAAAAGGAAGGAAAAGCTTGGAGCTGGGTACTGTCACAGGCTGCCATTCCTCTTCTGGGATTTTAGAGACTGAAGGAGAAGGGTGGGAACTGCAACCTCTTCTTGCTCTCATATTGCAAGGTGGGTGAGGGGAAGCAGCAGCGGGGCAGCAGGATCTGCTGCTGCGGGAAACTAGAAGAGGAGAGATGCCCATCGAGCCCCAGCTGTTGCTGCTGACAGTCTCTATATGCCCCAGCATGGGGGTGGCAGCTTAACCATTGATTATTTATTTACTGTACCACTCAGTCTATGCTTTTTTCACTCCTCCTGGAGTTTCATACAATTTAGTTCCCTGGGGCAAAGATCTTGGTTCCACCCTTCAGTCTCCCAGAAGTGCTGCAGAGGAACATCATCTGCTTTTTAGGGCATTTGTTGGAGAATCCTTTCTTGGGGGTTGGGGCTGGGTGGTAATATATTTGTTCTCCTCTCCTGTTTATGAATTCCTCTTTGTCTTGACTTAATCTAGAGTGTGCTGTTGCACAGCTCCTGCAGTGGTCTCTTACGTTGAGACAAAGCATACAGCAGAGCCCTGTCTCAGCATATTTGTTTCTTCTTTTTCTGTTTCATAATTGATATTGGTCGTGGAGCAGTTTATACAGAAACTCACAGATGTCACAAGCACACTCACACACGCATACATCCGTTCGGGCATGCACTTGGCTTCAAACTGCCAGTGTTTCCTTAGCTAGCATATGTGACTGGATCTTGTAGCCCTTCCTCTGATCTCTCCACAGGGACTCCACGAGAATGCCCCGACTGCACTACAGCTCCCCTCTCCCTTCTCACTGGGGCTTTCACTTGCCAGCTGGTGCCAGGAACTGCTTTAAATGGTTCTGAAAAATTAATCCTCTCTGGGACTGTATTAGCAATGCAACGTTCCCGTTACTGTGGGGTGTCAGCTCAGTACAGTCACTTGGATGTTGTGAGTCGGGAATCCTGCCACCGATAAAATCAGACGCCATGCACGTGCATAGTCTCTTGGCTGCTTAGAGTGTGAGTGGTGTGGTGCCCGTTCGCCAATTAGCAATGCTCATTCAGGAGGGTAAAGCTGCCAAGAGATGAAGGAGTTGGGTGGCTCCCCTCATAGATGTTACAGAAAATGCTGTCTCCTTTGTGGGCACTCCTTTCTCTGTGTCTGTGCTGTGGCATCAGGGTCATGACTCTCCTTCCAAACTCTGCCAAAGAAGTGGGCAAAACACTTCTGACTACTGGACCCAGTGTTAGTCAGTGATGCTGCAGACCAGCTGAGACCTGAAGGCTTCCATGTAAGATATTTGTCACCCAAAAAAGAAAAAAAAAAAAAAAAAGCACACAGCAACAAAAACTAGGCATAGCAAATTCCCCACATCCCCTTTCCCGTCTTGGAATAATGTTCCAGCACTGGCCTGCTTTAAACAGCTTGTGGTTACCTGGGTTATGTGGTGGGAACCCTTTGTACAAACCAAATAAACAAACAACTCACAGTCTCCAGCAATGCGGGAGCTGCTCTCAGACTGCACGTTGGCTCTGCGCCATGTCTCCCGCAGTAAGGGGAGTGTGGAAATGCACAGCCTTGGCAGCAGCTTCCAGCGCCTCAGGCTCTCACAGTTTATTTTATTTATTTATAGGATTTTCTGTGGCACTCGTCACCCTCATATCTAAGCATCTTAGAGGTATTAGCAGACTTGGCCTCATAACCCTTCTTTGAGGTAGAAAGTGTTATTATCCCCATGTTATAGATAGAGAACTAAGGCTCACCAACTTGCTCACATACAGGAGGAGAATTTGGTAGAATTAGGTACTGGATAACCAGCCCACAAGTCCCAGTCCTGAGCTTTAGCCATGGAAATCTCCTTCTAGGGACATAAATGAGATCGATGAAATACAGAGAACAGAACAACAGGGATATACTTAACTCCTATGCTTTTTCCTACACTGATGGGTCTAGCATGTGCTCAATACACACCCAGAAAAGAAAGTAAAACTCTGTATTCACACTTTCCCTCACCTCAGAAGTCTGAATAGGGATAGTAATGTGGCATACCTTTCTCATTAGTGTACTTAATAAAAACAGCTGAGATGCTTTGGATTTGTATGTAGCCAAAATCTAACATGTTTTTCCCATGACATTTGTCCTAAATTAGTTGCTGTATGTTTATTTTTATTTTTTCACTTCTGTGTGAAGTTCATTTTTCTAATTTGACAACAACCTGGTACTATTTTGACATAAGATTCTGTTTTCGTTCCATTTTTCCCCAAGTCCTCTCAGTTGGTAACTTCAATAATTAAACTGTCCGTCATGCAGCTATTCCAGTGTTCAAATCAGCTGCTGCTGTAAAGATTTGTGTCTCCTGCTCTCCATCAGAGATGCATTGCCACTGTACAGAAAAGCAGCAGATACTACTGTATGTCAAGAAACCAAGACAATCCCATGTCTCTGCAAATGAACCATGTATTTCCAGGGTTCAAAGGACAATGAGAAAGACAAGATGAGTCATGTGACTTTTGGGTTGCACCCTGATAAATGGCAGGTCAAGGAGGGTTGTGTTTAATAGTATATTCCTCAATGAAATGTCACTTTTTCCTCAATGTGTCCTCTGTGTGAGCTAATTAAAATCATGTTTTACTGCAATGTCAGCACATGAAGTTGCTGACTTTCTTGTTGTCTTCTACATAGTACAAAATGAATGTTGTCATTTGATAAATTCAGGATCTTAAAGGTTCTGTCTGATGGGGTCTAATGTATGCTGCTCCATATATGAAGTTTAATGCTTTCAAACTGCCTCTCTTCCTTTGTTCAAATCACAGCATTTATGACTTGTACATATTATGCTCCCTTGCCATCCTTAAGCCTCACCCTCTTCAAAATTAAAAGAATTTTAAAACAAAAAAGTTCAAGCCATATTGGTGGTGTTTTGCTTCCAGGTTGTTTTAATTGAGTCTTTAAGCTCTATGTCTGTAAACCACACTAATATGCATCCAATGAGAACTATATGGGTGTTAATTTTCTTACAGTTTATTTTCATACTGATGTTAGGGTATATTTGCTATTTCATTTTAGAAGAAACTCGTCCACTTCACACATATGATAACAGGCAGTAGATAAGAATATGAGTATAGAAAGCAAGGGATTCATTTCTTTAACCAGCGTCCATGGTACGATTTGCACCAGGATTCTTATTTATAAAGCTGTTGGAAATTATTGCTAATGATACTCCTTGTCTCAGTAATAGGAATGTGAATCAGAAAAATAAAATACCTGCTGCTCCATGTATCTTTGCTTTCACTATTTCTATCTTGTATCCTGTAAAATTCCTTGCCTTTTTTTTTTTTTTGTAACAAAAAGCAGGAACTAGTACCTCTGTGTGTTTACAGCAAAGGACAAAGAACAAAGTTTCCAGGTTCAAACAGCCTGAAGCTATATCACCTTACACTGTGATCCACGCAGACCTCACGAGTTAATCTGGGACTGGGTCAGTTCTTCAGTGAGAAATCTCCACGGATCAAGTTGTTGATAGGTGCTACAGAAACGAGTAGTGGCAATTTGAGGAACTGCTAGTCTGACCTTTCTCCCCACCCCCTTCCCCATCCAGCTCTCCTCTCTAGTACTGAGGGGTGGTCTGCTACTTACTTCTGGCTGAGATACAAAGCACAGATCTCAAAGACATTCTCTCACCTCCCAGGGACCTGATCCGAAGACCATTAAAGCTGATGAGAGCCTTCCCATTGACTTCAGAAGGTCTCAGATCCAGTTCCTCAGGGAAAAGATGTTAACACTCACGTGCACATCCTTAAAACAGCCGGGAGAGAACTTCTTGAAATCAATATCTCTCTATCAATGTTGGTACCTAAAATCCTAAACCACAACAAAGACACTTTACTTGTGAGTCCTGCTGGCTGCAGGGGAAAAAAAAAAATAGAGAGAGAAGGAAAAGAAATAGGAAACAAGCCCCTGGGAGACACCATTACCTAAAATAAGCAGCTGAGTGTGAGCACTGACCACATCTAGAAAGTTATATCCTAACCTTGCTGTGTTTGTACTCACTCTGTTTTTCTTTACTGTATTCCCAGCTCCACACTGAATACACTAAATGACTCACATCACACACACTGCAACAAAGGCAGTTATACCCCAATCTTCATTAAGGTCTTAATGCAGCAAGGTACTTAAGCACATGCCTAACTTTAAGTACAAGGGAAGTCTAATTAACTTCAATGGGACTGCTCACTTGCTTTAAGCTAGGCATGTGCTTAAGTACTTTGCTGAAACTGAGCCGAAGACTCCAGGTGCTACCATTTATACAAGTGTCATTAAACACAGAGTTAGTGTACTTACGTACACAAACTTCCTAACCCCTAAAACCAGATCATTAAATTATAGCACTTACTAGAAAACAGCAAAGGTGAGCATGTTGATGAAGCATCACATATAGTACTAAAGACAGTAGGTATTAAAGCAATCAGAAATCCAATATCCCCATGCACATTTTCAGTACTCCACCTGCAGTTTGTACATGTACACTGGTTCCTTCAGATTTCAGGTTTCAATAGCCATAGACTGCAGACTTCTGAAAGGCCAAAGAAAAAGGTCTTGATCCCACAATAATACCACCTGTGATTTAGGTATGAAAGAATAAAGAACTGAAACTGGAAATGCTTAGTGCTGCAGGGGCAAAGCAAAGATTGTTTGGGTTTCTGAACAGTCCTTTTTTTGTACTTTCAAGCATTTATGTTATTTTTCCAGCCCTCTGAATTTCCTGTATTTTTAATGGCTGTTTAATCACCATCAGATAGAAGTTAAGCCACTCACTTGCTGTGTGACCGCAGGCAAGTTGCTTGACCTGCTTTTCACTTTTCTTATCTGGCTGTATAATCCAGTATAAATGGGAGCTCACTGAAAGCTGGAAGCTGTATGTGTGCTGGGCAGAAGCACTTGGCTGGCTTACAGGTAAGTTCATTAACTGCTTTTTGCCAGGGTCCAGAAAGAATTTACTGCGAAAGGACAACCTGGTCCAGGCCAGGCAGGATTTAGTGCCACCCACCATCCATGACATTCTTTTTGAGCTGCCTTTTTGCATTAAGAATTGCAGTACATAGCCATAAGGTGCAGATTTGGAGTTGCCCAGGGATCCCACTTAGAAACTTAAGATCTCAATAAACAAGGTCTTGTTCCTGCTTTCTCAGTGTAGCTCCCAGATTGGCCAAGAGACTGATATTATTTCCCTGTGGGTATGAAGTTAGGAACCTGAAATTATGTGCAGGTTATGGACTATACTTGGATAATTCTATTTGGTAAATACAATTGCAAAATAAAGTTAGTGTTGTACACAGGGCAATACAGAATGACTCCCTCAGACTGAACACCAAGGATTTAACCTACAGAGAATAATATACCTGAAGGAGATGAGGGAAACTTAGTCTTTAGGACGAGGGGAGAGAGAGAATAGACAAAGCTAATTGATGTGACTCTCATTTTGTGTATGACAGTTAAATACTATGGTGATGAGTATAGAACTGTTCTTTTCTCCTCTCAATTGATTAACTGATTATTTTGCTGAGGTCAGTAGCAAATGTCTGTGACCTCATCGTTTTGCTAAAGCAACTGTATTGTCACCACCACTGGAGTGGAACATTACTAACTGAATGGATTAAGAAAAGCGCTCATAAAAATAATGCTGAAATGTGCTCAACCTGTGATAACCAAGACAGTTGCTATAGAAAAGGAAATCCTGAAAAAAGCATCACACTGGACAATTACTTCAAATAATGATATATTAAAAATTGTTCTACCTGTCTGTGATTCTACCTACTGATCAGTGTTGATCAGCTAGATGCTCTGAAAAACAATCAACTGATTGAAATGAAGATTTTTTTAGGAATAATGACATGGAAAGCATTTCTAGACAGTCTTCCACAGTGAAGAAAAATATGTATTTATGAAGTTATGCAATTAAATCAAGCAATATTTGAGCATGCTTTCAAAACTGTTAAAGAGAAGAGGAAAAAATACCTGCTGTCTTAGTTCTTTTTAGAGGGAAAAGTGTTTGCTTGATTTTACAAGTAACATGCTGTTCTGTTGTCAGCCTTTCTGCATCTGTTATATCATGAGTCTTGACAACATCATAGGCCAATGTCCCTTCTGATTGAAGTAAAGTATTAAATTTTAGTATCCAGAACAAGGTGATACTTCAAAGGGCAGGCTATTATTGAGCTTGCAGGTGATAAGTCTCAAATTCTGAAATTCTGCATTTTATAGAGAAGCGCAACTGCTGACTTCAAAAATAAGTTTATAAGAAACTGCCAAGCACAAATGAACAAAGTTCCAAATACTCTAGACCTGATTAAAGCCAGGGAATTCCAGGGCAGGGTGCAGATTGCTTTTCTTGAGATTCGCTGTGGCATCTCCACTTCATGGCATAGGAAGCTCCTCCTAGTAGTGGTGTTGGAGAAGATTATATCAAAATCGGGTGCAAACCTCATTTAAGAACCACAGAAAAAAAGTCCTGTAACTGAAGTCAGTTTTTCACCTGTAATAGATCCACAGAAGCCCAGTTGTAATAATTGTATAATGCCATTTTAATACAGGATAAAGACAAAACAAAGTTTAATTTCCTCAGAAATCCTCTGCCTGAGTAGTAGACTGCATGAGTACAGACATCTCCTGGTGTCATTAGCACAGTACGAGAATTATCTGTTCTTCAGGGTGTAGACAAAAAATGCAAAAATGTTTACTTTAGGCATCATCAGTTTGTACCTATTAATCCTTCCTGCAAGGAAACAGCAGACAAAGAAGAGTAATACCTATCACTTGGGATGTATGTAGGTCTAATTCGGATGGTGAAATCTGAATTTTTGCCACAATGGGTTCAAGAGGATGAAATTGGCTGGTGCTAATGGCAGAAATAATGTGAATTGCCAAAGGAGGACAAGAAAGCTAGGTATTTGTGTAACTGGCCAACACAAAATACAGTGTTGTTCACTTCAGCCGTGGAATGTTACCAAGATCATCTTTTCTAAAATATGGCATGGATTTGTGAAAAGAAAGAGAGCCTCTAATACCAGCTTCCACACTTGGTTCCCACAAACAGGAGGCAGCGGTAGAACTTGTCACCAATAACTAATGCAAGAAAATCGGAGGTAAAGACCTTTCTCTTTCCTGAGCAAGATATATGATATCATGGTTGTTTTAGCCTATATAGCCCACTATCAGAGGGACAGCAATCTCTTTCTCACAAACCATTTCACTCATTCCCTAATCCATCTGCTGTCTTCCATAAAAATTTCAGTTTCTGTAAAGAAGATGGGGGGGGGAGGTTACAAAAGACAAGAGAAGCTAGAAAGATGAAAGCAACTTGACACTGAAATGTAAGTAGGTAAATAATTTAATAATGAATTTTTGCAGAACTGAGTAGAAGTCAGAAAACCACTGAATATATCTAACCCTTTTGTCTGATCTTACTGCAACTAATGAAACATTAACTATAATACATAACCATTGGTGATCATATTTCATTTGATAATCCATTAGGGCCTCACATAGTCCTCTGCTTTTTCATATAAAACATAATACTTTAGGGGGAGGGAGGCGGGCAAGCAGAAGGGGAAGAGGATTTGTACTCACACTGTGTGCTGGCACAATAATGTTCTTCCTGCTGAACTAATGGCTGTTCATAGGGTTTAGGTCAAAGAGTTTAATGGAGCTTAACTCTGGATGTCTCAGTAACTTCTTAGATTCTAAAACTAAACTACTTTAGTTTTAAAATACAAATGATGATGGTCCTAATAAGGAGACACATTCCCACCCAGACTTGAGAGTGAAATATATGATGAGAATGCTAAAACAGATGATATCATTCTTCCAGCTAATGCTGTGAAGAGATATCCATTCCTTACCACAGTTGAATTCACTGTTTACAGCAGTACTCCAAAGCAGGGAAGAGAGAGTTGCTCAAATGTTTGTTACATTTGATTTAGTCTCTGAGATTTAAAGATATATATACTGAAAGAAATACTGAACATATGTATCTATATATATTCTGTTTTTTTTTTGTTGTTGTTGTTATGTGGCAAGCAATTTATAGGGAGAATGCAAAGGCCCCCTCACCACATAATATTCCAGGAGGCAGTGTAAAATACCCTGTTGCTAGGTCAGCAACAAACGTCACTTGGAAAAAGCAGAGATCTCTATTAAACGGTTTCTTTTTTTCAGACTTTCCACTGATAGCTTCCTCTGTCTCTCTAGAAAGTTCTTCTCATAATATAGATTGACATTACAGACCAATCTATTTGATGATCCAGATTTCTCTATGAACATGAATCTGCTGTTTCTACCTGATTTTACTGCATATTGAAGTGCCTTTATATATGTCCTACAATTACACTTATATCTACCAACGTATATAAGTTCCCAATTAAAACATAATTTATTGTTTCCAGACAGGAATATCTTAAGGTCTCTTTCAACGGAAGAACACCAGTTCTTTCATCCAAAATTGGAAAGAAAAAAGGAAAGTTTCTTTCTTTCTTTCTGTCTTTCTTTCTTTAGCCCATTCCCCCTCATCCTATCACCAGGCACTTGGGAGAAGAGACCAATCCCCACCTTGCTACAGCCTCCTTTAAGGTACCTGTAGAGAGCGATAAGGTCGCCCCTGAGCTTCCTCTTCTCCAGACTAAACAATTCTTCAATTCTTTCTTTTTCTTCCTTTCTT
>VXAA01006869.1:64726-121662 GCA_013399115.1 Anseranas semipalmata | reverse complement strand
CTATCACTGACACTGGCGTCAAACTTGGAGGAGCGGGATGGATTGAGGTTCCCCTCCCCTGGCAACTTTAGTTTAAAGCCCTCTTCACCAGCTTGGCAAGTCTATGACCGAAGATGCTCTTCCCCTTCTCTGACAGATGCCCCCAGCAGACCAGCCCTCAAAACAAGTCCCATGGTCTAAGTAGCCCAACCCCTGTCTGTGGCACCAATCCTGTAACCATCTGTTGATTTCCCAGATGCGACTGGCCCTTTCAATTCCCTTCCCTTTGACTGAGAGGTATGATGAAAAGACTACCTGTGCTCCTGAGTCCTTTACTGCTGCTCCCAGGGCTCTGTAATCCCTTTTGAAAAGATACCTTATTACCTACTGGAACATCAGATCAAGCAGGCATCTGCATGCTTTAATTTATGTCTACAAAGTTGCTCTGGGGCATAAAATAAGAGCTAGACCAAAGTCAGCTTGATAAGTTTTTGATGGCCTAGTACACCAACCAACCTTACTATTTTGAATTTTAAATTTAGCATCAATTCCTAATTTTAAAAAATAAAATAAAGCAAAATGGTGTAGTCATGACAGCACTCTATCTTTATCAGGCTAAACATAATTTGAAACATACCTGCTCATTCAAGCCATGCAATGTACTAAGATGCAGGGTTCGCTACACTATTTGCCATGATAAGCACCCAGCAGAGGAACATGTGCATGCACAAGCCAGTAGGCATGCCAGGGAACTGCCCCATGTACACCTCTGGTGCAGAGAAATTTGCTCACTGACAAACTACCTCATATTAACCATAGGTCAAAAACATGTACTGAGGCAGTAGCCAATGCTATGAATGTACCATGAACCCAACGAACTCAACCCACAGTAATTTGTTTGTATTCCCACAGCCACAGTTATGGGTGCCAGAGCTGGGCTGGCTTGTTACCTTCTGTTATTTTAACATTCATGTCCTTCCACCTGTTCATATTTGTCCTGTGGGACAAAAACATATTGCACAGCTATAGGAAAACTTCATCACATTTGCCTTTTTCCATTTTCACAGTGCAGCAACACAGAATAATCCTACATAACAAATACCACTGCTGCACCGGGGTCTACTAGCATCCCCATCCTGATGCAAGGCTACAATGAGAGACAGTATTGCTTTATGAGATTGCTCCCTAAAGTTTAAGCCAACAATAAATCCATAATATTGACAACTGGGATTATTATACAAACTCTGTGAAGAGCGTCATTTATATACAAGTATATCTGAGCAAGTTGGAGGATCTGTAATCCTTAAACTCTGTTTTAAGCTTGTAACACCTGAACTCAAAGATTAATACCTATTCTACATTCCTATTTTTCATTTGATTCAATTTATCTGAGTTCATAACGTTGTCTATTAGTCCATGTATAAACAAACAGCAAAATTCTTCTTAACCCAAAAGATAGAGGTAGTGCAGCCTACAGCATATGCTATTTTGCCGGAACTTTTAAATTTGGTATTTGCCCTTTCTTTTGTTCCTTCATGCACCTTTCCCATAATTCCTATTTACTTTCTACATTGTCTTCATTTTCTACTCCTTTTTTTTCATCCCATGGTATTTTATTTTTTTTATTTTTTTCAGAAACTTGTGCTCTGTTTCTGTCTCCTGCATCTGTATTAGTGTCTCTCTTACAGTCCTGAGCAGTCAAGATGGAATTAAGGCTTAGAGCTAACATTGTCCAAATGGGTTTTAGATGAAGCAAAACAATTTTTATAATAGCAACACTGACTAGAACTCACGTACAATTAAGGAATTTTGTCAAGGGCAGGGGGAAAAGCTGTTTTCCTTCGTGTAAAAGCCATTCTTAAGCTAGCTTATGCTTTTAAGTGATTATTGAGACATTAAAAATACTACGATTTCAAAGAGATTTCATAAAAAGCTAGCTGCTGTTAATCACGCGTCTCTGTTTAACCATAAGGTAATTAACATTTTTCCTCCTTACTTCATTTTACTAGAAAAAGTAAGGTGTTACATCACTTTATACCAGTTTGCACTTGCATGCAATTTACTATACAAGTTCATATTTCAATTTCCTGGTCTGCTATCAGCAGCATTTCTTCCTTGGGACGTTAAAGCAAGATGCTGAATATTCAGGGCATTCTATGTGAAACACCACTATTTATAAAAAATGTTTAATATTTTCAAACAAATCACGGGGATTGAGCAAGCATGGATCTAAAATTTAAACCTAGAAGCCTGTCAAAGAAGGGTGACCTGCTGCATGAACAGCAAACTAAACTGAACAATAACCATGTCTGGATTCCCACTATCCTGTGTGTCAGAAATATACAGAAATGTAAAAATGTTCACTTCATCTGCAAATTTGGATACCAAAATATTTTATTTAGGTGGTCAAATATGGATTAAGATGGTTGTTGGCAGATAAGCTCTTTTGAGTTTTTGTAGAAGTTTTATACTATCAGTAATCTGGGGGAAAAGCCTGAGAAAATTATTATGAAAAAAGAGACTGTGCTCATGCAGATGCCAAACGTGCTTCTTGGAGCCATGGAGAACCATCTGGTCAACTAAATTTTATGTTGTCATAATGTGATATTATTAGGCTGCTTAGCTTGATGCATCAGAAGGATGTGGAGCTGAGGTAGATCTTAGATCTAAATCTACCCCATATACACATACTTTCGATGCCTAAGTATGTAATGCTTTCATTTCAAAGCTTATAGATTAATTTATCAAAGAGTGGAGCCAATGCAAAATTATCATAGTCCAACTGCTTCTGGAGCAACAAAGCTACATTTGGAATTGGTCTTCAGATATTATTTTTTTCGCTCAAAAAAGAACAAAAACCCTTACCAAAACTTTGTTCAAATGCATTCTGTCTACTTCCACTGAAATTCCTCCACATCTCTTTCACACACACAAAGCTCATATAATCCCCTCTTCTCAAAACAGAAGTTTAACATTAGCTACCTAACACTGTATTGCTCCTAGATGTACAGGCAGGGTAAGCAGAAGATCTTAACTGGGAAAATATCTAAATCAGAAAAATGTAAAGACAGTCATGAATAAATAAAATTTCCTGTAGGAGATGGAAGTCTTTGTTACACTTGTCTAAATAGTAATCTATTCCAGATACATATACATTCAGGGGACTGTCTTTAAGTACTTTGCAATTGCTTTAGTGGGATCTCTTGCTAAGTATTTATACTATTTATTTGGGGAATAGTTTAATGTCAGTTAAACTTATGAGACCAGCTTTTCTTCACTGACTTAGGACTTTAACTTTGGACTTCAGAATAACAGCTACATCTAAATTAGCCAGTATGAGCACCCCTCACTGTGTCTAGTGTTTTAGAAATCACCAGAAATCAGAGGTATGTACATAGAAAGACTTAAAACACACTTCAAAACTATTTTGCAGAGACACAAGTATTTTTACTATTAAGCAACAGGCAAAAGAGGACTGAAATACTGGAAGTATAGCATGCTTTTAAGCTACAAGAAGTAAATCACCTAGAACGGGTGTACCTCCCGTTTTTGACAAAACTCTGCTATACAAGATAGTCATTGCTGATTACTGCTGCTGTGCTATTTCCAAATGTTCCTCTACCAAAGGTAAGTGAAAAAAATCATTCAAGATGGGGGCAGTCATTTGAAGCTAACTTTGTACTTTCACACCTTTTCCTCTACTCACCCTGTTTTCACCCAAAGTCAAATTTTCCCTGAAGTGAACTGATCCTTGCCTAGAAAACATATTGTATAAAACTTCTTTCAAGAAATGTATGTCAGTCCATGACCATGAGCCAAAACAGGAGGAGAAAGAAAAGAAAGCAACTCAGTCCCAACTCATGTCAGCACTCCTGAACCAATGCCAAGGTTATGACACGTGTCAGAAAACATACCTCATGTTCTTTTGATATTAAAAAAAAAATAGTTTGTGTCAAATGCATGGAAAACAACACTTATTTTTCCCGTGTTACTACCTGTCTTCATCGTTGTCACATCATTGTGTCATTGTGATACATGAGAAGTGTAATAAGCTTAAATGAAGAGTTCAGTTTCTTGCAGATGAGACAATGATTTTCTTAGACGGAAGTTATTCCAGGGAAGCTGCTAGGATGCTGGCTTCAGTCCTGCAATTCCTCATCTGCCCCTTTCACTCTGCCTCACCTAGGGAGGGAGGAGGATGTGGGGAAAGGAAGAGAAGTTGTCTCTGAACAACTCAGTGGGGACAAAACAACCAACAACAGATAAATAAATATGAAATAAAGTGGATAAGAAAAACATAAAACCTAAAAATTATTGATGAAAATAAGTAGACGGAGACATTAAGAAGTCAGCAGCTAAAACCAACTGACATACTAATTAATATAGGAGTTATGGTTACCATGGCAACCACAGCTCTCCTAACTTTTGTTCTTTTAATACATTTATTTTTGCACTGAATATTATATTTAGTATCTCCAACAACTGAAGCATCTCTTTAAGTACAGACAGAGCACCTAGGAGAAGGCTTCGTTGGGAATCCTGTATGTGGACACACAATAGTTGTCAGACTCTCATTACACATACTTTTACCTTCTCATGGTTTTACAATGTTAAAGTGTTTTAAAAATGATCACTTCAATTATCTTTCTTTCTAACATTCATTGCACACTTCTAGCCACTCAAAAGTCCACTATAACTTGCCTTCCCAAAGTCACCCCATTTCAGGACCCAAGCCTCTGATAGAATGGCACACACTTCTACCTGCATGATTACCCTCGAAATCAACCAGCAACACAGTGCTTTCTCTATGTGGACGTCAAGCAAACCACTAGAGTTTGTTCAGACCAAGCCTGGAAACAGGAACCAAGTCGTCTGCATGACTGCATCACACATTACAGAAGGGTTATTCTGCTGACCTCTGTTCTCATGCACAAAATGTTACTGATAATACTCTTTTTGATTAATATTTTTTATTTGGGTTTTGCTTTTAGTTTTGGCCTGCTGCTTATTTAAATAATTATTAGGTATTCTTGGTTTTGTACTCGCCAGTGATCATTTGTACTATTTGGAAAGGAAGAGTTATTGCCCTAAATCTTGGAGGAGATCCAATCTTAAGAACTATCTTAGGCTGAGAAATGAATTGAATAGACAAGCAGAGCAACTGCTACGCTCCTTGGATGATTTACAAAATAAGCTGTGGAAATGCAGAAAAGTTTGTTACATCTTGAATCAACAAAATCAGGTGGGGGGGTGCTGACGGAGAGAGGGAAAGCGGGTGTGCAGTGGTTTCTTTTGTTGGGGTTTTCCAAAAGCAGCCTGGGGAAGACCCAGTTCAGGGAGCTGAAGCAGGCGCACGCAGATGAGGAATGCTCGAGTGGAATGAAGTTATGCTAATCGTAAGGCTATGAAATACGTACTGCCTGGCTGGAAATAGAAACCAGAGTGCTGCTGTTACTGATTTGAGTGCAAAGAAAAAAACTAGGTACAGTTCTGAAAAATTCTTGAGAATTTCACATGGTGCAGTCACATGAGGAACTAATATTTGCTACAACTGATAGTTTTAAATCTTCTCATTTAAATAAGTTGCTCCCATAGTATCTTAGAGCTCTACTGATAATTATAGAAGTAGTTCAGATGTTTTTTCATGGGCTATTTTGAAAGATTTTAAGAATTGTTCCTATTGTCCTTTTGCAGAGTCATGCTGCAGCCAGAGTTATGATCTGAATATCATCGGAACTTAATCTCAAATCTGAATCAAAGATTTTGTACACAAGAGTGTATTAATTAAAAAGACTTCTTTCAAAAAAGAAAGGGAAAAAATACTGACTATTTTTCTTCAGAATCACAAACACACTTGCACCAGCGATTTGCAAGAGATGCACGTTGTTTACCAATGCAACTGCCAGCTACAATAACAAACATATGACATTAAAAGGACATGCTACAGATGTAGTTTCTTTATATTAGCTGACATTAAGGACAGATTCCCGAGTTGAAGAAACTAAGAAAAAACAAGCTTTAAAGAGGTGCATTTGTGTACCTGAAGCAGTTTTGATTCTTGCCAATGCAATGCTAGATAAGTTCTAATCTTGCCATCAGTTATGAAAGATTCTTATGACAACCTTGATTTTATGAAATTGGGTTATCTCCCAGCCTGTGGACATATTCCTATTGCATTCTGGGTTAATCCACGTGTTTAGCTGACTTCTGTCAGAATGACAAAAGACAATTGATTTTGTTTCATGGTGTATTCTTATCAATGTTTTCCTGTGCTCTTTGCCAGTCTTTGACTGATAGGGTGTTAGAGGAAAGGTCCATTAATTGATTTGTAAATAATTACAGCTAAGTCTTCACTTCTGACTAGTTATCAATAAAGGCCTATCCTTTTTTCACTGGTGAATGCTTTCAAATCACCTTCGGTGTCCAACTTTGAGCCACAAAATTCATTAAAATCATTTTGCACTTTTAGAGAAGCACCCACTGGTGATGGCAGAGGTAAGAGTGTATCAGCATTTCTCTTATTTCTCTTATATCACTTATGAGGATGGATTAGAGAGATGCAAAATAAATATATACATAAATAACATGGCGGGGCAGGTGGGGAGTCAAATCAATTACTTCTTGAAGTAGGATTTAATTTTCAGTCCTTGTGAAAATTCATCAGGTGTACAGAGAAAAGACCATATGCAGTACTTCGTATACTGTTCCTAAACCTAAACTAACTAAACTAACTAAACCTAAACTGTTCCTCTGCCTATAGGCAAAGCCTATAGGTTCATTACCTGGGTGCAATGTGTACACAGCAGTCTATCTGCCCATGTTCCCAGTAATTTTTGAACTTGTTTCCTAAGCTCAGACACACTAGACATAGGACTAAGAGTCTCAAAGATATTAACTTCCTAGAGATTTTGTGAAATTTTGCAGCTGGATGCATGCCGGGGAGACCTATTTAGTGCCCCGATGGAGTAGAAGGCGGCAGAATGAGCTCATGCAGCATTAGACACTTGAGAATTACACCTAAATGGGTGAAATGGAGACAGAGAAGGAGGCTTGTAGGTAGACACACACACACACACGCGTGCATGCCATTTTGGATGTCCTCAGCTGAGGGAAAAAGGAGTAGCCAGAAGTCACATGCTAATTTGCATCTGTTCTTGGAAAAACAGGTTTTAATGATTCTGAATTTCAGGTTCCCAGCTTCTCCTTAGCATCTTGTCAAGAAGACAAAGCCCAGCACACAAATTTGAGTCTTCAGACGAAAGTGCAAACTCAAGTCTGAAAAGTAGCTATAATACCTAGGCAACCATTTTATAGGCTCTTAATACAACAACGCTGTAATGAAAACATACTGGAGTTGTCACACACTCAGAAAGCAAATACTGTTAATCCAAGCCACTATGTTGTACTTTGAGAATGCATTTTAAGCATACAGCACAAAGCAAGTTAGATTTAGTTCTTGTATGTAATACCAACAAACAAGGTATAGAATTGTATCAGAGACTTGCCTGTTCAGCATAAAACAATCCACCAGAAAGCCTTCTTTATTGCTGCTTTCCAGTGATAGCCACCAGCTTCACATTAACTGGCACATAAGCTTTCCACCTACTTCAACAGAAGAGAAAGGCACTCCTACAAAAACTACGCAACAGTTTATGACCTAAGTGCTGTTCCTCTGTGATAAATATCTTCCCCATTTGTCAATTCATGCTTTATCCCTGACAAATACCCATAAGTCTCTCGATTCTACCTGCCTTCACTACCGACTTTCCAGGAAGAGCTTAAGATGCAATGTACCTAACTTAAAAGATGCATGTCAGCACACCTGTAGATCCACGCCCAGAACACTGAAATAGCAAAAATTTACGGATTATAGTCTCTCTCCTGTGACATTTCCCATTAAATGCCCAGCTAGCATACATTGAGCACCCATGTGCTGAGCTATTTAGTTATATTCCCTCTTGCTCATAAAGGTATGAGTCACAGTGACAGTCACAGCACATTTACCCAATGCCTTTTAAATAGGAATTTGCTAAGAAAAGAGGCAAAAATCCCCCTCATACTCAAAGCAGAAAGAGTTTGAAAGTCCAAAGACTACCATATTCATGGATTTAGGCAACGCCATCACTGGGGACAGCAAAATGGTCCCTTCCAACCCCTACAATTCTGTGATTCTGTGATTCTGTGAAAATTACGACTTACACATAGGGAGATTTCTCCAAGTTTCCCAAAAATGGCCGTGTCTCCTCATCCAGTCCATACCTGCTCAGCTGCAATGGTACCTACAGACACCATTCTGCTACCAAGGGAAAAGTCCATACAAGACTGGGAGCAAGTCAAGCAAGCATAAGGGAACCAGGAGACAGCCCAGCTGTGTGGCATGGTCCTCGCACGTTTGCCCCAACAGGCCTCACTGGGCTGCCTCAGCATGGCTACATTCATGGACTAAAGTCTAGCAAGGCCATAGGAAGAAGAGTCCAGCAAGGCCAGGAAGTGGCAATGGCATGGTCACTCCCTATCAGGACTTGGGAACTTGCCCAGGGTTTCTTGGGGAGCATAGTTTGTGAAGATGATCTCTGCTATTGCAGCCACCCCACAGCTTTCTCTCCTTCAGATTGCAAAAATCTGTTTGTTTGTTTATTTGTTTGTTTCCTTTGAATAGTAGCACCCTGAGGGAAAGAAGAATACCTAGTCCTGAGTTGGTTGTGTCCATCCCATGGTGGTCTTTGAGACTGCTTCCAGCCAGCCTCCGCCTCTACCAAAGGCTGAATCTGCTCCATTGAAACTGGAGAGAAGATGTGGGAAATGGATCCATATATTACATAGCTTTATTCCATCTGAAACATAAATAGTCTCTTGGTCAGTCCTATCTGCCACATCACACCTACACAGTGGAAGGTTTTCTGACAGTAACTTCGTCAGGGAACACCAGTATCACCTCCTGCTCATGAAGCAGGTGAACCTCATAGCTAATAGATGTTTTGTCCTTGGCTCAATCACAGTATGATTTTTGAATAATGTTAAGAACTTCATGGGAGACTCAGATTTAACTTAGACAAACACATTGCAAGGAAAGAAAAGCTGTCAATGTGTTTCAGTTAAAACATCTCCAACCTAAGAATCTGTCTTTAAGCCACTCAGTCAGAGAAGCCTTTAAAATCTGATAATAACTTAATAATATTTCACACTTACTGCCCAATGTGAACTTCAGCTACTGCTTTTGTAAACTGTGGCACCATTCTTGTTCCAGATGGTGTGCAAAACAATTTATAAAAGACAAAGTTCAGCAGGTTTATACCAGCTGTTCATATTCCTGCGCTCTGGCTACCCTCTTCAGCATAACAGAGAGCTTTCAATCAGCCCCTGCTTCTCATGGGGCCTTCAAACAGCACCAGAGCACGTGTTCAATATGTTCTTGGAAAGTAAGCAGCCAAATAAGGAGAATTAGTAACCCAAGCAACCCTGTAGTACACCTGCAGCATGCTGCCTTTCTTTTTTTTCTTTTTTTTTTTTTACATGAACGTAGGTGAGAACAAGCAGTAAGATGTTTCAGTTTAAAATTAAAAATTGTTAAAAAATATGGTTCCTACAAAACAATTTCAGTTTGCCATAGCTCATATGTGGAATATAATCTTCCCAGCAGAAGCATGCTGCAAATGCAAATAAACACCTCTCAGTGTCAGAAAGGCTCTTTTTACTGTTGCACCTAAATGTACGCTAAGCGTTATAAGAAATCAAGTATGTCAAAGAGGTCCTTCTCCACACCTGACAGATTCCCATTGCTACCTCTCTTTCTTCCTCTCCTCTCTCCTTCCTCGTGGTTACTTTGCCTCTACTTTTCTTGTGTCCTTTCAAAACCTCCCTGTCCTGTGTTGGCCTTTGGGGCACAAAGGAAGAGGTATTGCTTCATGGTCTCTTTAAAGGCCATGCAGTCTGAACTGGACAGAGAAACTGAGAGCCACTTTAAGCTCCTCTGATTATGGGTATATCCACAAAGTATTCTGGAAACTACATGACCACATTAAAGTGGCATTATGCCCAATAAAATATACCCTGCTTGTCAACACAGATGATTAGCCTGGGTTCAGTGCCCCATGAGTCCCAGACATAGAGTTTCCAGGAGGCTCAGGATATGCAAAGCAGTATGGAGACATGCCCTAAGTACTAAATACATCTGGAGTCTGCAAAGGGTGTCAGGGCATTTGTCATTTTGGTTGGTAAGAAAGAGGCAACTCACCTCCTGAGAAGCCTAGTCCTAGCTTGGTAAGCTTTTTACAAATCAGGGATGACTTAAATGGCTTGTTGGCCTTTGCTGATCTGGTGTGGCACACTGTGCTTGCAGCCTGCAGTGTCTGCCCACTCCATCAAGGACCAGTAGACTGAGCCTGAATGCAACCAAGGCATGACTTGCAAGAATATGTCACTCATGGTGGAGGAAGCCACACTTAGGCAAGCGTGCAACTGAGAAATGGGTTCTTAAAAGCCTTCTGCAGCCCACATCTCCTGGAGCAATGAATGAAGACAAACTGCCCTTGAGGTTTCTGCATGGTGTTAATAACCAGTGGTCAGCTAACACTGGATTCTTCTCCAAGGCATCCACCTCCTCCCACAAATACTGCAGTATGCACAGCATGTACAAATTTGTTGGAGGAAAAAAAAAAAAGCATAACAGTTTTGCTTTATGCTATTGTGTAAACATAATTTGTATTGAGCTATTGTATAAACATTGGTTAAGAATTAATTTGGAGCTTTTAATGAGTTTATGCCCTGCTCAGAATTACTAGGAAGTATCAGCATCCTGAGGGGAAAAAAGGGTTGCTTTGGTTTTTGACACAAGGCAGGTTTTATGCAATGCAGACAACTGCAGCTATCGCTGTTTGGTACAAGGACGTGATCATAACTGACAACCAGAGGTAAGAGTCAAGGAAAGATTTTTCCAAGCTACACAAATTAAAACTAAGGCATTCTTCCTCTGCTTACATTGACAACATGCTCTGACTACAGAAAATATATTTTATGGGCAATACTGCTGCTCTGAAGAGGATTTGAGTTGTAAAGCAGGTAAATGTAGAATAAGTCAGAACCCAGTTTTCTAAAAAAGTTTATACAGGAAACCGCAGCTGCTCAAGGATGACTCAGTAGCACCCAGGAACCTCAATGAATGCAGGCAGCAGGTTCTCCAAGCAAAACCAATTTCAGTAGCACACTGCAATAAATACTGTTGCAGAAGCTGGAGGCCAATGCAAGAAGGTACCAAGCCACTGAGGGATCCCATACTACAGAAGCAAGTCTTCCAGCTTGTGGAAACAGCCCAGGTGTCCATGAAACTTGTTTTTTCAGCATTATGCTCACAAGGAGAGGAAGTGTAGTCAAGGCTTTCCCACACCACATCAATACCTGACTGCAAGTTTGGACAACAGGGGCAATTTGAAGCCAGCCAAACTGAAGAAGCCAAAGGTTCCTCTGACATACGCTGACAGTTTGACAAGCTGTATTTAATGGCATTAGGATCCAGAGTAATTAATAAAATAAAAATTAAAAAAAAAAAAAAAGGAAAGGGAAAGAAGGGCAGATGTAATGATTATGCAAATAAATATAGCTCTCCAAAGCTCACTGAGCTCTGGAAAGGCTTCTTAATAGGACAGTGAGGGCAACAGAATATATCACTGTCAGGCACACTGGGATTTTCATCCTATTGTTGCTCAATAGGCATAACATTAAGTTCCTCTTCTCAGATGCAAACTCTGTTTTCACTCTTCCTCCTGAAAGTTAAATTCCTTTCTATTTATCATGTAATTAAACCACAATACACAAAAGTATCTAGGGCTATATAAAACAAAAAGATGCCTAGGTTTAAAAGAAGTCCATCTAGTTTAAAATTAGTCCATTTAGGAAATGGCCAACAAAAAAGAGATCTGGCTGTTGCTCAGTATCTTCTATAGTAAGATTAAAACCAACAATTCTGGTATTATCTAGATAGTAATAAGCATTAAATCCACATTCACAGGACAGTAAAGTCTGAATTTTTACGCAGAGTTGCTAGTTATTATAGGCCTGGTCTTATGTTATAAAATGATTCTTGACCACCAGACTTTTTAGTCTGACATCTAAAACTATGCTGAACAAAATTTTGTTGTCATGCTTTTTATCCCCATTTTTGCCCAAACTAAGATAGGCTGAATTCAGCCTTTTACTCAGCACTACTAATTATGAAGGGGTAGGATTTTTTGAAGGGGAGAGAAAAAAAAGGGATAGGGAGAGGAAAATTGCAAAGTTAAGACCACCACCACCCCCAAGTTCTGTAGAAGCCTTCTGCTTTCTTCTCTTCATCCCTCTGGGAGATTCCAGACAATGGCAATCCTTGTCCTGAGGCTGCAAAGAGTTAACAAATACAACACACAGTCATAGCACTTAGCGTTAGTGGAACAGAGGTGATGGACTAAGCCCTGCTTGACCAGCATCTCCACAGCAGCACTATCTCACAGGCCACGCATTAAAGTACTTCTTAGTCCTCTGCAAACAACAGCCTAAAAAAGGCAGAGCATGCAATCTATGCTTTGGGTACAACGTAAGGCATGCAGCTGAAGGCAGACAGCTTGCAACCACAGAAGTATCTCAGGTATCCAGAAAATCAATACTTGTGTGTTGTTATTCTCGCATACATCGCATTTGCTGATCCAACACTTGTTCCCGCAGAAACAGGATCAGAGACGCCACTGGCAGCCAGTGGCTGAGCACAGCTTGCTCCCCCCTGGAGCCCGGCTCTTGACCCACAGCCAGCACACAGGCACACTAACATCAACAACCAGGCAGAGATCTACAACCTTTTTTTTTTTTTTGAATTAACAAACAATACTGCTACATTACCAAAAAAAAAAAAAAAACTAGTAAAAGGGGACACAGCTTTCTCTAATATTTCTCCTTGTCAGCAAAATATCAGGGCTCTCTCTCCCCAGCATGAGGCAGCTGCTTTGCACAGCTCCTCTGTCCTAAGCTGAGCCTATTTCTGAGCAAACCAGACCAGGCAGTACCATCTTAGTATGTGACTGGCACAGAGGTTCTCTTCTCCTACAGCACAGCAAGGAAAATTAAAAAGAAAACCAAGGACATTTTCTGACAGCATGCAAACAAGCAGTTCAGTTCTGCTCTACCTCAGTGAAGCAGAAGCAGTAATCATTTTGACACTGCTGCACACAATTCAGCTGCAGACATTGGAGATGGGCTGGACCAACGGGTGCTGAGAGAGGTGGTTGCTGTCATAGCTTGGCTGCTCTCTACTGCCTTTGAAAAGTCATGGAAATCAGCACAGATCCCTCACATCTGGAGAAAGGCAAGTGTTGCACCCATCTCCAGAAAAGGACAAAAGGGCTATGCAGGGAGCTGCAGGCCAGTCAGCTTCACTTCACCCTGTGAGAAACATGTGGAAGGAAGTCAATCCTGGAGCACATCTCTGTACACATGAAGGAGAAGGTGACTGGGGCCATCAGCATGAACACACCAGTGATAAATCATGCCTGACCAGCCTGACCTTCTTCTGTGATGAAATGACTGGATTTGAGGACAAGGGCAGAGCACCAGATGCCATTTACCTCTGTTCTAGCAAGGCTTCCCTAACACTGTCTCCCTACAATATGCTTGTATCCAGGTTGGGAGGTTACAGTTTGAATGGGGGAAATCCTGACCAGTAAACCCCTGGGGGTATGTTTGGGCTCAGAGGGCAACAGCCAGTGGGTCGTACTCTGCCTGGAGGCAGGTAACACACAGAGTACTACATGGGTTTGTATTGGAACCTTTCCATTTAACATCTTTATCAATGAGCTGGAGGAGGCAGTGGAGAGCATGCTCAGAGTCTGCAGTTCATAGAATCATAGGAAGGGACCCACAAGGATCATCGAGTCCAACTCCTGGCTCCACACAGGACCATCCAAAAATCAAACCATATGTCTGAGAGCATTGTCCAAATGCTTCTTGAACTCAAGCAGGTCTTAGTGCTGTGACCACTTCCCTGGGGAGCTGTTCCAGTGCCCAACCACCCTCTTGGCGAAGAACCTTTTCCTGATATCCAGTCTGAACCTCCCCTGTCACAGCTCCATGCTGTTCCCTTGGGTCCTATTGCTGTCACCAGGGAGAAGAGATCAGCACCTGCCCCTCTGCTCCCCTTGTGAGGAAGCTGCAGGCTGCCATGAGGTCTCCCCTCAGCCTCCTCTTCTCCAGGCTGAACAAACCAGGTGACTTCAGCCGCTCCTCATAAATCTTGCCCTCTAGGCCCTTCACCATCTTTGTAGACCCTCTCTGGACACTCTTTAATAGTTTTATGTCCTTCTTATGTTGTGGCACCCAAAACTGCACACAGTACTTGAGGTGAGGCTGTACCAGCGCAGGGTAGAGCGGGACAATCACTTCTGTTGACCAGCTAGCCATGCTGTGCCTGATGCACCCCAGGATACGGTTGGCCCTTTTGGCTGCAAAGGCACACTGTTGACTCACATTCAATTCGCCATCAACCAGAACCCGAGATCCCTTTCTGTGGGGCTGCTCTCCAACCTCTCACCCCCCAGTCTGTACGTATAGCCAGGGTTGCCCCATCCCAAGTGCAGAATCCAGCACTTGCTCTTGTTAAACTTCATGCAGTTGGTGATTGCCCAGCCCTCTAATCTGTCAAGAAGTCTCTGCAAGGCCTCTCTACCCTCAAGGGAGTCAACAGTTCCTCCCAGTTCAGTGTCATCCATAAACTTACTCAGTGTATCTTCAAGTCCTGCATCCAAGACATTTATGAAAACATTGAAAAAACTCACCCTAAAATGGAGCCCTTCGGACCCCAATAGTGACTGGCCGCCAGCCTGACTATGTAAATGGGGTTACATAGGTCAATATTTCCCCTGTTGATCCCAAACAGGGGAAACCAGCTGATGTGCTTGAGAGCAGAACTGCCATTCAGAGGACCCTGGATAGGCTGGAGGGTCAGTTCAACAGAAACCACATAAAATTCAGCAAGGACAAAGCAGAGCCATTCACCCTTGCAGCAATACAGGTTGGGGACAGCTTGGCTGGGGAGCAGCCCTGTGGGGGGATCCTGGTGAGCCAGCAGTGTACTCTGGCAGCAGAGATGGCCAATAGCATCCTGGGCTGTATGAGCAAGAGCACAGGCAGGAGACCAAGGGAAGCAATTGTCCCCCTTCTACTCAGTACTCTTTAGGCCCCATGCTTTGCCCAGTTTTGTGTCCCCCCAGTGCCAGACAGACATCAAAAACGAGGAGCAAGTCAGTGGAGGGTCACCAAGATGGTCGGGGGCTGGAACACTTGCTCTGTGAGGAGAGGCTAAGGGACCAGGGCTTGTTCAGCCTGGAGATGGCACAGCTTCAGGGCCATAACAGCAGGCCCCCAGTACCTACAAGGTGGATATGAGCTAGGCTCTTCATAGCAATGCACAGTAGAAGGACAAAAGCCAATTGGCTAAGTCGAAAGGAGAGGTTTTCCAGACCAGCTACATAGAGAAAATATTTCCCCATGAGAGCAGACAAGCAGTGGAACCGGGGCCCAGAGAGATGGAGCCATCTCTGTCCTTGGCAGTTTTCTTGACCCAACTGGATAAAGCCCTGACCAAATTGGCCCGATCCCATGGCTGGCCCTGCATTTATCAGGAGACTGGTCTAGTGACCCTCTGATTTATCATGCATGATTTATCTATTTTCTTAAATTTCCAAGGCAGCAGCAGGCTACCATGCCCAAACTTTGCTGCTGCAGTAGTTACCCTTTCTCATTGTGAGAATTCAGTATCTACTTGGTTCCCTTCTGTCACAGCACCCCTTCAAAAGCATCTGTGCTAAACAACCATGTCTAGATGGTATCTCAAGGTGTAAAAATACTTTGCAGCATTCACATTCCTGCCTGGATTAGCAATTAAATAACCAAACAAATAATGACACGTTGTTTACACTAGCTTTACTCCAGCTACGCACATGGCAGAGAAGACCTGGAAGAGCAGGTTACCAGCAGCACCAAAAGCCATGCTGATGCATCTTTACTGCCATGAGAACCCATGCTTGACAGACTGCATATAATTATGTGCTCTGCAATTACACCTTTTGTTGCAACAAACGCATCTGTTGCGACTTCAGGCTGGAGGGGCTGTGTCAGACCTGTGCATTTTAATCCTCTGTGCTATGCACTCCTGCAGCTTTTCCTCACATGCGTTTGTCTGAAGTGAACGATGGGTATGTTCCACTCAGAGCGCATGATATCCATTTACTTCCCATATTCGACATCCATTTACTCTCCTTGCCTTTCCCAGATACAGTTTTAAAACATACCTTTCACTTGCAGTTTCTATTAACCTAGACTTTTCAAGCTCAGAAGCAATGCTTCTGTTGGATAAATAACTTAAAGAACAGGCCATTCAAAACTCACAGCCCCAGACAAAGGAGTAAGACGAGAGCTAAGTTGGTTCTGGATACCTGCTATATTTACCTTTGCATATTTTGTATTTGATAGTGAAGAGCAGGTAGGAGATGGCCTGCCCTGACCTGAAGAGTGCAGGTTTTTATCATACAAACTGTGCACCACAGCTACTGAACTGTTCTTTTACACAAAGGGAAGCTGTGGATGTTATTGCATTATCAAAAAGAAAACAATGTCGAAACACACAGTTCCCTCCACATTCCCAACTATATAGTTGTAATTTATTTATATATTTATTTATTAAATCACGTGCTCACAATCTACACAAGATAAAACAAATAGTGACACCAAGTAATCCATCCGGAATCCAGCCCATTAGGAAAGCTCAAGTCAGGATTATCAGATCACACTGAAAAAAATCTTCTGGAGAATAAATACATGGATGACCAACCTCTAGAAGATTTTGTCAGCCGTACAGACAATTCCTCATATGGGCCCAATATACCAGCCTTCTTTCCCTTCCTTATCTCAGCCAGCAAATGCGTGCTATTAAATACACAATTTTTTTCGGCAAGCTATACAAACAGAAATACACACAGTTAATTAATATCGTAGTAATTTCTTTGATCTTCCAATGAAAACAGAATTTGAAAGTCATACTATTTCAGTCCAGAAGCTTAGAGTTAAAAAGCTTAGGAACTCATCCGGGACTTTGAATCTGAGAATTGTTCAGCTGATGTCATTAAAGGAGCTGAATTAGACTTGTAATTATTCCCTTATGAGTCCTGCTGTCTATCTGAGAAAGACGGGTATTAATTTCTGTCCTCAAAATTGATTTATTTCGGTGAAAAAATAAAAGGGTTGGAGACAGCAAGAACTTAGTTTTACTGTACATCTGCTAAAATACAAGAAAAAAAAAAAAAGTGTTAATAACAAAAAACATCCCTGCCAGTCAATAGGAGCTGTACCTTCTATTTACATTGTATGGCAGTTTCCTAGAGATCCTCAGGGTAAACCCTATCTCCACAGTTCCTGCTTGCTACCCACCGTTCAGTGCAGTAACACTTCATTAACATGCAAATGCTTGACAGTTATTGGGTTTAAGTATATCTGCATATTTATAAACAACCATTCTAAACCACATCCGCATTTAAGGAAACTGTTTAACCACACTAAATCTAAAGACTAACTTGTATCAGTTGAAAAATATGTTGCAGACAGATTATTCACTCACTTTTTATTTCTATGTTAGCTTTTAAAACACTGTTTGCACAGGTAGGTCAAACATGCCTTGACCAACTTCTTTATTTTATTTTTATTTGTTCTTTTGAGGCAATGAACCTTTTCTCTTATTTTTAATCTATTTTTCCATTGAAAAGGCAAAAATAACACAAAGAAAGAACAATGCTCAGAAATCAAAACAAGATAAATTTATGGCAATGAAAAACAAACAACAATTAAACTACTTTTAAGCAAAAATCTGTAAAATATTCAGTCAAAATATGCAGTCTCTGTATTTTAAAAGCAAAGGCTTTAGAAGCACCAGACAGACAATGTACAAGACTAAAAGTTGCTCAAAAATCCACAGATTTAATTTCTTTGCTAAGAACACTAATCCTGCATACCTTAAGATAACCTCTATTTATTCCTCAATGTCATATTCTAGAAAGCACATACCAAAAACAGCACAGGCACTGGTACTTCTAGCAACACATTCTATCCAAAGCATTCCCAAAGGAATTCTTAGCAATGCATATGAAAGATTTGGCTATGATTTTTAATTTTTCCAAAATTTTCATGCAAAACATATGTAGAAAAAATATATATATAAATATATATATAAAATCCTTTTTATTAAAAGGACAAAAAGATGCCAAAAGGAAAAGGATACAAAGAGTTATTAATGAATAGCTTAATACTTTGTTGAACTTTTTTTCTTTTTAACTGCTTGAAAGCCAGTAGCAGAGCACATTAATGTAGAAAAGAATGGGATCAGCTGAATCAAGTTAAATGGTAGTTAAGAGGATTGGACTTAATTATCCTATATAAGCAGAATCATTTCTGATTCCCACCCTTTTCTCTTTAAGCAAGCCAGAGAAGTTGTGTATCCTTCCTCAACTGTCATTTAAGATACACTATCCTTTTAGTTGGGATGGGTGGGAAGAAATAACTGCTACCAATTCATCTAGAAAACACTGTTTTTCTTTGATTTTATGGGACTTTGTTCAGCTGAAAAGAGTTACACACACTCATAAGTAAAATATAAAATATATTCTCTCAAAACATGCATCATTCCTTAAGGGGCTTAGTCAGTAACCTCCAGCAGGGTATGATTCAGTTTTCTACCTCTACCTTTTTTTTTTCCAGTGATAGACTGCTTTGAAGAAAAAGCCTTCTAAATTCACCTGCACCCAAATTTAAACTACTTTGCACTAACACACCAGCAAAATACCTAGAGAACAGAAGAACAGTGGCCTGGTGTCAAAACTCCTCCACACCCATGAGCTCACAGCTCTTCCAAGAGCCTGGCTTTAGCCCCAGAGCAAAGCTGACCTACAGACACTGCTGTTTCCCCATCTCTTATAGAGTATACACCCCCAGAAGTTCATCTGTCATCCAGCAGAATCCCTGCTTATGGTAATGGAAATCTGGACCTTAGCAGTGCTAAAAACTGAACTCTTCACACTATACCTTGCTGTGAGGTTTTGTTACAAGTCCATGGAAATCCATGTCCAGTTTTCCTTATTTTGTCCTCATGCACAAGTGCCAACAGCTAAGTATGGGCCTCTTCAATTATTTCAGTCGGTCTGGGTACTGACCTAACACAAAGCTACACCTAGCCAGCCTTCAAGTATCAAAGGGACCTACCTATGGGGACAGCTTGCATATATGAACTGTAGAACTTGAATTATTTCATTACAGACAAAACATGAACATGAGCTATACTTGCACTTTTAAAGGAAGTATGGAGCTGCAAGTCAACATTTTTTTTTCCTGTGGAAACCTAATCCAGAAAGATCCCTGCTATATAGATCACATTAAAAAGTTTGATTCGTCCCGTGTTTACTGGCCCACTATCTACAGAAACTATTTTAAAGATAGCAGTGGAGAAACTGAAATATCCAAAATGTTGGCACAATATCCTGAAGTGTTATGTAAATATGGCATTAAAATACAGAAGCACAATTGCTGCCAGTTTCATTTTGGTCATATTTGGCTTTATATATCGTTATATGAGAGTCAAGTATGTTCTTGTCTCTCTTTGGACTTTTATAAGAAACATCAAAGGAATGAGCAGTAATGTCCTGGAACAGAAAAGATATGTCATAACAACTGTTAGCCCATAAGAAAAGAAATTACCTTACTAGGACAAAAATACAACCCTTTGAGAAACTGAAGCTAAGAATTCACAGTGTTTTTTTAGGTTAAGAAAACGTTCACTAAAACCAAAAATGTCAGGTATGAACAAAGTTCTAGTCAGTGCTTATTAAAAACTAAGTATCTTTCACGTACATGAGCTAAGTTTGCCTGTGTATTTCCCTTTCTAAGTGTAGGAAATACTGCAGTAAAAATAACTACTAGAACCATGCAAACACCCACATTTTCTACTACACGTGTGAGACTGAAGCTATATTGCATGATAATTCCATATATAATTCACATTACATACTGTGATAATTCTCAAGATATAAGAAAAAAATGAAGATAAGACAATTTTACAGAAAGATGTCTACGTTGTTTTTCTGTATTTAATACAAGCCTTGTGCTTTCCCCACACTTAACCACTCATTTCCTAGCCTCCAACTAAACTAAATTTACAGATGTACACAGCTAGGACTACATTCCCTTGTTCTCACTGCCTAAAATTTGGTGCCATTAAAGCACATAAATCTTGAAGGTAGCATTTTCAAAATTCCCAACATTTTTCAGCTTTTAAGACCCTCCTTCAGAGCCAAGTTGTGTTCAGAAACACTTGTCTCACTAGAAGTCAGTGAAGCAACTTTCAATGACTAAACTTTGTAAAAAGCAGTTGCCCTTAAAGTCTTCAATCAATTTGTCATTTTTGAAAGGTTTACCTCAAGCCTACAAATTCTTTTTCTAGTTCACCTTCCCATAGAAAAGAAATTAAAGACTGCTTTGATTGAACAAATATATCAAAACACAGTAACAGAAAATGTATTTTTTTTAAGATAGATCAGTTTGTATTTTTGTAAATAAACAGAGGTCATTTTCATGTTTTTAAATTGTCCTGTGTACCACTTTGGCATCATATTCAGGCATTATTTTATTGACAGTAGTATAGCTGATCAACTATAGACCATAGTGGAGGTATTATACTGAAGACAACTCATCATCAGGAAAATTTAACTTTGTGACAAGTTACTGCGCTGATGAGAAAGAGAGCTGGTTCTTGAATAGCTCCTTTGTGATGCTTACTTTTCCATGTCAACTGCTGAATGGCTGAAATATTGTCTATGTGAGATTTAGTATCATCATGAGAAATCATAACTTCACTTAAATGATGGATATATCAACATGAGATTAGCAAAATGTTTTGGCGGACACAGTATCATGTCACTGAGATTATCAATGAGTTTCTTCTATCATAGTGCTTGTGTTTACACTATATTTTCTCTGCTCCATTATATTGCTTTAATTTATCAAAGAGACCGCAAAAAGACAACTCCGCCTCTCCCTGTTGTAGATGGAATATACTCTCACCTCTCAGTCATATAAAGACACACACCCAGTATGGGGGAAAAAGGGGGCTAAGTTTTTGAGGGGGGGGTTGTTTTGTTTTGTTTGTTTTTGTTTTCTTTTTTTAAGTACACCATGGCTAAAACAACTTTTATTAAAAGTGTCAGGTGGGAATATGCTTGGGAGCAGCCTCTTACAGTTGAGGCTGAGCCACACTGGCTCCTTTCAAGCTTGGTCAATTTGCTAAAGGTTGATATCAATGCTTGCTTTTGCAAGACAGAGCTCAAGAAATCTCAATTTCTTCTCTAAAGAAATATTTCTTCATTTCTTCTTTTGATCTTCAACGTTAGCCAAAGTCTAGGGTCTTTGAAAAGTGCTGCAAAAAAAACTTAAATCCCTACTGCCAAGGCTAGCTTTGAAGACCACTAAGTAAACAATGTCATTTTAAAAACAAACCCTCACACTGCTGTAGAATAATTTCAATTTTGTTTCTGTTACTGCACACCATAAAAAAGACTATATAAGACATATGCAGACGAATTACAGAAGGCAGGTCAGAACAGAGGCATGTCCATAAATCCTTCCACCAGGACGGATTGCTCAGTAGTTAGCACATCCAAGCCAGGTTTCATAGTCCAGCCTCATTTCCTTCTATCCCATCCTGTCATTACTGATGGTTATAGCCACCATACTCTTACCAGGACAGCACAGCTGACTATTGTCCACTAAATGCAGAATATTTTGAACATGCTAACAACATCCTATATTGAAAAAAATCAGAGTTTTAATGGAATTTCTCATCCTTGTACAAAAGCAATACTTAAGTGATCTAAGCAGCATCCCCAATTACCAAGTGGGACAGATATTTTTAGTTACAAAGACATAGTTTCCAGCAAAATTAAACTGTTTGGGCTGAAATTTTCCTTTCATATAAACATGAACTTTAGTTTTCACAAACAAATCAATTGAAGAATACACTCTATGAAATCCTGGTGGCCTTTTCTTTGAGTAGCTTTAGATCATGCTTGCTTTTGAGCAGGAACTGGCAATGTGTCAATGAAAGGTCTGTCAGTTGTGAACACACCCGCTTTGTTTACTCATAATTTTCCCAGATCTCTCTAGCCTGCAGAAGATAAAAATCTGTACACATACCTTGTAAAATTAACTTACATTTCAATACCTAAACTCTCTAAATCTACGCTGGCACAGCTTCCCTTGCAATCACAACTAAACTGCCACTGTTATGTTACACAGGATCTCAGTTCCTCAACTGGTCAAGTACCACAGAGAATTGCAGGAAAAAAATAATTATTTTGTCCTCATATCAGGGCTGGAACAGCATGCAGTAACTGCAACTTGCTCATATACTGAATAAAGAGAAAACAAAACATCAAATAGCTTGTCAGTTTAAAGAGTGCTTTCTGATGGAGGGGAGGGAGGGGTGAGAAGGGAAGATTCTTAGAGGCACAGAAACTACAGAGAAAAAAGTTGCAAGCATATAATTAAACTCTGTACCATAATGCATACATACAAGGTACCAACTGAGATTACAGGACCAACATTGATTCTAGCATCCAACTTTTCAGTGTTGCATTTTACAGTTCAATAACATTCTTTTCAAACAAAGATGGATGTTTTCCAAGCAAAAAGTGGAATGTTTTCTTTAAATTCTGATCCCAGTTGTTTGATGTGATCCAAGCTGTTGAACGTCTGAACCCACACAGAGTTTCACTCAAGCTTGCACAAAATCAGAAGTCCTTTTGCATGTTATATGGTACCAGTTATGAGAGCTACACAGACAGGTGTTAAAGACAAGGATTCACATTTGCATTTAACCTTCCTAAATTTTGTACTTTTAAAGGTGAAAAGTCTGAAGATATTTACTTCTGTATTCAAAGACAGTATTAAAATAAAGGAAATGATCCCCTGATACGAGGAAGTTATTTACCTGTGCTTTGTTTTACTGATAACATTTGGAGCTTGGGCTTGTTAAGAAAGAGGTTTCTCCAGAAAAAGGAAAAGCTGCATATTTATTAAATCAAAACAGGTTCTGATACTTGTCCTTCTCCCAAACTGCAGATGATTATGAGGTCTAAGACAAGAAGCATAAGCACAGCTTAGCAATTTATTTATTTATTTTTAAAGGCTCTGGACGTCTCATGTGTCAAACAGGCATGTGCATTATGCACATGAAGCGGGGGACATAGACCAGAAATTTAAAGGAGCTGTTTGTGATTTTGGATGGGATGTGGCACACAGATGAAAGAGCAAACATTTTTCCCCTTGGTTTAATGCTAGCACTGGATTCCTAAATTAAGCCCAGCAGGAAACAAACATCCACCACAGATTTCAAAAGATATCTCACATCTTTGTATTAAAACGTGTTATTTTAAAAGTCCCAAATGCTGCATGTCTGAATTTTATTAAGTCCAGAGCCAACATAGGAAGTCCTATTTGATTTATTTAAAAGAATGCAGAAAATATTAGTGGACAATGGGATGTAAATTGCAGAAAGCCAAAGAAAAATTGAGGAGCACGAGATAATGGTCTTGATGCTATTATCTGTAAGAATACTAAGGCCGCAAGGCTTCTAAAAATTACTTTGATGACCTTGAGAGCTTGCTCAGACTGAAGAACATCCAAGTTAGCATATTTTCCTGGGGGGTGGAAGGAGGACAGTCTGGATTTTTCTTTTCCAAATGGACAGGGGAGATGTTTCTGATGTGCACTTCCGATTTCCTTCTACACCAAATAGCTACTTGCTGTACTCCCGTGGAGAGCAAAATTAGGCAGACATCATCCTGCACGTTCCTCACACATTTCACGTGATTCTTAGTAAAAAGAACAACAACTCTAAATCCAAACACATATTCAGTTAAAATGTCCAACCCTGAAAATATTCTTTTCTTCTTATGCTGAGCTTTTATTTTGGAGGTTGCAGATTTTTTTTTTCTTCTTTCCCACTGACTTTGATGATGTTTTGGGATTAAAACAAGGAGCAGGCAGTTCCCATGAGATGAAAGACATAACTGCAAAGGACACTTACTTAGATTAAAACAAAAACTCTTGGCGTATGAGATGTTGCTATGTATTTCTTTAAAGAAACATTCCCTTGAAGGGCCTTCAACTTCAATATTGTAAATAATTTCCTGCTTTTATAAGCAATAGTTGGAAATAAAATGTGGGGTTTTTTTACTCAGCAGCTGATGAATATTGTAACAATAGATTTCCAAGTATGCTAAATGTATTATTACAGACAGAAAAAAAAGTAGCTCCAAGTTCTTCTGTAAACAGTATCAGTAATAAAACTTAAGTTTCCATCTAATTTGTGGCTAATTATAATTCCTGACCACCTTCACACTTCCATGTCTCCCCAGAGATACTATTTCAGAGATGTTCCCCACATCCTTTCCTAATCAGCTAACTCCCGGCTGGGCACAGAGGCAGCCCCTGCCATGGCAAGTCCTGAGCTGGATTTTGGAGGTTTGGCCAAGCTCTCAGGCCAAACAGAAGAGATGTCTGGTGAGCTCATGTGTCTCTCAGAAAGGACTAATTTACCTTCCTCCTCAAGCTAGTCACTTATTTCATAGTGGTTTTAGTGCTTCCGCTTCAAGTCCTGCCCAGCTGCCCTGCAATTGGCCAAGACAATGAAACATTACTGGGTAAAAAGATGTAGAGCAGGGGGGGAAAAAAGCAAAAGTCTTGTTTTGTTTGGAAAGTAGGCTAAAGACACAGCTCAGAAGTACTGTTGACAATGGAATTCTGTGAGCATGAATGAACTTTCTTACATTCTTGGGTCAGGAAAGCAAGAGTGGAAAGGAGACCTTTGCTTTCTGTTCCTGATATTACCGTTGCACACAGTACAAGCCAAGTTGATTTATGCTTCCGTTCATGCATGGTACACACATCTTCCACACTGTGATCAAGATTAATTCATTAGTTATAATATACTTTGAGATCTGTGGGTAAAAATGCAAAGAACTCTAAATGTGCAGTTTCTAACTCAGGCCCTGACTTGCATCACAAGAGAAGGGTGTATGTGCTGCTTCGGGGTTTCTAAATTCGTTGCCTCTGGCTCTCAGTTTCACATATCATCATAAGGTGTTTCCAACACCCTCACATTTCTTGCTCCAACTTTTGAACTCCACCATTGGCTGTGAGATTGATGAAGTAATGGATTCACTATGAAATGGCTTGAAAGTAGAGCTCAAAGGCTTGTAGTGAACGGGGCTACATCTGGCTGGCAGCTGGTCACTAGCGGTGATCCCCAGGGCTCAGTTCTAGGGTCGGTCCTGTTCAACATTTTTATCAATGATCTGGATGCAAGAGTTGAATGCATCTTTAGTAAATTTGCTGACAATACTAAACTTGGAGGTGTTGTTGACTCACTGGAGGGACAAGAGGCCTTGCAGAAGGATCTAGATAGATTGGAGCACGGGGCCATCAGCAATGGCATGAAGTTCAACAAAGGTAAATGCTGGGTTTTACACCTGGGATGGAGTGATGCTGGACACAGGTACAGACTGGAAGATGAGTGGCTGGAGAGCAGCTCTGCAGAAAGGGATCTGGCGGTAGGTTGACAACAGGCTCTGCATAAGCCAGCGGTGTGCCCTGGCAGCCAAGAGGGCAAACAGCACTTTGATGTGCATTAAACACAGCATAGCCAGCCAGTCAAAAGAGGTGATTCTCCATCATTTTTATTTATTTTTATTTTTTATTTTTTATTTTTTGTTTAGCGTTGGTACAGCGTCACCTTGAATACTGTGTGCATTTCTGGGCTCCACAATATAAGAAGGATGTTAAGGCACTTGAAAGCATCCAGACGAGGGCAACAAAGCTGGTAAAAGGGCTGGAAGGCATGTCCTGTGAGCAGAGGCTGAGGACACTTGGATTGTCTAGTCTGGAGAAAAGGAGGCTGAGAGGTGACCTCATTGCTCTCTACAGCTTCCTAAGGAGAAGTGGAGAGGGAGGTGCTGGTCTCATCCCCTGGTAACCGATGACAGGATGCATGGGAACAGCACAAAGCTGCGCCAGGGAGGTTCAGACTGGACATTAGGAAAAGTGTCTTTACCATGAGGGTGGTCAAATGCAGGAACAGGCTTCCTAGTGAGGTAGTTGATGACCCATGCCTGTCAGCGTTCAAGAGGCATTTGGATAATGCTCTTAATGATACTTCTTTAACTTTGCATCAGCCCTGAAGCAGTCTGGCCGTTCGACTCAATGATTTCGGTAGGTCCATTCCAACTGAACTATTTTATTCTATTCTAACTCTGATTAAAAATTACATAGCACCCTAGGAAAATGTTGACAGAGGCAGAAGCAAATATTAGTTAACATCTAACACCGATCTCTTATAGAAGGCCTAGAAGTATCAACCTCCGATGTAATAATTTAGTATACCTTTTGGAAAGATGAGTCCATCATTTTCAAGTTTATTTTTGATACAGAATAGAATAGATTACCTACTCAGATGTAGAAAATATAAAAGGTGTGTTTATTGATCTTTGCCAGCTTTGGAATCTAGGAAAGAGATTCGCCTCCTCCCGATACATTTCTCTGCTTCCTATTGTACTTAAGGTTCTTATTTCTCCACAATCCTAAAATGCAGATTTGTCTTTTTATCCTGGATCCTGTATTTGCTTCCAATCACTCGGCTGTTCTTGCAGAGTTTTTCATCAAAATTTGCCTTCATATTCTGAAGTAACAATGTTTTGTCAAATTGTTCCAGAAGTGTCAGACAAAGATTTGCTTGCTTTAAAAGCAAAAACAAACCATGTTTGAAAACACTGGTGTGCCATAACTGCTATTTATTATACTTACTAGTGATATCATATCACCATGACCTGTGCCTGTCTCTTAGACATATTTGATCAGTGGTCTTACACAAAAATTGTGGAGTCAAAGGGGAAAAGAGCGTTGGGGGGGGGGGCGCACAAGCACACAGAAACACTCTGCTCTTGTGAGTTTTGTGAAGTCTTGTACAACTCTGATTCCCAATTCATGAATTTCATACAAATACAAAACATTCTTAAAGCATATCTGTATCTGAATACATGGTTATTCCAAATTGTTTTAAATATGCATGCAGCTTACATTAATACTTATCTAAGTAGAAAGGATGTTTTAAAACATGAAATAAATAGAATATACTTACAAATTTCACTGGGAATGCCAATAAATTCATTAGGGGTAGCAATCTCAAGAAAAAGCTATAAAACCCAATCTGCACCTGAAGGTGACCGTTATACATGGCTCAAAGATATTTTGGTATGGATAGACTTCCGTATTTCTGAAAAATTAGACTCTAAAAGGCTTTTCCCCAGCTATGGAATATTTCTTAAGTGCCTTCATACTGGTCATGACCTCTCGATGAACAGCTTTATGAAAGTGCCCAGTGGATGTCAGTGACCACTTGATCACATTTTGGACTCAACACCACTGTACTGACTGACCACATCTTGTTAAATGTGTGCATTCCAAATCTGGAAAAAGAATTTTACCATAAATAAACAGAAAGGTGAGCTGATACACGCTTTTGCTAAATTAAACCAACAGCTCAGCATCTTTTTTTTTTGCTCTCTCTCTTTTTTTAAAACATAAAACTCATCTTTAGTGACCAATAAACAGACTGAAGTCCATGTTTCGCTCTCCCATTGATTTCAAGCACCTCTTCATTTCAAGAGAAAGAGATGAAGCCCTCAATTTTAGCTATACATCACCATTCTGCAAAGACTACTTCAAAAACTGTTCAAGGGATTAAAAAATGACAAATGTAAATCATGACTGTTTTCATGGAAATGGTGGTTTATCTTTAATTCTGCACTGTCAATAGCTTTAATGTCACCGGATGCGATGAAATGCAAGAACTTTGGTATAATTACCTCAGCGTATTTATGTGAATTGATTTTTAAAGATTCACCTTAGGGAAGTAGATAGGGGATGTCTGGGAAAAAAACATCAGTTCCATCCACAGAGTGGAACTGATTATATGTTATGGATGGCTTATGTCTAGGACTATAAAAAATTGCAGGTGACTTTGGTTAATAGAGGAGCTATCAGTCATCCTGAATTATTGACATATTTTTGTGTAGTGTAGCTTCAAATATCTCTCTGTTTTCTTTTTCACCCTCAAAATCTAAACATTCAGAGCTATCACCCAAAGGAAGGTCACAAGGTTGAACACAGCAACAAGCTGTTCCAGTACCTGTGATGCTATCAAAAACAACCTCTTATCTTCCAGCTGGTACACAGGAGAAAAGTTTAACTCTCCTCTTCCATTAGCTTCTCTTAAGATCGCTTTATATCAAGAGATAAAATCCAATCTAAAAATTATATCCAGAAACTGTTCTGCAGTGATCAGAGAGCGTGTTACACCCTTCTTTTGATGCTTAAGCACAATTACCAAAAGGATTCACTGCAAGACAGGAAACTCTTGAAAATATTAGAAAATGTCAGGATTCTCAATTACTACCACATCATTGTAAGGGGAGACCTATAGACTAAAATCAGGAAATTTAGAAAGTGTAACACATTTAATCTTTATTTCAAAATACACATCATAACTAATACTGAAGGTGTCCTGGAGAAAGGAAAAAAAAAAAAAAAAAAACTACCTTCATCATCCTTTCCAATTGTACAATATACAATCCTTAAGACATGACCATGCTCTTTCCACAGGATCCCCATCTCTTTCAACACTTTGAATGGACAGTGATAACCGAACAAGTGATTATTAATTATTTGGCCTTACTCTTACTATTCAGTATGAAAATCCCATATATTGTTTACTGTGTACTATTCAGAGCCTGATTTGAACAATGAATTACTCATTTGCTTGTGGGTTTTCCTCCAGTGATCACCACAACAACATCTGAATGTTGCAAATGCAAACATTAAATGATTCATTTTCACATCATCTTTGTGAGATGAAGTGAATGATATCATTGTATGCATGTTACAGAAGGGGGGCCACAACACAGAGATATTAAAGCATCTGCTAAATCCAAGTGTGTAAACAGAGATTTATAAGGCCAAGTTTCTTCAAAATACTTACATTTTTCACACCATTCAAGATAGCTTCAGTAACAGACATGGATCACACCCCAGGCCTCAAAGCAGGCCCCTAGAAAATGAGAAACACAATAATGATCCCCTGAAAACATTCTACTTTTAAACTACATTGCACATAATATGTGATGAGACAAAGATATTGACAGTGTAAGGGAAGTGAACAAGCAGTTACACTGCACGGCTATAAAAGAAGGTAAACAGCAAAAACTCAAATACATCAACAGAGGCTCCAAAGCACGATAAGGATTCGTGCCATACTGCTTTCAGAGAATGCCACATTTGCAATCTTCACCACTAGTATACAGCTAAGATTGCTTGGTTTATGTTTCTCTCATCTTCCCCAGCTAGATGAGCTGCTGTGGAAAAAGGAAGAAAAGGAACACCACCAGGCTCATTTCAAACCTCAATCCAAGTGGGAAAAATCTCAGAATCTCCAAAGGGGCAAAAAGCAAAGTGATAATAAATAGCTGAAGGAAACCATGCTCCAGGGATCAGCCTCACCAGAGAGCCAGGAGCATGCCAAGATAGCATAACATCAGAGATTAAAAAGCCTTGGGACTGTGTAGGTTTAAGCAACGGGGGCCATCTTTAATCTTTCTTTGTTAGATGTAATTCACTCAAATACATCTAACCTCATTTAAAAAAATAAAAATAAAAAATAAAAAGCCCACATGCTAAAACTACGTATCTACACAGTCTGTATTATGACAACTTCTTCCACAGTTTGACCCTTTCCCAGCACCTAAAAACTGACAAAACTGTGCATGCAGACTGCCTGGCATCTAACTCAGTCTGCCGATAAATGGCTGTCTTAACACAGGATATTCCTTTCTTGACTACAAGCAAAAACAGTTCCAAACTGTGTTAAACTTTCCTAAGGAGCAGGCACAGAGAGAGAACTGCTTTGGTGGAAAAAAATCCTTTCAGAATTACTGTACTATGAAAATAGAAGGTTTTCTGCTTCAATTCCAATATTCACAATATTTCCATGAGAAACACAGCTGGATACAGACTTACCATATGCAGGTCAGCACACATGTTATGTTCAGCAGCTGTAACCAAGCAGGCTGCTCCTTATAGTCCAACACTGATCTATCTTTTGGAAGCGACCCAGAATATGTTCCCAGTTCTGCAACAGGGCTCTTACAGACTGTGAACATGTTACTGGGAGATCCGTTCCTCAATGCCTTCAAAAATCTGACTCCGTCGCTACAACCCGAATCAAGTTGATAAAAGAGAGGAAAAACAGGTCGGTCCCATACTCAGACCTGTGCAGTTTTTCATTCATTAATACCAGCTTTTCCTCACTGCTTTCTAGGAAGTCTGCAAAACCCCCTCTGAATTCACTAATCCCCTT
Source organism: Anseranas semipalmata (assembly GCA_013399115.1). NCBI lineage: Eukaryota > Metazoa > Chordata > Aves > Anseriformes > Anseranatidae > Anseranas > Anseranas semipalmata. Next base: position 91,163 of record VXAA01006869.1, on the reverse strand, counting down.
GCATTGCTTGCAAACCCAGAAGCTCCTATGGTCTTTGCAAGATTCCCCATACTCACCAATCTGGAAAATGGGGTTCATCACTAACAGCAGTAGTGCAATGAAGCTCAGTCTTCCTTCCTCATTGCTATCCCCCATCCACAAGGTGCCACCATACCAGACAAAAGACTACGGTGGCTTACATTGGCTCCCTGCTTGATTCCTTACAAGCTCTTGTAACTACACGAAGGGGAAAAACATCTCCTGCCAGACCCTGATTCAGGTCATGCCATCCATACATCCACTGGTACTGTCAGCAATGAGACAAACACTCCAGGCCATTTCAAGAGCCTTCCTCAGACAGCCACAAAAATAGTTTCCTGACCTTTATTTGTTATCATTTGCTTGACTTGGATGCTTCAGTTTCTAACAGTCACTGGATTTAAAGAGACTGGGTTTGAAACGTTGACCACTGCTGAGTTACAGGCCAGCTGTCAAGATCATACCGCTGCCATTCCTGCATGGAAGAGAAACACCTTTCTGCTCAGGACTGCTCATCTGAATCTCCACTATTCATATCACTCATAGTAGGTGTGTTTTCATATATAATTTTCTACCCTGTTTCTTCTCTTACATGTTATTTTAAGCCAAAAGACACTTTGGCTTTACTATATTAAAAATAAAAATAAAAATAAAAATAAAAATAAAAATAAAAATTAAAATTAAAATGAATAAAAGACATTTGCTTGGGAAAACAAACCTATCTCAAAAATTCAGCTCAGCCTTTATTTAACAGAACACACCAATCTGACATTTTGCAAGCTTTAGGCTTGTTAGCAGACCTTGGGGATATTTCAAACACTACTGGCTTTCTACGTTTGTTTCAGAAGCAGAGTAACATTGCCATGTATTACCTGTGAGTAAACTAAGAAGAAACCCAGACCTGAGGATCTCGCCCCCAGTTTCCTCCTAGAAGAACAATGTGGAAACTAAAGCAGCAAAAATGAGTCAGGGGTTTTATGAGAAGACTTAAAATCCCCAAGACAAAGCCTAGACTTACACCTGAGAGACAAAAGGAAGGTGAAGCAGTTCCAGCTTCAGAGGGCAAGCTGAGAACACCAGGCGCACCAGTAGGTAGTTTTAACTGGGACAAATGAGGGCACAGACAAAAAGCACATTAGCAAATACCAGTTCTGCTGTAGCTGTAGGAAACACCAAGTGGTTTAGTGCATTCAGACATAAAATCTGCAGCACAGGCATTTGATAGCTATAAGTCATGCAAAAAGTCTTTCATATTTTTGCTAAAAATCTGCATTTGCTGTCACTTTGTATCAACCTGCACCAGAACATCTGTACACAAAAGAAGACTGCTTAGAAGTCAAATCACAGAATCACAGAATCGTTCAGGTTGGAAGAGACCTCCAAGATCACCTAGTCCAACCTCTGACCTAACTCTAACAAGGCCCACACTAAACCATATCTCTAAGCTCAACATCTAAACGTCTTTTAAAGACCTCCAGGGTATGCTGTGATAATTCACAATGTTGTAAATACTGAATGCAACTTCATTGTTCTACTATGCACTTGCATTCAGCTTTTAAAAATCCTAACATACTCTTACCTTGACAATAGTGCTTATCCCATTAAAAACATACATATACATTCCCTTCAATATATGCCTGCTGTTTAGACTATGGTTTATTTTATACTATCATATAGTGCAATTCAACATGTTTTTAGTGGGACAATTAGCAAATATGGGAAGAAAAAGGGATATTTTCTTTTTCTTTGTATCGACTTCAATTAAAAATGTATGTTTGGAAAAAATATTAAATATTTATTTTCTACCTTTACATTTAGATTGATCCATAAGAAAACAATTTCTCCACTGGGCTATTAAATGAAAAAAAATGTTATAGGCAGTTAGAAATATTATATGTCATGATTTTTAATAACCCATTTGAAAAACTCTTACTTAATATTATATAAATACATATCTTTATTTGTTACTAAGTTTTAATACAATAAATCTGAAACTGAATTTTATAATGGAGTGCAAGCTCAGGTCCCATGGCTATTAGAGATTTAGAGAGCTGAGGAAACTTCACTCTTACCCTTCCAGCTGCTAACAGATCACTCTAATGGCTCCCTCAGGCTGGGTTCAGGAGCAACATCAACACCCTATAGAAAGAGCTGCAAAATTTGATACCCTCTTTTGTAGCCTATTTCCCTCAGGCCAAACTGCAGAGCTTTCACATGGAAGAGGGGCAAAAGAGAATAAAAAGACTTTTAGAAGTGTGTCTGTCTTACACAGTAAGTAAAATTACAAGTAAAATTAGTTGCCATTGTCTCACAGTAGAGAAAAACACCTCCCTGTCCCATCACAAGCTGCAAGACTGTGGCCCTACTGTGCACACCCCTGCAGTAAGAACAACTTTGTTATTGTGAAAGTGCACTAACGCTGCATTCAAACGAGGCCAACAAAACAGGAGTAAGATTGGTCTGAAAATTGTGTATTTTTTTAAAATACATTTTTTTTGTTTTTTTTTTTTTTTTTTTTTTGTAATCTTCTGTCTCTTGAAGCTTCACTGTGAAATTCTATCCTATTGCAAACCTTTTCTTTCTAAACTGGAAGTGCTAAAAAGAAACTTTCCTTTCTATAAAAAGGAATAACAAGTTTTTATGGAATTATTCTCCAGGAACAAATATCACAGGTATCACTCAATCTTTACAGACCCCGGTCCTAGACTGAAGCTGTATTGAGTGCTTCTGCAGAACACTCACTTCATATTTAAATTAAAAAAAAAAAAAAAAAAGGGGGGGGGAGGGGGGGGGGAGAAAAAAAGTGACCGATTAGAAAAAAGCTGGAAATGTGCCAGGTACTCTATTCAAAACACCTTGAAACAAACTGCATTGCTGTCTATATTTGGAAACCATAAAAAAGATGCAAAACTAAAACCATATACATACAAAATATACGTTCAGGCTTCATTGTTTTCAAAGGAAACAAATACAGATAAACTACAAGGATAACATATGGTTTGGATACAAATGTGGTTTGCATCTGTTACTGGTTAATTAGTTCAAACTTTACCCACAATGGAGTTTTGGAGACACAGAGATACAAGTTAAATAAATAAGCCACATTTTATAATAGTGAGCACAGCCACAGACCTAAAAATCACAAAATCCAACCAACAGGTCTTTCAGCCTTGCAGAATCGCCCTTCTGGGCTGGAGCACTTCTCAGCAGATGAGGCATGAACACCACCATCAGGGGAGCTGAGCCTTCTCACCAGTCTGCTGTCATCTCAAGTCAGTTACCTACACATCGAGTCTTACTTCTGTTACCAGGAAAACATACTTGATGGCACACACTTGTTGAGCTAACTAGTGTTAGCTAGTGTAGTAGTGTAATTGAGGCCAGTCATCAAGCAGCAGACAAGACTAACTCAGACTTTCTTGAGCTAGCCTTTGTTTACTCCCATCAGTCACAATGAGTTTCATGCACACAAAAAGTAGCAAGCACAATTCTTCCTGAAGCATTCTCTCCACTTTACAAAGTTTAATGTAAAAAAACTTGTCTTTTTTTTTAAAAAAACTATTATATCATCATCATGAAGGTGAAAATGATAAAACTATTAAAGCAGACCTTCAAAATGTTTGTGTCCTAACTTTGGCTATTTCTCTTTATTTTAGCTAAGAAGTTATAACTAATGCACACTCAGTAAAGGACACGCTTACTAACTAGTCACAACATTAGCCTGTGTTAAGGATTGTTATAAAGCTGTAACTTCACATCTCCACAGCTTTATCTTCCATTTTCAGCATATATAAAACAATACCTATAAAATAGCAGTAAGACAGAATCAAAATAGTGTATCATTATGATTATCTGTAATGAAGGTAATTCCTTAAATCTTATTCACACATACATCCATTTTAAAGAGAAAAAGGAAAGCTGATTATAAAAGATACTTCATAATAACAGACAGTTATTTTTAAATGATCTCGGGGCTCTTTAGAGATGCTAATTTTGAAACTTGCTATATAACCCTACGAAAATCTTCTATTGGCTATGTCAGTGCAAGCACTTGTATTTATTGCTGCTGAGAAAAAAAAAAAAAAAAAGTGAGAAAAAGATGAGAAAATGCACAAGTTCCCAATACTTACAACAGCATTCTGGAAATCTGACTATAGAACACTACATTTTATTGATCTCCTTTTGTTACCATACAACATTTACCTTCCTTTCAAAAGTGTATTGAGGACTAACCATAGATTGTTTCAGCAACAACAACAACAAAAAGTGAGTCAGTCAAGAAACTACTCCCGGTTTATCCATAGCCTCAATATGCAATTTTGGGAAAGACATTTAAATTCTCTTTCTTGTTTTACTTCCTTTCAGTTTCTTTTTCTTTTTCACTTAAAAAAAAAAATACTCACGGAAGCAATTCTTATTGACATCAACACTCTCCCTTACTAAGGAGGAAGCTACTTTTCTCCCACAATTTTCCCTCATGAACTCCCTGAGTTATGAAATCCTTTTAAAGTAGTAGGTCATTTCAATAAGACATAAAGGAGACCAGGAAAAAAAAAATCAGCTTCTTTCCTGAACAAGTGTCACTTCTATTTATTTCAAGTGTAAAAACCAATGATCACAAGTTCAGAATATTTATATTGCAACCCAGTCCTCTTGGTCCATGGACAACTGATATTTTTTTGTTAAACAGCGAAAATCCTTACGGACTCATCAGATCTTGACAGTTTTACAGCACTCCTAGCAAGATTTTGCAACAGAACAGTACTTTAAAACCAGACCTATTAGTCAACATTTATCAATGCAAGTTGATGTGAAGTCATCTTTATACTACACTGAAGTGATATTCTCTGAGCCCTGAGAAGTGTCTCATGAGGCCAGATAATTCTAGGTACTCTGATCTCCAAGAGATCTCCGTATATACCTGGATCACCTACAGAAGTGAGAGATCTGAGTACAGGTGCCATAAGGATGTTGAGCTGCATCTCGGACAACAAGAAGCATTGCCTATTCCTAGCTTCCAGTAAGCAAACACCTTCCTGCTAGACTTTGTTGTGTTCACAGATTATGAAGGTTCAACAGTGTTAGCAATAGCAAGTCACAGGCACAGCAGACAAATTAACTGGAAAAAAATAAAAATAAAAAATAAAAATAAAAATAAAAATAAAAATAAAAATAAAAATAAAAATAATCTTACATTTCTTCCAGGACTGAGTAAGTATGACAAGGCACCAAGTCACTAGTGCCTAGTGCATTACAACAGTTAGATATACAGTCTGATGAGCTATAAGAGGAGAGGAACACAAAGAAAGGTTGAAGTCACAGCAGCCAGGCAGGTGTACCTATAAACCTCTCAATACTACTTACTTGCCTTTGCTACTATTTCAGTCAAAAGCAAGCAAGATGTTTGTCCCACAGTATTCTAAGTCTACGCTGATCTCACAGAAATAATCTAATAAATCATCCGCATAACTGAATTACTTCCTCTATTCTCCTTGCTCCCTCCCTCCAAGCAAATCAAATTGTGTAGTCCCTATAATATATATTCTATCTCACTATAAGGTCACAGATATCTATACAGATGTAATCTTCCTAGTAAAATGGTAAGCAGGATACTAGAAATTGAGCATTTGCTAAAAAAGCAAAACAAAACAAAAAATCAGCATCTCAACATATTTTTTTGGAGAATGTTGTTCGTAAAAAAAGACAGCAACAGTCCAGGTACCGGCAAGCTCCTCCTTGCTGTTCTTTGTACCCACAGCAAGGTTACAAAAGAACCAGGCTAGCAAGCAATTTCTGCTCTCCTTGCACTCATAAATGGTTTACTGACTCAGGATAAAGGTGATGCGGTAGCAAAATAGTTTCCTCTCCTCACAGAAAGTCAAAAGACACACCAAATATTCAAGAGCATATTGTAACTAATAATGAAATGAATAAAATAATGATTCTGATCACTAGTACTGGAAATTCTACTCTCATCCCAAAGTGGTGCATTTTTGCCAGATTCCTTCTGAATCTGGTTAACTTGCTGAAGTACTGTTAATATGCTTACATACAGTAGCATAGGAAATGAATCGTATCTGGCCTGCATGGAAGTCTTTAAAATATGCACATATTTATCAGTCTCGCCCTACATGCATAAATCTACCTTTACAATTTCTGGAAAACACTGATAAACACTGCTTAGAAGACAAGAAATGTACAAAGAAAGAAAAGGAATGAATTTACATGGGAATTTACTGCGTCTGCAGGTCATACAAATGAACCCAATTTTTCCCACAATTAAATCTATGGTGTTATCAAGACAATCAGTTTATTTTAAGACTGTCAACCCAATATATAAATTTCCTTTTGTGCTTGAAATGCCTTTATCAGATAAGATAGCTTTTGTTTAAACTGCTATTTTCAGCCTTTGCTTTGGGGGTTTTGAATATACACAGTGAAGTAACTTGAGATTTCCTACCCTGTTTTAAAATGTGTTTCTTCTGTCTGTTTGTATTTTGTAATTTCCTGTCAAATAACCTCACCATAATTAACTTTCCTTGCTCCAACCTACTACTATTTCTTCTCTCTCTTTTTTTTTTTTTTAAGCCGTTCCCACTTCCTGAGGATGGTAATAAAACACTGATTACATTCGGCTGTTATCTGCCTTTTCTTTCCCTCCTTCCCCCCTCTCTCACTCTCTTTGTCAAAGCCAGCACTCAGGTTTCAGCTCCTCATGGACTGTGAAAGGCACATCATGGAGAGAGGAAGCAAATCAGACTGCAGGAATCCAGATTCATTAGAGTTTATTGGGTCAATCAGCAGCTGGACCAGAGCCAGACGATTAGGTTGTGCTGCCCCTGAAGCCTGGATGCATCGCACTCCTTCCAGAGCCGAGTGATTTCCGTCTGTAGCAGACACCCTAACATCAGCATGTCGGCACTGGGCCCTGCTGTCTGCCATGGGGTGGAAAGAGGGAAAGGAAAGTTGTGGCATGCTGCTGCTTCAAATCACTTTAAACTAACTCTAGAACAAGTTGATTTGGCTGATTTATTTTTCATTAAGCACGAAGCTGCTCATTTTTGCAACTGAATTCTCTCATTGCTCTTTGCTAATTTCTACAAAAAGAGCCGTGTGCTAATGTGTCACCATACAGAGCCTGCAGACCACTTACTTTTATTCATCTGTAATTTTTGAATCTCTTCCATTTGTCTTCAGCTGGACACTTCTGTTTCATCTAAGTTCAGTCTCCACTTACCCCTCTGTCTCCTCACTCTGTTCCCCATTCTGCTGTCCACAAGACCACAGCCCTATCTATTTCAACAATTACTCTATTTTCCTCCTTTCCCTATCTATAAACTCATTGCAAGCATAGCCTGAAGCCAATGCACTCACTTTCTCTCTTCCAACTCTACCCGGGATCACATCCAGCCCAGCTTCTGCCATTTCCCTTTGAATGAAACTGCTCTCACTAAGGTCATTCGTGACCTCTTCCTGGGCAAATATCAAGTACCTCCCTCTGTTTTCCTCCAGATTGGCCCTTCTGGTTCTTTTGATGTTGCTGATCATCCCTGCTCTGACATCTCATCCTCACTGAGCTTCCAAATCAGTCATTATTTTTCCTGTCAATGATTGTTCTTTGCTCTGGATGGCCCACAGTATCAATGGGAACTTCTGAAAGCTCTGCCACTGACACACTTCTTCTCAGGGAGGTATATCCACTCTGGCCAGCAGCCCTGTATCAGATCAAGCAGCTCATGAGACCACGTCATCAGACACCTCTTCCCCCTCTAAGCCATTTCCTTCACACTCATACACATGCCTCATTTTACCCCCAAATTTTCAAGTTTTACACTTTGTCACCAACATAAATTATCTTGTTCTCATACTGAACACCTCCTCTCCAAAACTTCCTCCTCTCCCTACCACTGATGACAACACTGGGATTTCAATGCTTACACAACAGAAGATTCAAGATCACTTGTGATATTGCCTTTTCTCCTGAATACAACATCCATCTGCTCCCTTTCAACCCTTTTCTTCTAATCTCAGCAGCTTAAATCTCTCACTCAGTACTTTACCATAACCAGTCTGACAATATGTTCCCCTTGAGTGTCCCCAAAATATCACTGCCTTATATCAGGGCATAAAAGGTACAACTGCTGAATTCATCTTCCATTCTCTGCTCAATCAGAAAACCCCTAATTGAACCCTACAAACAATTTCCTAACATGGTGTGGCAGTTTTACCCTGCTGGGCAGCTGAACTCCATCACAACCGCTCTCTCACTCCCCCTCCTCAACGGAAAAGGGGGAGAAAATAAGATGGAAAGGGCTCAAGGGCTGAGATAAGGAAAGGGAGCTCACCCACCAATTACTGTCACAGGCAAAACAGACTCAGCATAAGGGAATTAATATAATTTATTACCTATCACTAGCAGACTAGAACAGTGAGAAACTACAAGCAAATGAAAAACACCTTCCCCCATCCACCCTCTCCTACCTCCTCCCCCCGAGCGGCACAGGGGAATGGGGGCTCTGGTCAGTCCATGATGCTTCATCTCCACCGCATGGTCACTCTCTTTCCGCTGCTCCAGCATGGGGTCCCTCCCACGGGATGCCGTCCTTCCCACACTGATCCTGCCTGGGCTTCCCACAGACAGCAGTTCTTCAAGAACTGCTCCAATATGGGTCTGTCCATGGGGTCCATCCCTTGGGACCAAACTGCTCCAACATGGCTCCCCCACAGGCAGAGCTCCTGCCAGATCCCCTGCTCCTGCGTGGGCTCCTCTCCACAGGCTACAGGTCCGGCTCGGGGCCTGCTCCTGCAGGGGCTCTCCATGGGCCGTGGCCTCCTTCAGGCCACATCCACCTGCTCCACCGTGGGCTCCTCCACACGCTGCAGCGTGGAGATCTGCTCCGTGTGGTCCCCATGGGCTGCAGGGGGACGGCCTGCTCCACCCTGGGCCTCTACATGGGCTGCAGAAGTACTTCTGCTCCGGCTCCTGGAGCCCCTCCTGCCCTCCTTCTGCACTGACCTTGGTGTCTGCAGGGCTGTTTCTCACTCCTCTCTCCCAGCTGCTGTGGCACAGCAGTTTGTTCCCTTTCTTTAATCTGCTCTCACAGAGGTGCAACCAGCGTCACTCACTGGCTCAGCTCTGGCCAGTGGTAGGTCCATTTTGGAGACAGCTGGAATGGGCTCTTATCTAACATGGGGCAGCTTCTGGACTCTTCTCACAGAGGCCACCCATGCAGTCCCCTCTGCTAACAAACCCTTGCCATGTAAACCCAATACACATGGCACCACATATAAAGTTCTTTTTATACCCCCTTTTTAACTTTTTTCCAAGTTTTATATACTTCAAAACTTCCTGAATTGACATAGTAATCTTCAAGAAGCTACAACACCAAGTAGTGTGGCAACACAGAACTACAGATAGCTGCAGATAGCTGATAGCTGCAGGTCACACAATCAAGCATAAATCATACAGCCCAGAGGTGGACTACAGGTGTTGAAGGATTTGTGAAAAATGCTTCCTGTCATACCTTCGATTTTCGAGTGAGCAGCTATAAAGGTTACCTATTTCTACACAATTCGGGAACACTGAGATATTCAAGCTTCGCTTCCACCACTTTCAGATTTTTGTCCTGATGGTCATCTCGAGGTTTTGGTTTTTGTTTGGGCTGTTTTGTTTGCAGGATGGGGATGGCGGGGGGTATTTTCTACACTGAGTCCACATCTAAATTATGCTTGATCCCCACACAAGCAGCACCATTACATAGTAGCCTTCCTGCTGTTTGGAATTTATTTACGTGGCTGAATGTGTGTCCTTCTTCTGTGTGTCTAAACATTACTTGCAAATTTTCAGTCAGCCTGAATTCTGGCAAGTCTAACTTTCACCCTTTCCTGATAACTTTTTATCCTTCTTTGGGACACAAAATCCAGACTGCTGGAGTACTTACAAAAACTCCCAGTTTCTGTACTGTTCAGGTCCCTGAGCTCTCCAGTGCAGCCAACGTGCCTTGCTCATAGTTTGACAAACTCAAGTTTGCTATCTCTCAAAGACAACTTTTAATTAAGGACATACTTTTAATCTTCCCTTCATTTTAATTAAATCAATTCCTGATCACTTGGTCTGAAGTTACTTCCCAGGACTAGCTCTTCTATGATCTCATCATTAGTTGCTAAAACCAAAACAGATACTCTTATTCAGGATGTCCTTTCTTCTTGTTGGGTTGTTTTTGGCGTTTCTTTTTTTGTTGTTGTTGTTGGTTGGTTGGTCTTTTAAAACGATCTTTCATATTGTTCACACACACAGCCAGCCTATTACCTTCTATTTCTGTTCTTCCTGAACACAACAACTCATTCAGTACTACTTTTCCAGCAACACTATTGTTTTGCTATGTGTCTGTTGTCCTCTACAATGTTTGTCTTCACACGTATTTTGGATTCGTCCACCCTATTACCCTGGTATTTAAGTACAAACCTGGTATTTAAGCACAAACCTTTTCCTTGTTTCTAACTGACCACAACCAATTGCTTTGTTGGGCTAGGAACAAACCTTTTACTAACTGTCCTGTTGATTTGATTAACATCCCTATGATTTCTATCACTTTCTTTTTTCTTGCTGTCTTTCCATTACCCATTATTGTATCTTCTGCCTTTTCCATTTCCTGCACACTCAGGCCAGGGCATGAATATTGTATGAGCATCTTCAGATCTTTTCCTATCATTTCTTAACATATTCAGCTGCTGTAACACACTCAGTATCAAAGACTACTAACCCATACAGTGATGTAGACCATCCCTTAAGAAACGGTCTCTTTTCTTGAATGGATCCCAGTAGAAACACAGCCCTTTCTTCTGATCTGTTATGGGAGGCACCTACATGCCTTCTTTAGGGACAGGATGAATTCTGATCTCCAGAGTCCAGACTTTCTGCAGAAATCATGGCAAAAGTGGAACTGGGAATAGATCTGCATATCCTAATGGATTTCTGCAAAGAAAGAGCAAAACCACAGAAAGCACAGACATGCTGCTTAAAAATGTAGTGTGCAAGTGAGGGAGGTGGTCACTGGGGGCTGATCTCCAGAAACTGTACAAACTACAGGTAGAACGGATGTAGACTATTAAGTGATTTTAAAGTAAAGTTGATTTTTCTTTAAGGTAGTGGAAAGTAAAGGGAAATCTAGCAAGAAAAGGATAAAGTTAAAGGTGATATGTTTGGAGCATATTTTGTAGGAGCAATCTAAAGCAATATTAACAGGACAAAAGAGCACATATCAAAGTCAGAAAAAAGTAACATTGCAGACAGAGAGGCATAAGGTGATGAAAGACTGAGCAAGACTTTTGCAGTACACAGACCAGAAATGCCTTTTCTTCAGAAGTCTACAAGAATCTGAAAACTTCAGATACCTTTTGTGAGAGAAACTAAAAGAAAAGCCAAACTGAAGGTGATATGTCACAGACTGGAATTCTGTCCAGTGTAGAAAAAATGGTGAGACCACTACTTGGAAACATCAGAGATTTTGCTCTAACAAGGGACTTGAGTACAAACATATCTGAGCCATCAGAATAGAAAATTTGACTGTGACCTCATAAAATTACCCAGTGATAAGGTACAGAGAGTAAAGGGAAACCTGCAGAATAGAAGAATATCCTGCCAAAGATACAGATAATGACAGAAAGAAACCAAAAAAGTGTCAGTCATAAAAGTGCAGGGGGAATATGCCTGTTTTACAAATAAAAACTATAGGCATGGTGACTGCTGTAGATGACTAACAGATTCTCAGTGATCCTTAAATATTGTATCAAATCTTCAAATAACCATTTAGATGATTTTTTTTTTCCCCCAATTAACCCTGTATTGTATGCCACCATGTCCCTTGACGTCCTACATAACAGACCAACTGACCATTTAAAACCTCCTTGGAGACTCACTTTCTGCCATGCTACAATACAGTGGAGTTTACTGACTGGCCTATAAAGTGTATAGACTTTGCTTATACTCCTGCATCCCAATACCTGTGTACATTTGTCAAACTGTAGGGAGAAAAATCCTTAAATATTTCTTATATTTACCACTGGAAACAGTTTGTGTACTAGCAGCCAGAATTATGTTTACGAACAGAATAAACACAGAGAAGGATTCAGCACTTGCACTCTGTGAAGAAGCGTAATGCATTACAGCAGAGACAACAGCACAGTGCCTAACACTGCTTGAAAGAGGATTACATAATTTTACCTTTTTTCTAAAGGAAGAACCCCCTGTATTTTCCAGTAGAGTAAGCCTATGAGGTCTACGTAAGTTCAAAAAAAAAAAAAAAAAAAAAACAAAAAAAAAAAAAAAAAAAAAAAAAAAACCAAAACAAACAAACAAAAAAAAACCAACAAAAAAAACCCCTGCAAATTATTTCAAATTACCTGCTGTCAGTCTATAGCTTGGATAATGGAAATCCATGGTCTCTTGGCTTCCAGCACACTTCTTTGCAGGCTTTGGATTATTTGCCTACACTCACTATGATTTCCTTTTTCTTTGCTTGAAGAAAAATGTATTCTCTTACTTTGGCTGTAAGAGATGGCAAGAGGGATTAACACTAGACTTTGCACATGACCTCTTCTTTTACAGGGCACTGTGTGTCACAGAGGTTCATTAGATTTGTGTTTCCTAAACTTACTTCATTCAAAGAATGAAATTTTAAGATGGATGAATACTCAGCATAGCTGCTTTAAACAAAACCATCCCAATTTGTAAATAAGAAGTGATTAGAGAAATTAGCTGCAGAAATCAGTCACATTAATCAGCTGGTAACAGCAGATTGATGTGCAGCCACCAGAGCTGTCTAAACATTTTTGTTAACCTTTAACAAAAAAATGTGAAGGAATATGCTGCAAAACAGTTCAGCTTTAAATTGATAGGACATGCTCCTTTTGGAGAAGACTTAAGTTCTAAGTTTATTATTTTATTCAGATTTTGCCAGATAAACTAGTCAATAAAAGACCAATTTATAGTTTACAGTACTCCTTTCCACAAGTTCATCCCAGGCTATGAAAAACGACAGCCCATGGCAGGACACACAGCGTTTATTCAAAGGCAGATTGCAGCCAGGTCTCCTTGAGGGAGGCTGATGCTAAGCCAATGCACAAAGCAAAATGGATCATTAGAAAGCCTCTGAGGATTTCCTCCAGTGTTGCTTTCCCTCCCATTTTACCACTGGTTTTCTTGCAACCAAAATCACCCCAGAGCTGGAGAACTGTCAGTGCAACATAGTGCCACCTTGCCCCCAAGGAGAGGGCTGAGGAAGCAGGCTCAGGCCAAATGGTTGGTGGCAGTCCCATCACACCCTGGGGATGTCAGCCCACCCCAGTCTGGGACCCACACCAGCACCTCCCAAGCCGGCAAGACTACATCTGAAGGACCGAGATGGAAGGGAGCCTGCTGCGCAGTCAGTGCGGCTGCACGGTCAACTGGCCAGGTCTGTACTCTCAGTGACCAGTGCCGAAGCCCATACAGCACCAATTCTGCATGCACAGGGCATGAAATCAGTGCTGCCAATAGCACTGGAAGGGACGGTTCAACACCTGTAGCAGTAGTCAAGCTTTAGCATTGCCAGACACACAGTCTTAAAAATAATGAATTGAGTGTAAAACAACTCCTCCCAGGACTGACTTAACAATAACACTTAGTAGAGATATTCTTCCTTTTTGTTTTGCTTTCTAATTTTTGAGTTTGAAGAAGCATTTGATTCATGTTTCCAGGCTTTCTTCCAAAATGGCTAGAAATAGAAACCTGGCTTAAAAGAAGGTGAGGAGCAAGAGGGAGAGAGCAACCCCACAAGCAGTCTTTATCAAGTCATTTTCTTCCAAGAGCTGCAGTTTTCAGAGGAACACCAACACCAAAGTACACTCTGATAATACCATGCTTATGTCAACTATAACACATCTCATAATGTCTGTAAAATCAACCCTTTCAGAAGAAAACCTTACAAGGATGATCTTTAACCTAACTTTGTTCACACTGAACACAATTCATCTTCTCGGTAGCCAAGGAAGATCTATTGCATCCTCCATTATTTAAGATGCAGGATGCTAGACACAAGCACTAGAGCTTCTAAAGCAGGATGCACATGTTGTCAGATGGCAGGGAATTTGGACAAATTCAAGGAAATGCATTTTATTTTTCATTGTATACATCTACTTCTTAAGTTATCGTCAATCCTTGTTTACAAAGAGCAAAATTCTGTTTGGAGTCAATTCTTACTGAAGTCTGATTCAGATTTCATAGAGTTACAAGCTGGAAGGTGTATGATAAACTCCACTCTGTTACAATGGCATATCTCAGTTAAACTCAGCAGGGACATTTGTTTAAGTGACAAAAGAATTTGGTGACAATTCTTCTCGCTGGGTAAACTGCATTCATTCTGTACAGCCAATGAATAATAAATCAATGCAAATTACACTGCTTTATCACTAACAACCATTTTCTGGTCAGCTATACCACAGACTACAGTCTCTCCCACAGGAGACAAATAACCCCCAGTGACATAAAATAGGAGTTATTTATAGCCTGCAGGGGAACAATTGGGCTCCAACATATAATTTCCTCCACTCTTTATATTCACAGTGAATTTGGCCCTTAAAATCTTGGCTGTAATGAAGGCATGAGCTGCTTTCATCATTAATGCATGACTCTGCAAAGTATTCAAACATCAATTAAAATAATTAGCTGTTAGGCAGCTCCCCATGCCCCACAAGAAGTGCCTTACACTCGACAACTGGGTCACTCGTACCTTGTTTCTTCACCTCTAGTCTTCCCAGGTTTTTAACCGAGAGCGCAACTATCTTACCTTGCAAGCAGCTGAAGCTAAATCAAAGCGTCATGTTGGGACTGCAGACCTCTTGAGAGGGGCAGGTTTCTAACTGTCTCGAGAAAGAGACAGTGTAAAGCCACTCCTGCTTTGAAAGGTGTGGGAGCACAGCCACTCAGAGCTGTCAGGGAGCAACACAGATCTGGAGAAGATGCCTCGAGGAGGCACTAAGGCAGGTCAGGCTCAGAGTGCTCCTGGGGTCCAGGTGAACAAAAGAGAAGGATGCTCTGCTGATAGTGTGATTTTTACTTGCTCGGAAACGATATACCCAGAAAGGCATTTATCTACTACTTATGGTTAAGCAGTAAAGGAAAACATCACATTGATGCAAACCAAACCAAAGCTCCGTGTATTCAGAGGATTTACAAGAGCACAGAATAATGCATTATACTGTCATAACGTCACGCAAATCATCCGGCGTTTGCTTGCCTGCAGCAGTTCAGCCCTGACACGTAAACTTCTTCAATCTGAGGGCGTGCAGAAAACATGTGGGTTGGAGGGGAAGGGGGGCCAAGGGCAAGGGAGAACGATCATCTCTGCAACACCACCGTGCTGCACCACCCAGCACCCCCATTGCAGATGCCCCAAAATCCCAGCCTCTGCCGGCACAGGCTGGCACCGCAAGGGCAGGCATGGCAGCTGCCAGGAGAGCTGCCCACCACACCTCTTGCACTGCTCCAAAGAAGGCGGTGCAAGCTGCTGTGAGGTCCAACGTTATCAGTGCAGAGATCTGGGTGAATAAAGCAATGTGAGCTGTGGGCGTCTGGCTAGGGCTGTCTCTGTTTGTGACTAAGGAGCTGCTTTTAGGGCCGGCTTGGCTTGCCCTGAAGGCTTCCCAGAGCATTGTATAATAAAGATGATTGAAACACAGACTGTGTCAACAGACACTTCCTTTGAGAGAGGTAAGCAGGAGGACAATACTTCACTCATCAAAAACAATCAGACATACCTATAGGGCACACAGAGTCACCCAAGATCCTCTTGGGCTTTCTCCTTCCTTTTAAAAAGAAGGTATTTATTATTTTTTCCCCAAATTTAATACTTAAAAAAGAAAATGCTGGCAACACCCATGGTGATGTCATATCAGCTGCTCATTTCAGGTCAAATATAGTGTGAGGGGAAGCTTGACATGGGTCCCAAATCCTGAACTTGGTGCCGCTCTGCTCCTCCTTCCCACACCCAGGTTGCAATGCCGTGTCAAACAGAGAGACCACATCCAGACCCTCACTTTACGCACCAGCCTTCCCATGAGACAAAACAGCCTTATGTGTGGGATAAGGTAGACACACGCCAGACCGTATCTCCTATGTAATCAAGTCCTCTGGTCCCAGAAAGTAGAAGAATTTAGTGTTCTTCCTTGGCCTAAACGTGGTGGTGGAAACAACCCAGTACAGGACAGCAAACAAATACATGTAGGAAAGACGTTTTCAGCCTTCCAGCTTATAAAATCAAACAGAAGACAGTACCCTGGTAGAGCATTTTAGTAGCCACCAGGATAGCCAAAGCAAATGAACACAGCAGCTGAGAAGGTAAAAACTGGGACCCATTCAGAAAACTATTAGTCTTCCAAGTTTCTATTTATCTAACCATAAGAAAATACCATCCATACAATACAATCCTCTAGTGCCTTCATTAAAACGTTTATTGCTTCACCTTACCATCCATGTTATATGCGTTTCCAGCTTTTTCCACTAGGTCAGACCGATAGGAAACAACACACTGGGGAACAGGCAGTACCAGCAATGCTGTTTTGAGCCTGGTCAAGCACCTTTCCCCTCCCAGCGTAGCAGAGAGCAGGATGTGACTCGCACCTCTTGCAACACAAGACAGAAAGACAGACCTCCGCTCCTCCACTACATAGCATTAGTCACATTTTCTCATAAGCTATTTAGCAATTTTCCTTGTACCAAGAGTCGCAGGTAATTTCTTAACAACACTCATGGAAGATGGAGGTTGGGCTGCCACAGCTAGTTACACAAGCGCCTGTGTTTGTGCCGTTTGGCTTCTCCGTGACTGTGCTCCGCACCTCTCCACCACCATAAGGAAGTCTTAACACAACTGAAACTTTACAGCAGGGATATCAAAACAATGCTAACTACAAATTTTAATTAGAGTATTTGCCTCTGGTGTAATGCAGTAATAAAGAGAAAATGGGTGCCTCTGGTTTCTTCTAAGGCTCTCTGTATACAGGCAGGTACAGGCAGACCTGAGCTTGCTCTGCCTGTGCTCTGAGCTGGCTCCCAGTTGAAAGCTGTATGTTGCTTCGTATCAGTGGCACAGCAAGCTATGCATGGGCAAATAGGCCCTGCCACTCAACATACCTAAGCTTGCCTAGATGACTGCAAACAGAAATAAGGATTGTGCCCCTGCAACAACAACAACAACAAAAAAAAAGCAGATTTTTTTTCTTTACATCCAACACTGGTTCACACTAGTCCTAAGAAAAACAAGTTTGCCAGTATTGCCTTCGTCTTCTTGTAGTGGTATGCTTCTAGAGTTTTTCTGGCTTGCTGTTCATTATATTTAGGTCATTTGTAAGTATTAAGCTATAATCTGTACAGAGATGATAGCAAGTATAACAGGAGAGTAATATTCAGAGAGGCTAAACCACAGTGGGTAGTGGATTATAACAAAGAACTGGCAAAGCCTGGCTGACCCTTTTATCACTGTGAGCCAGCTCTCGCTAACACCTCTAAATTAGAGTTTACCACATTTGTTTTACTCTGACTGGGTATTTTAAAAAAGAATCACAGTGAAATAATGAAATGTGAGCAGAGACATAGAAAGGGTATAAAGCCAACAATAGTGTATATTCTTTTTATTAGGAGGTTTACCAAGTGACTAACCAGTCAACAGTCAAGCCATTAACACAACATAATAAAATTCAAGGCATTTTTTGAAGACGCTGGAAATTTTAGGGTTGAGCATTTTATACTTTTGTTCTCCCAAAAATCTTTTTTTCAACCACTGGATAGATGCTGTTATCAAAGAGGAAAACCAGAAAAGGCTAGGGCCAGCAGGGCTCTTGAGAGTAGACCCCAGCATGGGAGGAGCAACTCCTCTCTAGCACCCAGAACAGCACAAAGGCACCCATCTTCAGGCAGGGTAGCAGACTTCTCTCCTTGCTGCTGTTTCAAGAGCTGGGCAGCAGCCAGGTGATTTCCTGGTCTAGCCTTGGGGCAAGTAGCTTTCTCTGCCCTCCCACAGCCTTCCTGCCCTGCCAGGAGGGCTGCTCTTCCCAGCAGGGGAGCTACCTAGCAGGAACCACCAACTCCAACCTCCAGCAGGACCCAGCAAGCCCCTCCTCATGGTTTGGAGAGCAGACTGCTCCCAGAGGCAGCCCCGGCTGACAGCTGCCCCAGACCCCCAACACGGCCATTTGGGTAAGCCACAGAACTCTGCTTTGATGTTTAATTTCCACAGCCCGCTCATCCTGAAGAACACTAAGGAGTTGCCTTTGTTCTCTCTTCACTTTCCTGCTTTTGGTACCAGATTTAGCAAATAGCAGCCCGTAACAAATGGCATCAACTCATCCTTCAGTGCTTTCATTACTGGTACTGAAGAAAGATGCTAGAAACAATTAGATAAATATTAGGGAGGAAGACTAGCTATGTTATGCCAGTAAATTCATTTGTTAATATGAATTCATTCAGGAAAGCCCCAGAAGAAAAAAGTCTCCTTAAAGCAAAGAGAATATAAACTCTGTGTATCTTTGCCTCTTTTTCCCTTGCCAGCAAGATGTGGAGAGAGCATGTCAAACAACAACATCACAACTTTGCATGCTGTCAGGCTGCTATTCAAAAACCAAGATAGAATATGAATGTAACCCAATTTCAAGTGGATCTGGGAGAGCCTTAATGTTGAAATCCGTATGCCAGCTTTGTAATTATCAAGACCCTGGACCAGCCTTGCTTCTGAGTACTGGCCTAGATTAGCTAGTGACCTGAAAGTTTACAGTAGGAAAACCATATGGGCATATTCCTGTAGCTACATGTGTACAGTAATTATGGCATAGGTAAGCAATAACACACGCCTAAGGCATCAAACTTGGTGAGGCACGAGGCTTACGTGCATATCTACACTTATGATTTCAGACTTCAAAGCACCATACTGCTCAGACAAAATTGGTAGCCTATTTCCTTGTAAAACACACATAAGGATCTATTACTGTAAAACACATATAGGTGCTTATATAAATCGAGACTTAAAGTGTGGGTATCAGAACTGTGAATGTGTAGGGAGGATCCTACTTATAACATTTTCCTATTTTGTTTTAAAGTGAGCTCACTTTCAAGCAGCAGACAAAAGTTAAAGCATCAGTTAAATTCTAAAACTGCCAGAACTTCAGCCCAATGCCCAAAGTCTGATAACTTGGCAGGCCCCATGTTAAGCTCATGCTCCCCTTGAAGAAGCAGGGTCCATTCTAATACATCATTCACTCAAGTGCTTCCAGACCTCTAATCAATCAATAAAACCCATCACAAACACATGATCAGTGTCTGTGGGCATGGCAATTTATGATAAAAATCAGTAATAAATGTTTCCCGTTTACATGACTTTTTCAAAATAGGACCACATTTTACAAAAATACATTTTTCTGAAGATTGGTTTTGAATAGCATTGACTTCAAAGCAAATGTTTCTGTGAGGGCTGTTATAACGTTTGAGTTCTTACATGATCTTCAAGGCTGTAGTGTGACCTAGGAGGCAGCCATAATGAGACACAGACAGTGAATAAAGCACTGATTTAATTATGTTGTTTGATATATTATGACCTCATCTGCTGGTGTTTATACTAACGTAGTGCTTGAAATGCTTTATCGACATATGGGAAGGAATGGTCTCCGGCCTGAAGAGCTTACAGTCTCAAAAACAGAAACCAGATGAAGGGTGTTCGCTTCCTGTAGCTTATTGTAGGTTTTGAAGCTTTGCTCATTTCCCTTAGGTCTTAAATATGCATTGAATGTTAGAGAGTGGGTTGCTGAGGAAATGCTCTAAGCTTGCTGGACAAAATATCTATTGCACAGTTACCTTCAGTGACAGCAGAGGATCGTCAATAAGGCAAGCCTATGTTTCTATGTGCAAACAACAACAGAAAGATGCAAACACTGTGTGGGGCAAAGGGAAGCTATATCTGTTTACAGTATCTCCACCAAATTCCTCCAGTTGTGGACATACCTAACGCCCCAGCATGGGCTTTGACCCACTCTTGTCTGCTGCTACAGAAAGAAGAGAGGGGTACGGAGTCAGTACAACCTGCTAGTTCCTTTATTGAAGACTTCCATTGAGGCAACTGTACTGGGCATCTTCCCCCATAAAACTAACAGCTGAGGCTCAGAGTTTGGTTAAATATGCATGTATATCTAATTTTGCACTCCTGATTATGATTTCCTGAAAAATATGCAGTAAAGTAACTCTACATGGTGTTAACACCATAAAAATCTCTATGACGAAATGAATAGTTCTGTGTTCAGTGCACCATCTGCCAAGCATGCAGTAAATAAGACCATACAATAAATGGTGAGAAATAAAACATCAACAACATACCCACTCATTAAGCATTAGCCATGCTGTGTGCTGAAGGATATAGAGGCCTTGTAGGAAAAAAAATAGTACACAATCCTCTAATTAAAGGCAATCAAAATGAATATTTACCAAGAGGGTGAACGAGTAGTTTTAATTGTACTATTTCCTAGCCTCCTACTGCTTGGCTTTGCAACCTTGAAGTTCAGTCCCATTCAGTAATTTAAAGGCCTAACTGAAGGCATTATTTATCTTATTTTACTTCTGTACAGGAAACCCACAAAAAACATGCAGTTGACACACTTTTACCCTTATTAGGTACATACACATGTCAAGACCACTGCTTTAAATGACACCTATCATAGCAAGCAGGCACAAAGGAAGAGATACCCCTGTTTTTGTTTTTGTTTTTTATTTTTTACTTAAATTTGTCTAATTTTGGAATAGAAACAGGGCATTCTTCCTCTTAAAAATGAGTTTTCTCAACTACACTACATTTTAAAGCTTCTATTAAAAAAACTAGTCCAGTTAGCAAGAATAAAAGATCAAAAGAGTATAAATTAAATACATTATTAGTAGAGAAAATGTATAAACACACACACACATGTATTTGGAAGTTTTTAAAATCGTACAGACATTAATCCATAAGAAGGCACAGCAGAGCTGAAAAATATATGAGAGAGACTAACAGTAACATGTTTTCATATTCCTTTCAAACTCTGGTACAAATTTAGCTAATATCACTTTGTATGATCTCATGCCGGGAGAGGAGCCAGAAGTTTCATTTGAAATCTCTTCAGTTATCAGATCTGGAAAGTTTTTCAATCACTTAAGTTTCAGAAGCATTTAAAAAAAAAAAAAAAACAGAAAAGAAGAGAAAAGAAAAGAAGAGAAAAGAAAAGAAGAGAAAAGAAAAGAAGAGAAAAGAAAAGAAGAGAAAAGAAAAGAAAAGAAGAGAAAAGAAAAGAGAAAAGAAGAGAAAAGAAAAGAGAAAAGAAGAGAAGAGAAGAGAAGAGAAGAGAAGAGAAGAGAAGAGAAGAGAAGAGAAAAGAAGAGAAAAGAAGAGAAAAGAAAAGAAGAGAAAAGAAGAGAAAAGAAAAGAAAAGAAAAGAAAAGAAAAGAAAAGAAAAGAAAAGAAAAGAAAAGAAAAGAAAAGAAAAGAAAAGAAAAGAAAAGAAAAGAAAAAGATCAGAGATAAAAGGCCAGGGTCTTGAAACATTTATCACTTCATCATACTGTTCCATTTGATGCTAGGTCAGCATTTTTACAGATACAATGGAATGCCAGCTCTACCTATATTTTGAGAGGTTTAAAAAAAAAAAAAATTAATGAATGTACAGGGTTAGAAACAGGCACAGAACAACAAGGCCAGGCAATCCATATGGAGTACAAGCTCCTTAGCTAGCAAGTCTGGGAATGGAAACACTCCCAGGCGTACAGGGAGATTTCCAATATTTGCTTCCAGCAGTGGAAGGCTGCAGACATACAGCCACGTACGTTACTTTGGTGTCAGCCCCGCAAGTGCCAGCACCTCCATATGGTGGGGATGGCAACCAGGCAGCACAGGCAGGGGATGTGTGACTCTTCCTGACAGGTCAGGATAGCAACAGCTGGACAAGGTCTGCCCTCCGCTGTGCCTGTACTGCAGACTGGTACCAGCACCTACCTTCATAGCACTACTGGGTGTCTGGGAAAACAGGACAAGGTCACAAGGCCCTCAGAACCAACCCAGAGGAAAGTTGAAAGCAGAAGAAGATGGAATGTCCAGGAAAACATAACACCCTGCCTGGACACAAACACTGTCACCATATTTAAGCAGTTGCTAAAATAAAAGTCTTTCCAGTTCCATATAACACCACATGGGACTGCATGAGGACAGATCAGGGTAAAATGTTCTTTTCTGGCATAGATTTGGGTTGCCAACTCCATTTTCCCACTGCTAAAACTAATATACCACACACACTTCACAAGCACAGTTGTAGCCAAGGAAAAGCAGGCACAAGGTAAAACTGAACACAACCACAAGCACAGAGTGCTCTCTACCTTGCCAGGCTTATCATTGTTTTGAAAGACTATGCCAACTTGAGGTATTAAGGCAGCCTCAGACCCTCTCTGGTTTCAGACAGAAGCCACGTCTCTCCAGGTGCCCACCTACCCATGACAGGACAAATGCTAGTCATGCAAAGCCCCAATCTGTAAAACATTTACAACCATTTTAATCTTACCTTCAGTGGTGAATATGCAGGCCAGCATATAACTGGACTTGCTTATGACAAACTTCAAAATAAATTTTAAAAACATTATTTTTTTTCTTAGCAAGCCAACACATCAAAGATTGGAAAAACAGAGCACAATTTTAGAAAGCACCACACAGCACTCAGGTGTGGGTTTGTAGGCTCACAGTTACTGAGTTGTCTGACCCTAGGCACTCCCTCTCTTTGAAACACAGAAAGCACAGAAAGTACTATCAAAATGTTTCTACTGCTTTCCCACACTTGCATTAAAGCATTCTTTGTGCATGCAAACAAATCTAGTGAGCTTTTTCATTTCCTTTCCAAGACAAGTTGAAGTTTCCTCCCTCCAATAGGAGCTGCCATTCGCATTATACTGGTGAATAAAAATCATAAACCTAGAAATTCAATCTTACCACCGTGTGTCTTTCCTGATGTAGATCCCTGTTTTCCCATTGCCTTCCAAATCTCCCCTTCGAAAATATTTGTTTTCTTGTTATTGCCTGCACATTTCTCACCCCTTTGTTCTTTCCTCCAATTCAGAAATGTTTTATTTCTGGCTCCCAACATTGTCTTCACCTTTTCTCTCTCACCAGCTGCAGGAGAGACTTTCAAAATAACTCTCAAATACAGCCCACCAAGAAACATCTATGGAGGGGAAAACCGCGTCTGGCATACATGGTTCAACAGAAATATTCCCACCCTTTTCACTCTACTGCATCCTTTCATCCTGCTTTTTGTGAAGCCACACAAGTTAGTACTCCCATTTGTTTCCTTCCTCCACTGACAGAGCTCCAGACACTTTGACATGCTGCTGACACGCACGTTGCTCTGCTGCCTACCCTTCTCCCTGCTCCACCTCACCATATACTTCCCCTTCCTCTACAGTGTACACTTTCACCCATTGCAGATTTTGCTTCAGGCGAAGCCTCCGACTTCCTCCCTAGCACCTTCTAGGCCACAATGTCATTGTTATAACCATTCTTCCTACACCATTTCCTCTGCAGTGCTGTAGGCGGCATGGCAACATCTCAGTGCTGGCCCTCTGAAGCAGAGTAGTCCAGATCTGTCCCGTTTTGGGGTGATTGCCTGCCCTCATACACATAAGGGAAAGACTCATTTAGGAAGCTATCCCAAGCTGCCCTGGATGGTGCAGCTCCCATTTTCAGCCCTGCTTAAATAAGCAAAATTAACTTAAGCTGTTAGAAGGTTTAAATTAATACAAAAATACTGTTGCTACTCTGCCTGTGTTAGAGCTCATTTTCACTAGTTCTTAAGTATTTATTGATGTGTCACAGCTTGGTGCAAGAGCTGTGAGGGCAGTGATATCTACAACCAAAAGTTCATCCTCTTACGCACTGCTTGGCATCGGTAGCTACGCAGGGTCACATACATGCTCCTTATCCGCCTATATGGATGCAGAAGTGAGAACCCCCTGCAGAAAGCTAAGGCTCCACCACCTTATTATGCTTTTACAACAGGGATTGGATGTACTCCCTTTGAACAGATTGTACTAAGCATAGATCTTATTCACTAGTCAGGACCTGAAAGTAGTATATATTAAGTACTCCCAAAGTAAAGATTTAATTTCCACAAAAAGATTACATGCCCTTTTTTAACGATGGCCCCATGCATCTCCAGTCAGAGCCAAAGAAAGAGCCTGAAGTGAGCTCCCATCTATCCCCTTACTAGGTTTGGCTCCTAGTTTCTCTCTTCCCCTCTGAGGGCAGGGAAGGAGCAAGGGAGGGATGCAGGAGAAATTCAAGCCAGGGCTACAGCCATTGGAAGCAACTCCCACATCTCGCTCAATCTAAGGGGCTTCCCAAGCAGCCCCGATGCAGTATGGATAGATCTGGGGCCAATGCTAACCCATCTGTTTCACGAACAAATAACGTGCAGGGATCTAACACAGCTCCAGCTCACACTCTTCTCCAGTTGCAGTCCTAACTCAGAACTGCTTCAGGAAAGGCTAAAATCATTTCAGCAGTTCAAGTGTCTTTGACTTTGGGTGAAAAGCTACCAAATACAAAAACTTGTGTATCAGAGAAAGTTTTGGAAGGTTGGGGGAGGAGTGATTTGCAGCAACCTCACACCACCCTTTATGGAAACACTCTTAATACTAAACAGGAACAGAAAACTCTGAAAGCTGGTGTTTGTAATTAAGGGGTATGTCTGCAGTATCTGAAGTCTCTTCTATTCTTACATACATCCATCTGAATTGTATCTTCCTGTTTTGACTAAAGACCTTCTGAAGTAGGGACCAAGTTAATTACAAATTATCCCATAGTTAACTCACTTATCCTTCCTGGAGCAGGAAGGGAAGGAGTTCAGAGCCCTCCATGTAAATCCTTCAATTCCATTCATACTTCTACTCCAGAACTGTAAATCCTTCACCCTGCTCTGTGGCTCAACTCTTAAATAAAGAAAAGGTAAACAGGACAGGAGTAATTAGTAACTTTAT
This sequence comes from Anseranas semipalmata, assembly GCA_013399115.1. NCBI lineage: Eukaryota > Metazoa > Chordata > Aves > Anseriformes > Anseranatidae > Anseranas > Anseranas semipalmata. Next base: position 66,085 of record VXAA01006869.1, on the reverse strand, counting down.
GTAATGCACTGGAAAAAAAAAAAACACTATTATAATATGTGCTTTAAAACAATTAGTTCGTACTGTATTATTTCTTGCAGGCACTCAAGTCAAAGACGTTGCTCTAATTCAAGGTCAAATGACTATAAGATGACAAAAAAACACAATGCTTTTATAAAACTGCATAGTCCTGTATTTCAGGTTTTTTCATGTTCAGTTACAACAAATCCCAGTTAGGCACTACAATCTCCTCAATTACTGGAACAAGTCCAAAATTTCTGTCGGGACGCTTCCTTACCAAAAAAAAAAAAAAAAAAAAATTCTTGAGCAGAAACACAACCTGGAATGTGCTCTTAAAACAGAGCCTTGAGAAATAAAGCTTATTGAACTTTCATGCTACAAAAAGAAGCGAAATTGTGTCAACAGAACACAAATCCACCCCCAGAAGTGGGTTTTCTTGTTCCTCGCAGCCTCTGTAGTCTCTGGCTTTCAGTGGCTTTTATTTAATTTACTGAATCAGCTCAGTGATCACTCCATAACGCTTGCAGAGCCCTGAGCACAGCCTTCGCAGCACGCACCTTGCTTACACCCTTTGCCACTACACAGGGCACACACAATAACACCTGCCCATCTTAAAAACGCAATCTGCTGTGGCATGGCAGTTGCAGGTTTAGCAGCCTAAAGGTATATGGCTAAGACTTTAGCTTTACTAATCAAGCAGTAATAAAAGATCCATCACTAAGATTACGTACTGAAAACTCTGTATTTGCTCACGCAAGTACATTCTCATGAAAATATGCTCTCATACTATGTATTTCTTATTTCTAAGGTTATACTTCATTTCTATATAGCATTACTATAAATACCCATTTTCTCATTCATACTGTGCACATTTGCATGTACACGTGCGAGTAGCATCCGCTTCTCTAACTTTGGAAGAAAACCAACTTTAGCAGGCATTCTAGTCTGAAATCACAAACTTTTACAGTACACATCTGTAACACTTGGAACCATACAGCATGAACTAAAGACACTGGGCCCTGGCAGATCAGAGGCATCCACAGATTCAACCCCATGAATAGCATTACAGACTCTTCCAACACTGAGAAAGCCAAATAAAAGGTCACTTCTGCATAAAATTCTGCAAATCCTGAGGAGGATAAAAGAGAAAGGACATTTTGTCAACAATACAGTTTTGTTCTTTATAAGAATGTTAAGTGCACCTTTCCTTTTTTTAATAGGGCGAATAAAACACATTGTGGTTGATCCAAGTTGGAAAAAGTTCAACTCTTAGCATCTAGATAGCATGATCCTTGTCCAAATTAGACGTTTGATAGTGAAAAGAAAGGAAATCACAAGTCTTCATGTAAAAAAAAAAGA
>VXAA01006869.1:29493-52013 GCA_013399115.1 Anseranas semipalmata | reverse complement strand
AAAAAAAAAAAAACTACTCACACCAAAATGCAATTTTAGGCAAGAGTCCACTAAGAAAATGAGATATTGGCAAATAGACAACTCCTCCACCTCAGATCTTAGTAGAAAAAAAAGCTGATGTAAGCCAGATCATTGCAAAACATTCTGAGTCTTCGTAAAAAGCTGGTGGATCACTAACAGTCATCACTTCGAACTTACAAATGAACTTTAATGCTACAGCATGCTCATTCTTCCCTTGTGACTTCAGCTCACATCACTACAGCTACTTCAGTGACAAACTGGGACATCTCTCCTTTGGGTATAATTACACCGTCTGGGTCATAAAAGCTTCTGGTGAGCATTAAGAAATAGGATGCAAAAACCACTGCCTTTCATTTTGACAATTACTATTCTATGTATGGAAGAGCCTTCTGCTTGAGTGTATTAGCAGATCACATATTAATGCTGTTTTGCTCAGTGGAATACATTAAGAGTTATTAATGGTGGCAATGTACAAAGCTTTTCTGCTCTAAAGGAAGCCTACAGTGCTGTCCCACTAAAAGACTATGTCAGATATTTGAAAAGACAGAGGAAGCTCTTAAAAATTTATTTTAAAATAGAAAAAAAAAAAACCACCCTTCAGGTTACAGGAAAACCTTCACCCATCAGTTTGACAGTTCACACACCATTACAACAAGATTATCATATCAGAACAAATGTGCTACACTAGCACCTCTAACTTCATTGAAATTGAACCACCAGAAATAAATACTATGTTTTGAATGTTACAAAAGTAAAAATATTTCAACTTCCAGCATCATAAATGATAACATAGTATCAAAAGGCTATTGGTAAGTGACCATATGAAATATCTCTATAGCGTTATTTCCAAAACTATTTTTGCTCAATTTTCACTGAGTAGGAAATTCATTCCTGCAACTCCCACCCCCAATTTGAGTAAGAGGAAAGAAGCTGTCATTACTAGAGGGCTGCTGCTCCAAACTGTGATCACCTTCATGCCACAGCCTAAAAAAACAGACATATTCACTGGGGCCAGTCAGGAATTCCCTGGCTTTGTCCTCAGCAACAGAAGGGTAATTTGCTTTTTGTTATTCATAAGATAATGAGGGAGTCATTAGTTAAAAATCCACTGTAAATCCATTGAGCGGAAGGCACTTATGGTAATAAGGCAGTACTATGAAGTCCTACAGCTTACCCACTGCTGACCACACTTAATTTACCTTACAGCTAAATTTGAGGTGCTTGGTATCCACCTTGTTTTTGCAACTAGCTGACTAATGAATGCTCATTACTGCATCGTGCTTTGGGGAGGGGCTGAGAAGGGAAAGGCGAGCCTTTGTCACACTGTCACGCTTCCTCACTCAATCTTCTGCTGAAAGTGGATATGCAAGTGGAGATAACAATATCTCCGCATGTAAGTGGCAAATACTGATTTTTATTTTTGCCAATAGAAAAGGGACATATTTTAACATCATTTTCTCAAGGAAAAAAGTCATCAGCTGCACTGTGTAAAGCCAGGATAAGTACTTAGCATATTCCTGCTTGTGACACAAAAGTGGTTGATGTAGATATCCAACAAGATCTACTGCAACCCTGAATCCAATACAAGCATCCAGGAAGTAGTGAATATCGTTTGAATATTTTTTTCAATAATTATGTACTTGGACACTGTCACTTCTCTATACACACTCTCCTTGTATTTGCAATTTTGTATTTCAGGAGGAGAAAATACAAAGGTATTCAGAATGATTCTCCACAATTATTCATTATCACACCAGGAATATATTTAAGTGATTAGAAAACCGCAGTTAAATCAACTTATTTTATTAATTCTTTGCTCAGCTTAAGTAAAAAAGTACACTTCATGTGAGGTTAGCTCCAGGGTTTATTCAAGTCACATCTTACATTAATGTTTTAACCAAGCCCATTATGCAGTGATTTTCATGGCCTTCCTCAGGAGAAAAAGAAAAAAAAAAAAAAAAAGACAACCTCAAAAGATTTGGGAAAGGCAGACTGCATGTTCTCACAATCCTGAGTAAATCTTGGGGTTCTCCCACAGTGCAATTAAAAACAAAAAAAAAATACCAAGACAACACTCCCTGGAGGAGCGGCACAGGATTCCCAGCCTTCCAGACCTCATCTCTGAGCAGTGAGATCCCATCCAGATGGCATCCAGATTTTCTGCTAGTCCACAGGACCTGATTAGGCCCAAAACCGGAAAAAATACAGCAGGCCTGCTACATACAGATTTCAGCCCTGGGCTATCTGCAGCTGTAGCTGTTCCTCATGTAGTCAACGTGATCGAAGACCTGTGTTACCACACAAAATACGCAGTGCATCAATAACTGAAAATATTCCCCAACAGAAAAAATTAGCATTTTGACGAAGTGGGAAGAAAACAGAGAAAGCAAATACACTGTAAATATAAAATCTTGCTGTGAAAAGTAATATTTCCACAAAGCACTCCAATAAGCGGAAAGACAGGTTTGCAGGAATTTAAAATCTTTCACCTGAAGTGCTAAGAGCCCAAACAAAAAAGCAGTGTTCTGCAAGGACAGGAGAAAAAGCCATAAAGCAGAACCAGTCAAATTTCTTAACCCAAGCTGCCTGACAGGGTAAAGGTAAGACAGCAGGTAAAATGATTAAGTATATTACTTGAAAATATTTCCTTTTAATAAGCCAAAAGAATTTCCAGTAAAGATTTTTAATATTGAACATATATCTTAAGATTTAAACCTAAATCAGTTTAGGTGTCTCGCCCAAATCAAGACCCAGCTTCAGCAGAAATGCTCCTTCACAGGCATCTTTACCATGTGTTTATCCAGGACTTATTATAATTGCAGCACTGTGACAAGCCTTCTATAACACACTTTTCTTCTGTGCTTTCTTTTTTTTTTTCATCCATTCCATTTCCTATTTATCATGAACTTCATGAGAAAACTGACTATTCTGACCTTCAGTTTTGCTATTGGTTCTAATTTCTTTGCAGCCCACCAAAAACACTGTAAAGAAAGGTCTTTTGTTGCACTGCCTTAAAGGCTAATTTCTCATAGCGGAAATAGAAACAGTAGTGTGGAAAATCCGTAAGACACTGTAGCTTCCTTCCCAGTCTACAAATGATGAAAACAAACAGGAAATAGAGATTAAAATAGGATGGGTAGAAAGAGACTTTTGACTCTCTCTACAGAAAAATGAGCTTCTTTGTAAGTAATGCTTTTTATGAAATATGTTTGCTTACTATGAAAATTTTCAGTTTTTCTATTAAACATCTCAAAAAAAAAACCTGTATTTTAACCATAACCCAAAGTATTTTAATTTATGCCATGCCTTTGTCATTCTCCAAAGTAGCAGCTCATTCTTTTTCATAGCTAAGGCTCCACTGTTATATTTTCATACACACTACCTTACTGGAGGGATAAAATGCAATGCTCATGGAAGGAGGGTGTAGTCTGATTGGCTTCCCAATCTCCAGAGAAAGGCTGAACTACACTCCTATGGGGCATGGCTGCAGCAAGTTGCAAATCTGGGTTTGTAAACATATTGAGAATTTAGACAAAAACACAATACAACACTACAAACAATGTCAAGTTAGAGACATTTGAATGCTGAATTCCCCAAGGGAACTTCCTGTAGGTCAACAGAAATGCACCTTGATGTGGAAGGAATCATGCAGCTGCCCTCCAACCTCTCTTCTTTCAATCACCACTGCCCTTCTGATGACACCAGGGTGTCGCCTTTGGCTCTATCCTCTGCCCGCCTCCATGCACCCAGGACAGACTCAGAATCTTGCCTGCTCTAGCAACTTTAACACCTTGCCTTCCCTTCCTATTCATAAAACCAAAATGCTCATCCAGGCCCTCATTATTGCTGCTGAGATGCGAGATAATCTCCTTCCTCCTGGCCGTGACAGAAGCAATCTTGTCCCCTGAAATCTATTCAAAATGCAAATGCAAAAATCTTCTTTCTGGATTACTGCCTCAAGCACATTCCCCCTATTTCATCCTGCCAGTCCTCTTACTGGTTCCCCCTTTTTCTACTACATTAAGCACAAATTGCTTGCCTTCATTTTAAGAGTTGTTCTTGGATGGTGACAACTGATCCAAATGCCCTACACATATATTTAAAACCCAGGTAATGAAGCCTAATAACTACATACAAAATGTCTTATGTAACAAGTAGATAGTACTTGATGCTGTGCACTTTAATAACCAATTCAGTGGAGTACACCTCACAATAAAACCTGTGGCACATGGCTGAATTACTTTGCATGGTCTTTTTGCAGGTGGATTCCAGTGCAGGCTTTTGAAACATCTGCCCGTCAGAACCATTTTATAATGGACTATCGGACTTCTGACAGAACAATTTTTTTAAGCATCTGTTACACGAAAAGTGTCGTGGGATCTTCTTGGTAAGAAAAGAACTATCAAAAGCCAAGAACGTTCACACAAAACCTCATGAAAATGGTTGTTTGGTGTTTCACATCCTTACTCCCCTCAGAGAGAGACTTCCCAGGAAAAACCTTCCATCTCCCTTGATGCATTGCCTCTGCTTATCAAGCTGGTGTAATTTCAAAGAGGTAGTTCAGGATCCAGGGAGAAACAGTAACGTTGCATGTCACTATAGAACTGTGGTGTCATTTTCACTGCACAATAAACAACGAGGTCCATAGCCTATAGGTAAAAAAGCATTTCTGTACCATCTCCTAGACCCTCTGCACCTAATGCCCAGAAAAAAAGTGAATAAGAATGCAGGTGGAGAACCTGTAATTCCAGTTCATCATAGGGAAAGAAGAACAGTTTGAGTTTCAGGGTCTGCACGCACATAGCAGCTGCAGTCCAAACCTCTGTCTGGTCAAGCCACGGGCTGACATCAGCTCCCCAAACCTTAAATCAGTCTGGCCTGTCTTGCATGGAAAGAAAATCCAAAGCATTCAGACTTAGAGTTGGCACATGTTCTAACTCGGTTTCCAAAGATCATTTTAGATAATCTAAAGGTGCCACGGTCTGTTTGGAAAAGTCCAACAAGTATACAGGTTCATTCTCACCTTTACGAAATGGGCTTAAAAATTTCCAAGCAAATAATGGTCCATTATTAGGTACATGAAGGAAAACTGAGAGATAAATAAAGGAGAGAGAAATTACCAAGAGAGCATAAGAGCATGTATATGCTGCATAACAATGAGAAGCCAGCACCCAGACACTATTTTAGAAGACAGCATCACACATCTCACCAGTAGACCAACAAAAAAAAAAACAAACCAAACCAAAACAAACCACCTACAGCAAACATTTAGGGCCATGCATACTCCAGCACTGTATCTAGCCATTTCTACGCTAAATATCAGGAAAAATCTCTCTTTTGTTAAGGATAGTTAGGCACTGGAATAGATGCCAAGGATGACTGGCAAATTACTATTAGTGGAAGTTTATAAGAACAGATTAGACAAACGTCTGTCAGGAATGACACAGGAACAATTGATTCCAGCTCAGACACAGTGATGGATATCTCATCCTATTTTCTATGATCCCATGCTGGTTACATCACACTGCACTCCAGATTCTTCTCAATGTCCACCAGAAGCAAGTAAAGTCTTTAGTCTCTACAACATGAAAACAAGTTCCCATTAAAAAAAAAAAAAAAAAAAAGTTGTTGGTTTATGATTACTGAAACTGATGTACAATTGCAATGACTACGAATAGAAATTTAACATACTAAATTTTACTAGTTTCTTTTCTTTTTTCTAATCTCACCTAACACATGATTTATTAAGACAGCAATGTATTAGGATTACGCGGCAAAGTTTTGGTCACGGGGGGGCTGCACGAGTAGCTTCTCTGAGAAGAGCCCAGAAGCTGCCCCATGTCAGATAAGAGCCAGTTCCAGCTGGCTTCAAAATGGACCCACCACTGGCCAAAGCTGAGCCTATCAGCAACACTGGTTGTCCATCTGGGAGATCTGATTTAAGAAAGGAAAAGAGTGCTGTGCAACAGCAGCTGGGAGAGAGGAGTGAGAAAATGTGAGAGAAAAAACCCTGCAGACACCAAGGTCAGTGAAGAAGGAGGGAGAGGAGGTGCTTCACGCACCGGAGCACAAGGTCCCCTGCACTCTGTGGAGAGGCCCATGGTGGTGCAGGCTGTCCCCCTGCAGTCCATGGTGTACCACAGCGGAGCAGATCTCCACGCTGCAGCCCATGGAGGAGCCCATGCAGGAGCAGGATGTCTGGCTGGAGCTGCTGCCCACGAGCTGCCACCTCTGGGGGACCCATGCTGGAGCAGTCCGCTCCTGAAGGATGAACGCCATGGTACAGATTCATATTGGAGCAGTTCTTGAAGAACTGCTGTCTGTGGGAAGCCCATACAGGATCAGTTTGGGAAGGATGGCATCCAGTGGGAGGGACCCCATGCTGGAGCAGGAGAAGAGAGTGACCATGAAGGAGCAGCAGAGACAAAGTGTTATGGACTGACCGCAGCCCCCATTCCCCTGTGCCGCCTGGGTGGAGGTGACAGAAAAGGGAGGAAGAGGGGGATGGCGGGGGTGCGGAGGAGGAGGGAAGGCGCTCTTAGTTTGCTTTTAGTTTCTCACTGCTCTAGTCTGTTACCAATTGGCAGTAAACTACATTAATCTCCCTACTCTGAGTCTGTTTTGTCCATGATGGTAACTGGTGGAGGATCTCCCTGTCCTTATCTCAACCCATGAGCCTTTTTTCATCATATTTTCTCCCCCTGTTCTTTTGAGGAGGGGGAGTGAGAGAACAGCACAATGAAGCTTAGCTAGCCATCAGTATGAAACCACCACAAGCAATTACATTAATACAGCTTTACTGTATTTCATATCTTATATTGGCCTTACTCTAAAGAATCTGATGTACTTAATTCCCTTAACTCACCATTTCTACAAAATCCATTTCATGGAATGGCATCCATCGTTAGGAAATGGATTGGAAGGATGAAGGAGGTATGCTGTTTTATACCAGCATGAAAAATTTCACAGTTTAACATAAGGTTACAAATTTAATACAAAATAAAGACAAAGGAAGGAATCAGTCCACGAAGAATAGCACCAAACTAATGTCTTTTTTCTGACTTGCCTCCCATGTGACCACAGAATAATCCCTACACTGGAATCTGGAGTGAAGCACAGAGCATTCGTCTTAGGCAGTGGAAAAGAACAGTGTTCCCTATACACAAGGTAGAGATATATAATTCATTGACAATATATGACAAGAGAACTTTTTCATAGATAAACATCTCCTGCTGATTAGAACAAATGATTTGATAAATGCAGGTGTTTATTCTAGCAGCAGGGAGTGACAATCATAACATTCCCTCCTCACTCTCAAGCATAACAAATTAAAAAGAAAAAACTCCCATGCTCCACTACAAAAGAAATTTGTGAGCATTTTCTTTCTATATATATATATATAAAAGACTACACTTAGCTCAAAGAAAATAGTAAATTTATGGTGGTACTCTGCCAGAGATCAACAGCATACATGGTAAACCAAGGATCATCCTCTATGTTGTTTGGTGATGATTAAAGTCAAATAATACACCTAACTGCAGAAAATGTCACAGAACAGATGACAACAGAGAACCCCTTAGAAAAGCTATCACAGCCCCTGATGTTTGCATTTATTTTCCTTAAAAAGTATTTGAAAACAAGAACAACTAATCACCCAGTCAGCACTGATGCAAAAATGTTTTAGAGGCACCACTACTATACTAGTAAATAAATGAACAAATGTCTGCTGAAAAATCAAAGCAGAGGAAAATATGTGATATTAAAACTTTTGTTTTGTTACTTTCTTACAACTTGCTTCTTTAGTGCTTTCAGAAATCACAATCCAACACAAAAATTATTTGTAAATCATGGTTATTACGGGTGTAAAAGCTAACAGCACTCTTGCTCACAAAAAAAACTCTGTTGTCTCTGACTTGTAAAAAAATATATATACCAGATGATGCTGCCACTTACTTTGCATCTCATGAATCTGGCTGAAAGATGAATCTGTTTCCATAAGAGTTAAGAACCCTCCTGCTCCTTTCAATCCCCTATCATTGTTTAAAAATGGTGCTACAACCAATAGCTTCACAGAACTTGTAAATTTACATGTGCAAATCCAATGTCAGAATGAGAGTTTGCATAATCAAAATATAATGGAAAGAAAATATCCCTATCACATCTCACTGAATGGCCTTATTTGTATGCATCAGTAAAAGTTCCTTGAAGTGGATAAAAGGCCTTCATTGAAGTCTGAGATGGAACCATAATGCACACGATTGGACACGTTTCTGGTTTAACTCACTTATTAGTATTTGGGGTGCTGTGGAGTTGTGCGGTTTTTGTTGTTGTTGTGTTTTGCTGTTGTTGGTGGTGGTTTTTAAAGTATCCAGGACATAGGCTGAGATTATTATTTTTGAACATGAAGCAGGTTATCTAGGCAGGTTTCTTTTCCAAGCTGTAAGCCAAGGAAACAAGCCAAGGAAAATGGAAATTCCTGAAGATTCTGAACTTGTTGGGTGGTAGTTAAATATTTAGATGCTGCTTTCCTGCTTCCTACCCATGACTTCTTTTTTCCACCGTTTCACTGGAGTTAATTTTTTCCCTACAGAGTGATTTATGAAAAACAACAGCTAGCCAGCATCAGAAGCAGTAACAGCATGAGCTCCAGGTGTTAGGAAAAATCACTACATAATTAATTTTCTCTTTGATATACTATCACATCCCCAAAAATATTATGGTTGAAGATTCAAAGATCTATCAGATTGCGGCACAGTTTTATTCTATGTGCAATATTTTCCTTTGTCTTGGATGAGAATGTATTCCCCAAGAAATAAAGAAAGAAGGATTCAAGAATTGATTGTTCTGCAGCAACTAAAAATATATCAAGCAGTGCTTCAAGATTGACACAGTCTGTTGACGTTGTTTTAAGGCAGGATCTAGCAAAACAGATGGCATTGGATTTCAAACTCCTTTGCCAACTCATTTCACCAATGAACTGAACATTGATCTTCCATGGTTATCGACTTCCAAGAAGTTTCCAAAATTTAAATCTAAATTCAATTTTAAAAGGACATTTTGGTACCCTTGGTACTATTGAATGTTTGAATGTGTTCATATAACATATAGCATATAATTCCACAAAGCTGACTCACAGTGACTATAACTGCATTTGAAGTTTGGATGTTTTTACTTAGCAAGACCTTCTTATGTTGCAACCTGAAGTTCATAGCTGGAATAGGCTTATTTTTCTACGCTGATATATATTTCTCCAAAACAGGTATTCTGGAATTACGCACCCCCAGTTCATAGCCTGCAAAGTGGCATCTCTTCCAGAAATATGGAAGCACTTAAACTAAGATGATCAGCTGCCAAAAGTTGACTGGGGCCGGGAAATTTTATCATCCTCTGAAAATGAATCCAGAAAAGAAATGAACAAAGTGCAATGCAAGCAAATAAGGTGGGGTACCTGAGGATAAGTTGGCACTGAAGTAAATGATGAGCTGGAAACAGCCATGCCAAGAGATCCCTGGAGCATCAGAATGGTTAGTTAAAGCTGCTCTCAAAAGCAGGAGAAGATAGAGGGAAAGCTTTTGTAAAGTTGCAACATATTTAAATGCAGGAAAAAGCACCAGAGATCTCTTGAAAATTTACATTCAAATTCAAAGTCTAAATATTTTCTTTCTTCTCTTTCTTCTAACCAAAGAATTCCCAACATATGCTATACAAGTACTTCAAATGTATACGCAGAGCAATAACCTCACCTGACTCCTGCTCTCCAGAAGAGAGCCAGGAACTGCTGTCTCAACATGCAAGTCAGGGGGCTGCATGCATCCAGCCCCAGACTTGTGTAGAAATACGGTCTGCACTCTCATCCTTGCAAAAAAGCAGAACATGCCACCCATAATCCACAGTACAAGTATGCCAGAGAAACTTCTGTTCTAGCCCCAAAAACATATTCCATTTTGAGTGTCGTGTTCCCCCCCACCCCCAGTTTTGCCGTGATTTTTTCAGTAGATTTTTTTCTTGTCCCTCAAGTAAAAAGCTTTTGGAAATTTATCTGTGTCAGCAATACATGATATTGTGAGTGAAAAAAAGAAGCTATTCTCCTCTACTCTTTTTCAACAACAAAGTTAAAAGAGCACCTGTCATTTAAAGAAAATACATGGGACAATGAAGACTAACAAAGCAGAAGTCCAGTTTCCAAAATCTGTGGCTGAATGTATTTACATAAGCACTGAGAAGCTATATAATTATGTCCTTATCACTGTCTCAAGTGTCTCAAAGAAAGGCAGAACATTCTGCTTTAAGGATAAAAAGAGAGAGAGGAGAGAGAAGAAAAACACCTTCTTCCTTTAATCTAGCTTCATTTTGGAAAGCCCGCAGATATTTCATTTGCAGCTTTCTCTTGAAGAATGATCGAGCTGGAGAGATGCTGCTGGCGGCAGCTCTGAAAGAATGAAGAACATCAACAAAATGAGTATCTTCTTTTTTAATCCTAACATTTTCAAATTGAGAAGGATTATGACTCCATTATTCCCCCTCTGAATCTAAACAAGGATGCTATGAAGCAAGAAGGAAATAAGATAGCTCATTTAATATCCTCTAAGTGTTCTGCATACAAGAAATTGCTTTCGGTGTTCTTGAAGGAAAAATCTCTGAAGGATGGAAGCTGGAAGAATAAGGTAACATTGTCCAGTGTTATATTAAAGATTAAGATTCAATGTATATAATACATGTCTCATGCTGCACCTTCAAAACATCAACATACAAAACTTCACAGTAATTAAATTAATTTCTATCTTAGCCTTATCTATCCGCCTAAAACTGGCAGGTTTTTGCCTTACCTGCCCTAGTGCAGGATCTGACCATCTTCTGATGCTCATTAAGAGAGCGCTGCCAATGCCACCCCACGGAGCAGCAATGGTGTCTCAGAGAGCCCCTTTGTGAGGGACTAATTTAAGAGCTTTCATTAAATTTTACCCAATTCTCCAGACCACTGTCAACAGCCCTATTGAAGCAAGCAATGCTAGCGTATCTTCTTCTTTAAAGCAAAAATATTAGGACTGGTTTTAATTTTATCACCAGCCAAGGAACATTACAGAAGTACATGAAAACTGGCAAGCACAGCAAGCTCCACCACCCCTACTAACACATACAGTTGTTTAAGGACAGCACTATACTACAGTGCATTCTTACTCTTTTTTTAAGCCATTCAAGAATTTTGGAGACTGGGGAGAGAAAATGGTGTCTTTGGCCTGAAAATAAACAAAAATCCCTGACACAAAGAAATTCACGTGGATCCTTCCTAGATCCAGGTTGCATATGGTTAGGTGTGGAGGCAGCCCCATGCTGACTATCTGAGTCAGCAAATTTGCATTGAATAAGGTTTTTAAAAAAATTATAATAAGGGGAAGGAGGGAAAGAGAGGTGGGGAAATCAAATTGCGTTTAAGCATTGCAGTCCTAAGGATGACTTCATTCAATGACAAATTGCACTGTGTATTTTTAGGTCATGTGTGGGTGTTCACATGCCATATGTAGCTTTTTACCACTAAGTGTTGTATCCTAAATATAGGCTTGTGCTCCTGTTCACAGTATAATTGTGGAAACCCATGCTCCAGCCTGAAACCACATGGGAAGCAGCAGCACTTAGCAGCAATGACTCTGAGGTTAGAAATTCTCCCCCAAAACTCTGTTCAGCTTTCTTGGAGACTCATATTAAGATGAAACTGAAAGGGCTTTAAGGACCCTTCACTCAGTGCCCAGATTTGCTTTAAGCACAGCTTATTTGCTTCTCTTGCCACACACTTCCTAAATTCTCTCTCAGGTCTTTTCCCCAAAAATATCCCTGCAAAGGCCATCTCTGGTATTTTTCAGGGGAGGGGGGGTAAAGGAGACATGGCAGTTTAGACAGTCACAGAACCATAACAGCATCACCACAAAAATGACCTCTCAGAGAAAAAATAAGTAGCTTTTAAGGCAGGGCAAGAATGGCTCACCACGACTGGAGTGACGTGGAGAGGTCTGGCAAGCCCTACTCTTCAGATGGGGAAGTGCGGTATTTGGAGCAGAGACACAGCCAGTGGCAACATCCTGCCTTTTTTTTTTCTTTTTTTTTTTTTTAAAGTAGGCTTAAAATCACAGAGCATAGAGAGAGGAAGCAAATAAAAGAACTGGTTTGAAGGTTAGACCACCAACATCAATGAAAGAAAAGATGTCTACTTGTCCACAATTTCCTTTCAGTTGCCTACATTTTTACATAAAAAAAAATATAAACAACTCTTCACAGCTTGCTTGCAAAGCAATACTCACCTCTGCAGCTCCCCAGAGCTGCTGCAGCGCAAGAGGAAAGCCTTGTGAAAGAACATGCCAGGGCGGGGGAGTGAGAAGGAGGAGGAGGAGGAGAAGGAGGAAGTGTCACAGAGGAGCATGGAAGCTCCAGATGTGAAGCGTAACTGAACACTCCTCCTGCCCGGGCCATCTGCGAGCACCCTGCTCTGCCGCTAGCATGACCTTGAGGCCCTCTGTAGCTGCTCCAACCGCACCTGCGTGGGATTAAGTATCCTGATAGTAAACGATAGCCTCGCCTGCTCAGTCTGCAACAGCTTGCACCAGATCAAACAGCAGCAGCAGGAGAAGGAGGAAGAGAAGGCAGCAGCAGGAACAGCAGAGCAGTGCCTTCCCTCTTGGACAGAATAAGCAGTAATATTGATTTAGGTTGCTAACCTCATCCAAGCCACCACCTGCAAAAGTCTGCATCAAATTCTCATGCGTGTTTAGATCAGTTTTGATTGCAGCTCACCTATAATTACAGCCTTTCAGAGATGTGGATCTAGCCTGGAACTCAGAAATACCCCTAACTGCCCACCCCATTTCCTAATGACAACTTTTTCACCCCCTTTTGAATCGGCCCACTTATGGATCACTGGCCATTTGAAATTCAGAAGTATACAGGCAGAGGAGATCTAACACTAAAAGTGTTTTTAAAGGAGTCAGCCAAGCTGCTTCCTTAAAATCTTACTAATCCTAAAAAGATTTTTAGGATTAGTACTAATCCTATAAAATTATAGCATTCTAAATATTCCTGAGCAGTCATGTGAGTTGTGATAGCAACGATTTTTTAGTCCCTTGGCAATACAGCTCCTACAGCTATGTAGGGGCTACCAAATCAGTTTAAGAGTCACTTCTGGTGAATTGAGGGAGATGGATTACAGAAACAGAGTTTTTATTAAAAAGGAAATGGAAAAAAAATTGCAATAACCATTTTCCAATATGTTTCTATTTATACAAGCAAATTCATTCTACTTAAAGGCTTTGTTTAGAAATACCATTTCCCAACCTTCAGAAAAAAAAAAAAAACATCTTATTGCTAGACTAGAGTGAGAGCCTTTGAAAGTAAGAAAGTCCAACTAATCCCAAACCTTGAGAGATTTTCTTTGCACCCTTCCCCTTCCTTTTTTTAAGGGCAGACTATCATTTCTCAGAACATTTCCACTTAAGAGTATTAGAAATACTAATTTGACATGCATGCCATGCAGTAGTGGTATGCTAATAAAATATCCCTGAAACCTTTTGGTAACCTTGCAATAAAGCACTGGGTAGAAAAACAATGTAGTACTCTAACTACTCAAAAGAGGGACAGGTGGACAGAAACCTGATCATTTCTACAAAGCTACATTTTTCTTCCTCAGGAAAAAGTTCCACTCCTCCTCATCTATCCATCCTCCCTCCCAAATACACATTCTTGTTGCCTAAACTGGCAATCATGACATGTGAGGCTTAAAAGCTAGCTTGAATCTCCCATCTATTTCATTAATATTTAATTCAGAGAAATGTCAACTGCTCTCATACAAGTGTTAAAAGAAAAAAAGCAAAGAGAAAGGGCACAGGTGTAAATATATTATGTATGGTGAGATTTAATACTGCCAGACTCAAGAAAAGGCCTAGATGTCCTCCATCATCTAAGAAGTGCAATGATGCCCTAAAAATGTGTTATCGTGAAATGGAATTCATACATACAAACAAGGAAAGCTAATCTGTTCATTTAGTGGGTAGAGTGACATCAGTATGACATCAGCAGCAGCCAATCACAGTGCTCCATATGTGTCTGGTGTTCTTGCACTACTTCATATTTATGGATAAACACCAGGAGGGTGTTAACCCTAAGCTGTGTTTTTCCTCCCCATCATCTTCTAAATAAAGCGGCTGCTTCCATTCAGCATTGAACCTGACTGGAAAAAAAAAAAAAAAAAGTGAAAAAAATAGCAGCTTCTCATCTCAGCATGTTCTCTGACAAATGCAGAAACAATATGTGGAAAGCGGGGGAGAGTGGCTGGAGCTACGTGTCACCACTTCCCGAAAGCTGGTAGGCAGCCTGGAGCTTCAGCTCAGCTCTTCTTTAGCTATGAGAGCAGAACCAAGGGAAAGAAAAGCACATAGGATCAAACACAGCGTCAAGGATTTTGTTGTTACCGGAAAAAAAAATGAATGTAATTGTTATTTCTATCTAGGTGTTTTAGACCCTCTGAATAAGTGAAGTGCTGCATTTCTTCCTCCACCACCACTATCTCATCTGATGTCTTCTTTTCAGGGGAAAAGCCTTTTTAAGGCAAGAAGTGAGGCCTTTTGCTCACTGACATGACCAGTGTGAACAGTTTGGGCAGATGACAAAAGGTCACAGCTCCCCACACCGTGACCAGACAGGCTGCAAGGCAGAGCAAAGGGCAAGCAACTTGCACATCTTTAATCATCAGAGCCCACACATGCCTGATCGGGGTGACACTCAGAGTTGGGCCTTCAACCATGAACGTCTCTGGCATAGTAGGGCAACGTGGAAGTTCTCCTCACAGATAGCATTCAATAGCATTCTTCCCAAAGAAACATTTGTGAAGTTTCTCATGGTGCTAAGCAAAACCAAAAACAACCTGCCACCATCCTTTTCCATAAACATACCTGAGACTCACCACCCTAAGGCGTGTGTCCATATGCATACATGTACACAGACAGACACTCTAGGTGTACACAAGCCTAGTAACAGACCTTTTTTGACCTTCAAGCCTTCACCTCAAGAGCAGGATTTCTGATGCAGCAGCCTTGGCAGGGAGCAAAAATGAGGCAGCACGCTGGTTTTCAGCTAAACTGACACCTCTCAGACTGATGAGCCTTTCTCACTAACAGAGACTAACACTAGCAACTTTTCAAAAGGAAAAAAAAAAAAAAAATGTCCAAAGCCAACTTCAAATACATCTCCTGCAGGCACTTTGAAATTATCATTTCTCTGTTTGTGCATAACCAGTGTATAAGCAACTCTGATTATTTTATGCACCACCTTATAATTAGCATGGCTTAAAGGGGCAGAGGGTGCAATATAAACATAAAGCTAATGAGTGGACTTAAAAGGCAGATCATGTAATGCAAAAACACAGTTTTTACTGGTCAGTGCCACTCAATCAAAACCAGTTCATTTTGCTTGTACTGTATTGCTCAGAGCTAAAGCCTGGTGAGCTGGCTCTGCTGTTCACTACTTTTTGTTCAGTTATATCTATTCCCCAGCTGTGACAACACATATATTCATTACACATAAATAGCATCATATTGTAATTAAATGCAAGTGAATAGCATCATATTATATTATATTTATTTATTTATTTATTAACTGCCAAAGATGTACTTGCTTTCTTTCCTCCAAGACATTCACTGCTAGTTCAGGGGCCTACATCATAGTTCATCTAGATAGCTCAGTGCCACAGGCAGGGAAATTCCAGCTTCTTGCTAGGTTTTCTATATATATTCTTTTGACGAACTATTAATGTGTAAAGGTACAGAAACTGTACTGTAACTCTGCCTGCAGCTCAGAGGGCCACTCAGCATCATGCACTGAGCATTACACAACAAGTTGGGATACTTTGCAAATGAAGCTATAGGGAAGAAAAAAATGCATGTCAGGTGGTAGGCCTACAGTTACAGTCTAAATCCCATTAGGGAGATTTTAGGTATCTGACAGAGCATGGAAATTTCTTAGAAGAAGAGAATTTGTTTCTAAAGGCACACTGAGATACAGTATAAGCCAGCTTTCCATCACGGGCTCTGCTTCCAAAGGATATAGCTACTTTCTCAGAAGTCACCTGCTAATCTCCAGGGGAATGCACTAACAACAAGCTCCACTCATATGGGGTGGAGCTAAACCTGAATGATCAAGACGATTTATGTGATCAACTAGAGAACATTATCCAGAGATAATATTTTCACGCTCACAGCACTACTGTGCTCTCAGCATCTAAAATGTAAAACCAAATCATGAAATGTGGTCTACCTCGATTTCAGTAAGGCTTTTGACACCGTTTCCCACAGCATTCTCCTCAAGAAACTGGCTGCTCGTGGCTTGGACTGGCGTACCCTTCGTTGGGTTAGAAACTGGCTGGGTGGCCGGGCCCAAAGAGTCGTGGTGAATGGAGTCAAGTCCAGTTGGAGGCCAGTCACTAGTGGCGTCCCCCAGGGCTCAGTACTGGGGCCGGTCCTCTTTAATATCTTTACAGATGATCTGGACGAGGGGATCGAGTGCACCCTCAGTAAGTTTCCAGACGACACCAAGTTAGGTGCGTGTGTCGATCTGCTCGAGGGTAGGAAGGCTCTGCAGGAGGATCTGGATAGGCTGGACCGATGGGCTGAGGCCAACTGTATGAAGTTTAACAAGGCCAAGTGCCGGGTCCTGCACCTGGGGCACAACAACCCCAGGCAGAGCTACAGGCTGGGGGATGAGTGGCTGGAAAGCTGCCTGGCAGAGAAGGACCTGGGTGTGCTGGTTGACAGTCGGCTGAATATGAGCCAGCAGTGTGCTCAGGTGGCCAAGAAGGCCAACGGCATCCTGGCTTGTATCAGGAACAGTGTGGCCAGCAGGACTAGGGAGGTGATTGTCCCCCTGTACTCGGCTCTGGTGAGGCCGCACCTCGAGTACTGTGTTCAGTTTTGGGCCCCTCACTACAAGAAGGACATGGAGGTGCTCGAGAGAGTCCAGAGAAGGGCAACGAAGCTGGTGAGGGGTCTGGAGAACAAGTCTTACGAGGTACGGCTGAGGGAGCTGGGGTTGTTCAGCCTGGAGAAGAGGAGGCTCAGGGGTGACCTTATCGCTCTCTACAGGTACCTTAAAGGAGGCTGTAGTGAGGTAGGGATTGGTCTCTTCTCCCACGTGCCTGGTGACAGGACGAGGGGGAATGGGCTAAAGTTGCGTCAGGGGAGGTTTAGGTTGAATATTAGGAAAAACTTCTTTACCGAAAGGGTAGTTAGGCATTGGAATGGGCTGCCCAGGGAAGTGGTTGAGTCACCATCCCTGGAGGTCTTTAAAAGACGTTTAGATGTTGAGCTTAGAGATATGGTTTAGTGTGGGCCTTGTTAGAGTTAGGTCAGAGGTTGGACTAGGTGATCTTGGAGGTCTCTTCCAACCTGAACGATTCTGTGATTCTGTGATTCTGTGATTCTGTGAAAATGCAAAAACTGCTATGCTTCTCATTGACCACTATTGGCCAGTAATTACCTAGCTTCTACATTTTTTCACAAAAAGAAAAACATTTTCTGCAATCAGAACTTATGCATTTAGGGCTAAAAACAGTTTAAAACCCTAGGCCAATGCCTTTTACCTCACAACTCTTTATATACTATGCTATCCTATAAGTGTTGATACATTAAATCTAAGAATATCCCTCATATAGGATCTATCATTAAGTCCTGGCCCATGAGTTTCTTATGGTTTCGTGATTTGCATACACCACTATCTGAAAAACTACAGCAAGAACACTGTAGTTGCAACTCCTACAGGAGAGCAGAAAGGCAAAGCCTTAGAACAAGGAAAAAGAATAACAATCATTCCCTGTCTTACTAATCAGAACAACTTCCACAAGAAAACCAGCCTTGCATTCACCCTTCTAACTTACATCTCTTCCAGAACTGTAGAAGCTTTTACAAATCCCAAATATATCCAGTAAATTAAGGCTGGAACATTTGGATTACCATTAACCAAGGATGAAATAAACTTTATTAAAAGCTAGTCTTTTAGCTAATATAGTTATAACAGATATTATATAACACAAACCCCAATGAAGAGGCATGTTTTCCCTGACTTTGGGGAAATTTTGTTTCTCCTCAAGAGCGAGAGCTCCACAGCTCTCAGAACCTGCAGAAACCTACAAAATATAGAAACAATGACGTCACTTATGCATTCAAACTTCTCTGTAAAATCCTCCAGTTTCCACATTTCACTTTATTTACTCCAACAGAAAAAAAAGTCTCTTCAGTCTTAAGACAACCAGAAAAACTTTTGCAATATGCTAAATATAGATACTATAGACCAGTGACCTGGGCAGAATAATTAGAGGACTGAAACCTCAGGAAGGATCCAAATTTAAGTAAGGAAATATGTAACAGCTGTACTTCAACTGCACAATAACAAACTTTTTCAATGACAAAGACCCTTTTTGTGCATTTTGCCATTTCCTGAACAACCTTTCAGAAGAGACAGGAAGCCTGGCCATGAGGCTAGGCAGTTCCTCTGACACTGGAAAGAATGAAGAATCACGTTCATTATCATTTAAGTCACACTACCACACCAGAATTTCATTTTTATGTGTATATATATATATATATATATATGGATCTGAACCAGCTTCTATAAACTTTTATTGAAAATGCCTCTGAAACAATCTGAATTAGATCACATGGTAAAATAAAATTCTGTTGGCAAGCCTGCTTTCTCCCCCTCTCACATGCAAACACACCCCAAAGACACCAACACAGCAAAGGAGGAGCGAACGTAACTTGAATAGCATGCTGTGTTGGAGGAGAAAGAAGGGCAAGACTGTACGAGAAAAGAACTTCTGCATTGTATCATACGCACCCACTCTAAAACAGAAAGCGATGTAGTAAAAGGTAGAAAGACTACTCCCATTCTTAGAAAAATATGTCTGAGGTCATCTAAAAGAATTACTAAGTCTTCTCATCCTCTAACTCAATCATTTTCGAATGTTAGCTATGCCAGTTTAAGGGCATATGTTACAGTATCAGAATTCAGTGACAGGAAAAAAAAATAAAGAAAAAGCAATTTATCCAGCTGCTTATTCATAACTGCTCCCTGAATGACAGCTACTGCACAGGAGCTGGCAAATCCTCCTGGAGGCACGCCAGCAGCCAGAACCTCCCCACCACAGTGCGAGCGTGCTCTGGCATCGCTCTGCTAGGAACGGGCGACCTGCGCCCCTTGCAAAGCTTCTCACCAAGTGAGCTGCACAGGATCCCGATAAGGCACCTTTGTTAAGGCACCCAGAAGGCAGCCGTGTTACTAGGTGGATGCTCCAGAGGAGGAAGCCTCTGACCATTCCCTCTGGGCTCAGACTGATTGGGGAAGATGCATCAAACCTTCCCATTGTTCCTCCTTCCTCGCCGCTCGGGTGACTCACCAGCCAGCTCACTCACGCTGCCTCAAGCCTTATGGCTGTGGAATAAATGACTTGGTGGCTGGCCTGCTGGGTTGGTATGGCCAGCATTCACACAGCTGGCTTTGACAAATAAGCACTGGCTTTTCTTCCTATAAGCCTCTTTCCACTAAAAATACAATTAAAAAAAAAAATCAAGGGACAAAGCACTGACAGATACACTGCTAATATGGTTCATTCTCGTAAGCCAAACTTATCTTCAACAGACTCAAAACAAAATTGCTGTTATACAACAGTTACTGGAATTCAGTCCTATAACAGGTAACACTGACAACTCTGCTGGTCATTTTATTTCCCCATTCCCATCCAAATCAATGTATTTTTATTTTAATCAGCAGTTACGTATCATGGGTGTCAAATATTTGACCCCATGACTTCCAGTATTAGGCATTATTTTGTACATCTTTAAAGGCAAATTATTGTGACAGATTAAAATGTGCTTCGGTCACTAAATACTTTGCATTTGTTGTTTTCTTTTGTTTTGTTTTGTTTCAATTTTTATTTTATCTTTTTCCTTCCCAACATCTTTTCTGTTTGCATTATTTCACATGTGAAATCAGAGTTGGCAAGATGTACAAGATGAGCCGCACAGATACAGATTTACTCAAGAGCAGCTACAAGGTTAATTCCCAAGCACTGCAGCAGCCTGAGTCCTGCCATGTACTTCTAGGAGGAAGAATCAGTGATCTTCCCACTAAGGCTTCTCTGCAAGGACCCCAACAGGAGAAGGTGCCAATTAACACCAAGTGTGTTAAGAGCAGCAGGCACTGTAGATAAATACCTGCCCGTGGGCAAACACACAGGCGAAATTCGCCCCACATCAGGTGGTTGCTGGGTGACCTAAATTACGTCATGAGGAGCAGGATGCTGCTTGTCTCAATTCCATCTGCCCAGAAGTGAGGCATCTCCCCAGCGATGACAGGTGAGCACCACCTCAACAAAGCAAGACAGTCCCTCCAGCGTCTGTCACCAGCCAAAAATGCCTCCTGACAGGCTACAGGGAGAGCCCTGGTGCCTGCCACTCACCTGTGACATGGTGACAGCTCAGTGAGATGAGTCCCATCCTGCCCAGCTCAGCTAATTTGGGCCCTTCAGTGTCCTGCTCCCCAAGAGCCTGGAGTAGTCAGTCTCCTTATTTCTATACAATGGTCTTGTATTTTTCTTAAGGTGCATGATGATGTATGTTCAGTTGGCTTAACATACAGACATTTTTTAGGCATTTATTTTGCAGTGGTGAAACTGTGCAATAAGTGTTGCTGAAATCCATTCCAAGAGATGTTGTGAAGGCACTGTCAAGGAGCTCTTATTTTACTTTTCTTTTTTTTTTAATATTCCATTCAATCTCCTGATCTCAAATACCTAAAGCTATATCTCCATATTGTAGACTAACATGAAAATTTTAAAGTAAATTAAGTAGGTTTTTTTTTTTTTTATTGCAACAATACTGCTTTTCTAAGCATTAGACTAATGGTTTTCATTGCATTCCTTTAGCTTAAAAAATTCTTTTAAAGGGGGAGGGAAAAGTTTGCTCCAGGCTCAGTATTGTATGCCAAGTTTCAGTCGGCAGTGAATTTTAATGGCAGAGTTATAAACCCTTGAAAGCAAAAATTTATAATGGAAATGCTGACACAATAACAACTCTAGCTAACAGCACAGGTGACACTTCTCTAACATATTGGTTCTCCCCTGTTAACCTGTTTCTAGGAGCCTAAGATTTTCTGCATTTAGATGTCTTCAATAAAAAAAAAAAAAAAAATCTGTAATTGTATTCACTCTGGTTGAAGTCAAAGTCTTTACATATGTACAACCATTTCCACTTTGTTCAGAACCTGAAGTACCTGATCAGTAGGATGCCCCAGGTTTGTGGGGACTTTTTCTAAGCAGGTTGACTGTTTTGGAAAAATACAGGGAAGAGGAGAACCTAATGCATATGGGCAGGGAAGGAGAGAAAGAAGAATAAATACACAGCTTAAATAGTATAAGAAATTACAGAAGAGGAGAGACAGGGAAAAGAAAAACGGATACTGAGAGAAAGAAATTGTAGCTAAGAGCAGAAACTGGAAAAGAAAATCCATGTTAATGAAAGAACAGGGAAAATACACAAGATAACAGCAGTACAGGAGAAAACAGAGCAAAGACAAAAACAAGGAACTGGAATAGAGAAGGAAGACAAAGTGTTTTTAATACAAGCTAACACAAATGCATTGCTTAGACAAAAATGAGAGGACAGGCAGCATAAAGAGCAAAGAAGCTGACTCAGAAAAAGTCTACTACTGACGTTCTGCTAGATTGTATTTTAATGTACCCTTCTTCATACATTCAATTGTGCTGTTTCTCTGGCAAAAGTCTAAAAATTCTGTCAATACCAGGAAAGAGGTGACCAAAACATTTTGCACTTTCAGCTGAAGTCAAGCAGCTGCTTATGTGGGGGGCAAGTCTGAAAGAACTTTTTTAATCTGCCCATCTCAATTGCAAGAAAATATCACTTATATTTTAAACTCCCTGTTAATAAATACCACCACATCTAACATGACTACTAAGGTGCTTTCAAAGCAAGATAGAGAGATTCAAAAATGATCAAAATACTCTGCATGAGTCATCTTCTGAACATATGCTCACAACATATGAAACTGAAGCCCCAGATGCTTACAGGTAAGCATAACACTTTAAGCAGTGTAGGAACAGGTGGGGTTTTTGGGGTTTTGTTTTTAATAAACACCATATGAACAAAAGAGCAACACATACATTGGAATTATGACAAAAAAAAAAAAAAGAAATGTAAGTGATCTGAAGACATTCAGACTGCTCTGGGGAGCACAAGGCATGCTCCATCTGCAGGATTATGAGGCTTTGAAAGCTTCAAGAAGCCAAAACTGGATCCTGAGGTTCTCCAGGGTACTGCACATTCCCAGCTATTTTTATGTATCTACTGGAACTGTGGAAGCCCTGTACTTCAAGCTGAAGCCTCTTCTCTTTCCAGAAATTGAATTAATGAGGCATTATTTTAAGAAAAAGAATCCTCTTTTTCACACCCCCC
>VXAA01006869.1:18618-29095 GCA_013399115.1 Anseranas semipalmata | reverse complement strand
GGGCATAAATACTAGATGACAGGAAAATGATCTTATTTAATCTCTGGAAAAATAAGTGGCACACAGGTTTCTGCTGGTGTGCTACTGTAACATTTGGCACAATCTCATTGGAAGGATTGTGTCATGCTGATGGATTAATGAACTCTCTAAGAGAAATGAAGAGATAAATATGTAATAAGCAAGCAACCTGCACTGACAGAGTTACTGCAAGTAAAGGCTGCATGTCTCGCCTGTATTTGTCAGTACTGAGCAGACTCAACATATGAGAAACTGTAAATGGAACAAAGCCAGAATATAACTTCAGAGGCAGAGAGGATCATTTTATAAAAACTAGTCTTCATCTGACCAAATAAACAGGCTTCATATATATATTCATTCTTTTTGTATATATGAATATATATATGAAGCCTATTTAATACATATATTCATATAATATAAAAATATAACATATATATGAGCATATATTAAATTATTCACAAAATACAAGGAAAAAAAAAAACAGACCTAATGAATCTTGTAAAGGTAAGCTACATCCTCTTTTTCCCTTCTTTCCTTTCCTTAAACAAGAGCCTTTTGACTTAACAGTACTTTAAATCACTTTAGATTTGTGATTCAACCTATCAAATTAGTATAACATATGTTCTATCTTCTATAACAAACTAAAAAGAAAATAGCATACACTTCTTACATAAGGCTGAGCAGTTAATTATTTTCTAACATTTTGCCTATGCAAATAAAAAGCACTTTATTAAACAGTAAATATTGAATGCTGGTTCTAACAGGATGTTTTTTGTTTATGATCTATTTATTAATTTTGTTAACCAATCAAAAATAATGTATTTTAAAACAAAATAAGGAATTCTAAAGTTTCCAAAACTTTCTTAGCTAGTTAAAATAACAAGAGAAGTCTAAAGTTCTTCTGTCTAGACTAGAAAACTTGAGCAAACTCAAGACTTTCTATTAAGAATTCAAAAATAAAAGAAAAATGCTGAAGTATTTCAGAAAGAATGAGGAAAAAAGATTTCAATTCCTGTCTCTTCCAAACCATTCAAAGACAACAAACCCCCAAATCATAAATCTCAGAGTCAGTTCAAAGAATCTGAAAAGCCATGAATTGGTTCTTTCTTCAGCCAAACCTGTTTGCTCATCTCTAAAGCAGTATTCTCTATTATTCCCAGGAAAGGAAAAAAAAAAAAAAGAGCTTTAAAAATACAGAAATGGTATGCAAAAAGTCCTATTCTCCTTGTAAAATATTGGCATTTCCATGACTCTCCAAACACGCAGTGCAGCTGTGGTTTGTTTGTATTCTCTTTTCAGGAGAACTAGCAAGTTTCAAAACATTGTATTCCTGCAGTAGATGCTGAAGGCACTTGCAGCTGAAGCCAGCCAGTTCTAGTACAGAGGACTGGGGGTGGTTATTGCCTTGACACGGCTCGTCCTCCTCCCTGCGGCTGCCCACCCTGCAGCAGGGTGGGTTGGCCTGAGTATAAGGCTGCTCTGAACATAAAAGTGCTGTTTGGGGTTTGTTCTGCCACGCCGAGCTGTGAGCTACTGTGATGAAGGAGAATTTTCACGGAGAGGGTTCCCACTGAGAAGAAAATCTCTCCAGGGGATGGGAAGGGCTAACAACACCAGGAGGTGGCCATCTGACTTTCAACTTTGCTGTGATGGTGAGCTGAAAACACGAGGCAGACAGCAACGGCACAGCTTACTGCAATGGTATTGGCACACAGACATAAACAAGGAGGCAGCAGGAATTAGGCTGACCATGGTCTTAATCAATTGTTTGATCCAACAAGATAAATGCAGGAAAGCAGCAGCTAGAGATGACCACCATTGAATGTTGCTCCCCACCATCCCACCAGCATCTCCCTACACCTTCAGGGGGATTCAGATCCAGCAGTTTAGAGCTTCCCCCACACCTCATAACCCTCAATTTTTGATCTCCTCTAGCAACAGAAGTACTTGACACTTGAGACTGCCTCTGTCAACCCTTGCGTTTGAGGGTATTAAATACAAAAGAAATTGGACAAGTTCATCAAAGGCCAAATTCCAGCAAGAGTAAAGGACAATGAAGCAGTTGTGTTGCCTCACGTAAAGCAGCCTTTCACCTCTGCAGAGGTGCAGACAACAATCTCTAAAATAATGCACTAAGGCAAAATAACAACACACCACCACAGCCACAAGAGGCCTGAAATAGCAGCCTCACATGCTGTTGTGACCAGATGTTGGTTATTTCTTGTACTATGCAGTCAGAAGATTTCTATTTTATTTTTCTTTGTTTACAGTTGATGCTGTAAAAGATCACTAATATCACCAACCTAGTCCCAGCTTAGTGAGGTAGCAGTACCAGCAGCTTCTGTTTCACTGACAGAAAATTCTGGTAATTGAGAAATGAAAAATTCAGGCAAGAATGTCTCTGAAGTTCTTAGATGCACAGAAATTACTCTAACACATCCTTCCACAATTGTATTACTAAGATAATAGACTGTAATTTTTAAATAAATATATAGAACAGTCAATGTAAGTATAAACATAAGACATAACTTATAATCATAGTGAAGTTGTTTGCTCTTTTAGTAAAAAAGCCCTATATTTGGTGTGTACAGCAAGTGATAACACAACAGTAGGTAAAGCAAGATAAATAAAGACAAAACACAACGAAAATAGGAGGTTGAAGTTCCACTGATATTAAATATTTTAATAATGCAACAGATTATTCCTTATTTCTACACCATACTTCCACAGAAATGGCAGATCAGCCTTTCAAAGCAAGGCAGGGAATAGTAGAAGAAGCAGAGGGATTGTTTATGGCATTTTATTTTGTGTAGGCTTTAAGTTTGAAGACTTCAGTAATAACCTTAAATGAGAAGGATGCAAGAAACCCAGTGCAACCTAACAAAGAACAAAAGTTTAGATCATGCTACGTTTGGCAACTGAAAGTCCAGGCTCCTTTGGCCATATTCTGTGGTTTTGCTTCATGCATAGCATGCAATGAAAGGACCCTGATGTTAAATTTGCACATATACAGATCACTGCAGTGAGAATAACAATGTCTGGGTAGGGACAATATTTTTAGTAAGCTATTTCCCTATTTAAATGCATTTAACCACACACTGCTTGTAGTCAAGTAGTCAAGTCTTGGGACATTCCATTCACTTCAACAGATATTCTTCTGCAACCCTTATTACTTAAAGTCTCCAGATCTCTTCCCTTTTTTGAGGGCGCCAGCTGCTCAGAGCATTTAGTTGCTGTCATGGCTTTGAGCCTCATTGGGTCAGGACATCACAACTGACCAGCCAGCGTGAGGACACTCAACTTCAGCATCACATGGAGTCAACCAAGATGTCTTCATTTTGCGGTAGGGTGGGGTATTTTTTGTTTTTGTTTTTTCATTTAAATATTTGAAAAAATCATATGGCTACCTTTGGCAGTGTTTGCTTTTCCTAAGGGAATTAACAGAAGTAAATTAAGATTTGGGTAATGCCTTTCCTGAAAAAATACACATCAACTTTTTCCATACACAAACAAGGACAAAACTCAGAGCTTTCTCTGAAGTCCCAGTAATTTGCACAGCTCTGCAGCCTCAGCTAAGCTTAGGGGTGACTTGCCCTCCTTTGTGCCCTACAGCCTTTGAATTTTTCCTTCCTTGCTTCCCTGGCAGGAGTAGAGCAAGCAAGCGAACACGCAGGAGCCTGGGGGCAAGCACCGCGTGGAGGGGACAGAGCTTCCTCCAATGCAGGGGCACCCAGACCATGCACAGCAGGCATCTGCTCTAGCAGCCAAGTCCTTATCCAGGGGTCAGGACAGAGCCAGGGAGAGAGAAATTCAGGAGTGTTGTGGTTGGGTTGGTTGGTTGTTTTGTTGCTTTGGGGGGGTTGGGGTGGGTATGGACTTTTCTTATTCTTTTGAGTCTTCTTTATATTTTTTTCTACTTATTTTCAAATACAACATGGGTTTTATTTGCCAATTTTTGGAGTGAACTGGCTTTAAAATGGTCTAGGTATATTCTTCTCTGGGCTGTGCCATGTTTAGAGTCCTGCAGGAGGATGGAGTAGTGCTACAATGGTTTTGAGTTTCTGCGGGCTAAACTAAGGGCAGGTATTTTAGGGGTCTAGGCATTAGAAGGAAAGGCAGATGGCTTTCATTCTGCCTCTCATTGCTGTTAGACATAGCAATTAGTTTCAAGTCAAATATGTTTGACAGCCACCAGAGTTATTCTAACTAATTTTTCTACTATCACTGCCTGTCTGTCTTTTCCAAATAACTTCTTCCCAAGCAGTACAGGATTCCAGGTTTCTAAATCGCTATGAGCTAATAAAAGTGAATCCAAAGTCACAAAGATGCAATAGAAAAATTGAAGAGCGCATCTGGCATTTCTTTGGTTTCATAATTAAAGAAAGTCTGGTGAATAAAACAGTAGATCCCATTTTGACCAAGTGTCTTCAGAAAGCAAGGGACAGGACCACCAGTAAACACGCAGAATCTTCTCAGCTCTTGCCTTTTGCACATCAGTCTCCTTGTTGCCCAAATATAAGTGACAGTAAAATTCTTTGTGGTGCATGAAGCACAGACAACAGAAAAAAAGCCATTTTTTGGCAGCTGTGACAGGAATTATCTCCTGGTAACATAACTACACTTTTAGCAATATTTTTGAGGACCAAGCAGAGCAATGATTGCCTCTTAACACAGTGATACTACCTGCAGCTACTTAAATACTGAGATGGTGCAAGTCAAACAAATCCATCCTTATCACTTTGTTCCTACTCTAACAGATACGTCATGGGACAAATGATGCATCAAGGTACAGCACTGCCACATGCTTAAGATTTTATCAGAAGTCTCATAGTATTTGGTGAAGTTTCCTGATGTATTTAACTTAGACACCTAATTCTTGGCAATCACATGAAGTAATTACATGAGAAACTGCTTTCCTGAACCTCGTATCTGTGGAGAAAAGTTGCAAAATGTAAATCCTAGACCTTCCAATAGAGGATGATTTTTCAGGAAAGTCATGGAAGAAAATAGAAGAGAGAGTTGAGCATACTTATGGTGGCTTGTAACAGGTTTTCTTACAATAAAGATCTCCAGCACCACATCACCAATTGACCAAAGTTTTGCTGGATGCATTTAAAAAGAGATGCTCCAAACATACACACACAAAACGGACCAAATTTCTCCCAGACTTGATCCTGAAACTACTAGTGCAGCTACTCCTCCTGATAGAAACCAACACCATGCTAAAAACATAGCCTGAGATCCTGCTCACAGCAAGAGGCTAAGCCATTTGAAAAGAGCTGATTATCCCTGCATGCAGAAGTGGAAGAGAGCTCGTAGTTTGTTACCACGCATCAGTATGTCACATCCCTATATTAAGATCTCTTAAAATAAGATGGGAAGAGCATTACAGTGCCCACTTTCTATCCTTGTATATTGTTACTGCCATCTGTTTCAGAGTTTAGGGGTTGCTGTAGGTTTTTGTTTTATTTTTGCCAGTTTTCAATTTCAGTCCACATGCCAGCTTTCACAGACCAGTCAATTAAAATGGTATTTTAAGTAAGATTTCACAAGAAAATATTACAGACGTTATTCCCCCCAAATCAAGCCACATTATATGAACTGCAGTTTCCTACTACTACTGGTACTATAATTTTGACAAAAAGGGCCTTCCAGTTTTTCTGGCCTGAGTTCTGCATCTATATAACTAAACTAAGACCCATAAGTTCTGTAACTCAGATACAGTTTCTAACTCATGACTCTGTTATTCAGATAGAGTTTCTATTTTTATACCTATTAACTTATTCATTGCTGTATGTGTTTACATGTATATGTTACAGACTACAACTGAGGCTCGCTGAGCAGTAGTTCCTGGTTCCTGTTCCTCTGCCCTTTTAAGCAGGAGGACATATCACCTTTTCTCCTTGCTTGTCTTGCCCAGCTCACTGTTTACTCCACAACTCATCCAATATAGCGGCCGGTATTGTTTAAAATTCATTTAGATATTCTTCTGAAATTGTTCACATCTAGCTCATTTGAACTTGCTGGTTTCTACAGTGGCTCTAATTTTTCAAGTGGCACTCTTAAAATCCTTTCTATGAACAGACAGATTTGCAGTACTGCCAATCCCTTCCTTGCCTGGAGCTTGCCTTCTCATGGTTGCATTTAACTCAGTCGTTACTGGTATGTGACTACCACAGCTACCAAGCAGTACAGAATATGGCAACAAATGCATGCGCACACACAAGTCTCTGTCTTATTTGGAAAAGGTTAACTAGAGAAAAACATTGAATAGTTCAAGCACTTCATTTTTCTCATTTACAAGCGGTTATCTTTGGAATACTTTGAGAAGTATTACATCCCAGTCCTACTGTGCGCACTTCGGAAGAAACTATGGAAAAAATATTTGCATTTGATGACTGGTTTACATATCTGAAAATACGAACAGCTTATTGTATAACTATGCACTTTCCCTAAAATCAAAGTAGGACTGTTTTTTTGCTATTGCGGGAGGGGGGTAGGAGAGTGGGGTGTTTGTTTTTAAACAAAGTGATCCACCACCAGTTGCATACATACGAAGAACCTGCAATTCTGGACAGCGTGCCCTGACACAGAGCAGCAAACAGATCAAAACAGAAATTTTCAGTTATCCCACTCCAAGTACATCGTTCCTACTGGAAGGATACTGCAATTCACAGATCAGCCATGAATTACATTTGTATTAAAAATACACTACCCTGCATTTTACAACTAAACTAAAACAGATGTAATTAAAGCCTCTGAAAGTAATTTTGGCTAGTACTTCATTTATATCTGCAGCTAAAGCAGATACTTTCTCAGGCATTTTTGCCAAATTTGAGTAATTCTCCTGCTCTGTGTTTTAATTACTGTATATGCTTTTCTGTTACAGTTAAGAATATCCATTACATCCTTGAACAGCCAACGCTATGAGAAAGCATGTTTTGTTTTAAAGCTTAGTGGTGTTTCAAATCATTGGAGTGATACTGGCAGAGCTCTGCAGCTTGCAGATGCTTCTGATATATACTGTATAGTATAGTCTGTACACACACCCACACCCATGACCCGTGTCTGACCTTGGCTGCAGCAATGTACAGCACATCCAGGGCAATCTTACAGATGTAAGGGAAGCTACACAGCATCATGTTCAAGCCAATGTTATGCTTAAATACTACTGCAATTCTTCCCCTGGTATGGCACCTAAATTAAAGCCAACTTCAATAAATATTTTCTTCTCAAAAAGACTGACTTGTTTGGTTTTAGATTCCTTGCACCCTCCCATCCTTTCTGTGCAAATGCATGAAAAGCAACCCTGCCAAGAGCATACAGCATTACCCCATACCAGAGTCCCTAGAGAATCACGGCCTCCTAATTTATGGGGTGAATTTCAGAGACCTGTATCAGTTTCTTTTTGGTTCAAGAATCCATGTTAGACAACGAGGTTGGGAGATCTCTCCATCTAGCATAAGTGTTAGGTTTCAGTCCACCTGTAATATTAAAACAGAGGGAATTTTAAGTAAAAAAAAAAAAAAAAAGTAAACTGCTGCAATCCAGTCCATACTTTGCTTGGCTTAACAGCTGAGCTACCTCCCTAGGCAGCCAGATGCAAACTGTTAGTGGAACTGCAGTTTTAAATAATTGCATTTGGTGAGATCTTCCTGCAAAAACAGCCTTGTTCTCCTGCTTGGCTTTATAGACCAAAATGCACAGTGAAGTAACTTCTACACATATGTATCACATACTGTAGTTATATGTGTGCATTCATATGTGTATGGTAAACACCAAAAGATCAGTGAGTAAGTTCCCCTCAAAATAAACCAACAACGTCTAGACCAACTGCTCCAGTCAGTCCAAGTTTCAAGAAAAAGGGAACAGCTGCAGGCAAGAGGAGGCAATAACAGCTGCTTTAAAACTTAAAGTAAATTATGTGGGAGGATTTGCAGATAAAAATGAAGTGTATTTAAAACAGTAATTCTTGAGTACTGAAAGTTTGTGATATTTTAAACAAGAATAAAATGCATACTTTTTGCATAACTATGGATCAGAGTCTCCTCTCAGTTCTACAAGCAAAAATTTGAACCCACTGCAGAAAAATCAGCAGAACTGTCCATTATACCTCTGTGGACTAGTAAAAGTAGAACATGGCCAAAAACTCTTTTCTAAGAGGAAAATGTGCCTTTGCATGTAAGCTGGTAAAAATGATACAACCGAGAAAAGAAATATATAATTTCCCATGTACATTCCATCCTCACTCATGTGGGAAATTTTCTCTCTATTTGAATAAGATTCAAGAGAACTTCATGTGATAATATGAATTACTTTATTAGTACCTTAATGTAGAGAACATTAAAAGGAGCTAATCCAGCCTAGTTTTTGTCCTATGAATGAACAGAAGAATGGACCTTTGTTCTCAGAGTACACATTGCAGATTTCCTTATGAACAATTTCAAAAAAAAAAAAAAAAAGGCAACATTTTATGCCAGTTTTTGGTGGGATGTTTCAGTAAGAAAAATGACAAAATAGGGAAAACAGAAAGGGCTGACTAGAACGGGAAAGCTATTCAAAATGAGTCCAAAATTATCAGAGTTTTCCCTAATAAGCAAGTCGCACAATAGCTCTGCCCACACAAAGGTTCAGCATGCACGCTTGCAGCTTGGCTGCAGAGATCCAGATGTATCCAGGTCTAGTTCCCAACTTAGAGCATAAAATCAAGGGAATTCCCAGCCCCATACCTGGAGAACAGCACTGTGTGAATGACCCATGCCCACAAGTCCAGGAACTGGTTTTAGATACAGGACACAGAGTTTGGCTGTTTTTTCTTAATGGTAGCAAATGTTACAGCACGCACCAGTACTGAAATGCTGTATGTGCCAACACGAATCAATCAAGCTGAGGAACACTTGTATCCAAACAAAAGCATGTGTGCTACCTTTTGGTACTCCTTTCCAAAGCTTTGGCTAAATTCCCAATTGCCAAAGCACCAAAAATCTAATTTTTTGGTTACTCTTCCCTCAGAAAGTGCTGCATGTGAATCAAAAACCATCCACTTTGGCTGCCACTCAGGTATTTCCAGTAGATCTTCGGATGGTAAGTACTGAGCTTTTCCTTTTGACAAGTGCTTTATTTTAAATCCATTCGAGTTTTTTTGAGGTATAGAAAGCCCCCAACTTACTTTTTGCTTTGCCAGGGACTCTGGTGTTCAAAATGGGAGACAAGAATGGACAACACAATATATACCGGAGTGGCAGGGTGTCATCTCTAAACAACAAAAAAATAAACTCACTTTTTGAAAAATACACAGCTCAAAACCTGCAACACTGCCCCCAAAGAAAAAAGAAGAAAGTTTTAAACCAGTGTGCATTAGGGAAGATCTAAGTCAGCACTCTCCATCTCTGATGCAGATTCCTATTTTTATTGTATTTGTTCCCCAGAAGAAACACCTACTGTCACCGCATTCCTTTTTCCCACCAGCTTATCAGCACATGCCCTTGACCACAGTACAAAAGCAGCATTTACCAGCACTCTGCAGGTGAAAGATTATTCTTCTGTATAAATTATACATCTTAGGATCTCAGCATTTCTTTCCCACTGAAAACCTATTCAAGCATTCCCACATCTGTAGGCTAAGTGGTTTGCTCCAGCCAGGGGGGCCAACAAATGCTGATATTTCAAGAAACCTAATCTCTTAATGATTGGGATCAGAGGAAGGGGATGGCCATGAAAGAGACAGCTTGAAACGGGCCTAATCTCCAGTGTGGCTGAACCAACAGAGCTGCAGCACTGCCACCAACGTCACTTCCCCTGACTGCGATCTGCTACCCAAGGGTGGTCAAGCAGGGCAATTGAATTGCACAGGGAAATCTCTCACTCTGATACTTCTGTCCTAGGAAAGGACAGTGGGCAGCCCCTCTCCCCAGCTAGCACAATGCAGCACAGCTGGATGCCAGCAGAGCCAAGCAGCCACCATCTCCATCAGATAACAGCAACACAAACCTGCCAACAAGACAATATTCCTGCTCTCCTGCTCTGTCCTGCTTTGCTCATGGCAAAAATTCTGCTTCTTGGTTTCCAGGCTATTGGTTTCCACAGGTCTGCTCTCTCACTAGTTCATCTCAGCCTGAAGACATCCTGGTGGCAGACCACTGCTCTGCCTTTCCCAGCTGATAGGCACATGGGTAGGCTGTCACCTTTTAGTGATGTTGAATGTCTTCCAATTCACTCCTCAGGCCAGCCAAATACAATGTATATCAGCGCTAGGGCACACTGTGGAGGCTCAGCTTTCACGATTTTCAGCTATTTCTGAGTCCACTCAAGGCAGCAATACACAATGGTGCATCCCCCAGAGTGGCCTTCAGCTTCCCTGCAGCAATAAGCCACTGTCCTCTTTGCTTCCTTACAAAATACAGCTCTTTCCACTTCAGCTCAACATCTCCCCACAAGAATGCCTACATGAACCCCCCCC
>VXAA01006869.1:0-18607 GCA_013399115.1 Anseranas semipalmata | reverse complement strand
CCCCCCCCAAAAAAAAAAAAGAATCTCAGTTGTAAACACCTTTAAACAAGTTTAAACTCTCAAGTTTAATTTTCAGTTAACAAACTGAGTCACCATATGTACTCAATGTCTGAAAATGATGGTATGCAATCTGCAGTAGGGCCTTCCTACACCGATCCCTGCCACAGGGAAGAACCTCCCCACCCCACACCCACTCCACCCCCNACCCACTCCACCCCCCACCCCCGACTATACTCAGATCAGTAACATAATCACAATTAGTCACTCCTAAGTGTGCAGAGAAGAGTGAGAAGAGCCAACACAGAGTGTTGGGCTTGGGAGAGGGCCATCTTCCCTGGGACAAGGCACATCTGCGTGATGGGATGTCTTCCAAGTTAAGGGCTGATGTGTTTTGCCGGCGGAGGCAACAGAAGCCAGGAGGATTACAGTCATTTTCAAGGGGCCTGGGAAGGTGGGGAGGGAGGTCAGGCACCCAAGGCACATCTGCACAACTAGCCAGGCACCAAAAAAAAAGGATCCCTCCCCTCTGCAGAACAGCAGTGTTGTGCAGTCAGCCACGAATTTACTGTGTGGGAGTTGCTGCAGCTCTCTCAGGGAGATTTTTTGCCTACGCTGGGTTTTCTGTCTGGTGTGTCTTTTATTAACTCCTAGAGCATGTCTATAAGAGGAGGCACTTGGGGGCTGGGGAAGTGACAAAGCAAGGGGACTTAGCAGTATTTCATAAGTTAAATTGACTTTTTCCAAAGTACTCATCACCATAGACTATTTATCAATGTGTAGAAAACTATGAGAAAAAAAATAGATAAGACTATCAATCCCCATTAAACTTGATCCAACAGGTTAAAGGATGAGCCGTCAGTTTTCAAATACTCCAAGACAAAAAGACTTTTGTTACTAAATTTTCTGACACCAGAGCCCATTCTGGATGGCAGAATACTTGAGCCTATAGCTAGAGCAAAGACTACAAAAGAAAGAACAATGTAGAAGTCACTGAACATAAAACCAACATGATAAAATTAGTTCCACGTTCCTATTTGTAATCCAGCCCAAATATCCTACAGCTGACAAAATGAACCAAAGTCTAGCTGTAACCCTAGAAAAACATACCTAATTGTACAACTGAGACATGTCAGGCCAAAAACTTTGAAATATTAAGTTTCTGGACACCCCAATAATTTAGTTCTCTCTTAAATATCTGTGATGCAAATAGATGATTATCTTTCAAAAACTTTACATAAACTTAACTGAAAGTACAAACCCAAAGACAGCATGGAAGAGAACAAACCTAAACCATTAGCTTCAGTGACAGAAATCACAAGAAACAAGTTCCTTGACTTTAAAAGTCTCTTAAAAAAACTTGCATAGTTTCACCTAACACTTCTTGCACATTGACTCTCCAGTACCCACAATATTTTCAGTGGTAGTCACAACCTGCTGCCAGTACCGAAGTGTGTGTTACTTGTTCCCATTTGGATGAGCAATGTTAGCTTTAAAGATAAGACTCTATTTTAATTTCTGAATCTGAAGTTCACTGTGCCTGTAGCAGGCAATTCTGTTTTAGTCATTTTCCATGTGTCCAGAGACCTAAGAAAATTCAGAATCCAAGGTTTTCCCTGAAAAGCAAGCCCCAATTTTTTCAGACATTTGTGCTTGACATGGTTATGAAGTTCATGGCTAACTTCATAACTGGTCAGACGGATGCCCCATTTGGCAAGATTCCTACCAAAAGGACAGCAAGTTAGACCAAAGTTTGGTGGCTGAGATTTAAAGAAAAAAGCCCCTCCTGTTCTGGAAACATAAACGGGCAACACAGCAGCTTTCTTTGAAGTTGTGGTATCAGACTGCTTTTCATGACAGATCAATGCCACTTTGAGATAGATGTTTCACTCTGTGGTGCAGCAGATAGGTTTCAATTAATTTTAGAGGTGGAAGTGGTTGTGATGGGACTTCCATACTTATTGACCAAGTCTTAAATTCTGCAGCCATACTTGTTCAATGTATGAAGTACTGATAGTGCAGTGATACAGCTGAGAATAAGTTCATATAAATGCACTGACCATTCATCTGGATAATATGGAATTTACTATTGCTTAGAATGAACTGCAAATAGGTCAGTCTGCCCATGCCTTTGTTTTTTTTTTTTTATAATATTGTATATTATATTCTGCCACTCTTTTGTCTCCAGTACTTTGAGACTTTTTTTTTTTAAAACTTTTTATCCTTGTTTTTTTTAATTACTAGTTAACATAGCCATGTAAAGATAATAACATACTGATATCCCTCTTACCCACATCAGACTGCTCAAGTTTTTGTAAAGAATTAACTGCCAGGAAACCACAAAAGTCAGACACAAAGAGTAGGAATTTATAATAAAACAAGAGTTTGTTCCTTTAGGCCAAATAAGCCCGCTCTTCGCCATCTGATATATCACCTGCAAACAGTCAAAGAACCCCTGAAACAAACTGCCTTACCATTCAACATAAAGTTCTTTTTTCTTTGGGTAACTTACTGCTCTATCTGACAGAGCAGGCAGGAAATGATCCAGCCTGATCATGTAGTTCAAAACTACTTTCAACACTGTCAAGAATTTAAAGTCACTGAGCCATCAGCAGCAATTCAGTATTAACAGAAACAGTGCTGTCCAGGGACAATTATTTTTATTAAATTTACATAAGAAATTCTGCTAATTTGGAGTTTGTATAACCTAAGTGCAAAATATTATATTTTAATAGCCATCTTTCAAACAAAACAGAGAGCTAAAAATTAAAATTGCTTCTGCTTTGTTGTAAATCTTCCTGCTAGGAATACGGTCCCAAGGAAGCACCATTAACTTTAACAGTTTTTCCTCATGCGTCATCCTTGGGAAAGAAATTTAGAGACCAGCTAAAACAAAGGGGAAACAAACAAACAAACAAACAAAAAAAAGCAATCAGAAGTTGACGTGGAGTTGTGCAAGAAGAGATGGCAAAGGAAATGAAAATAAGACTTAAAGGAATTAAGAAAACCATATGTATAATACTATTCACAAATAAGAAGCAAATCTTCTCAACTGGTATGGAAAGCTGGGCTTATGCCATGGGCACCACAGTTCTACCCAGCATCTGGAAGTGCTGCTGAAGGAGTGATGGAGCAGCACTCAGGAGCTCCTGGAAGGGACAATCTTGCAGGTGATCAAAGTAAGTTTACAACAGGGAATGAAGAAAGTTTCTGCAGTCCTCTATAGGAACAGAGAATTATGACATTATGACATTGCACCGGAGGTTCAGAGCTGGGGAATTCACTTAAAACACATGTTAAAGGACAGAGGAGCACACGGGGAACTTCTACCAGATTTGCTTGCAGTTCTGTTCTCATCCTCTGTGTTCTGCTGCCCTGCAGCTTTCAGAATCAGACACTTGCATTAGTCAATAGGAAGATATGCCTATTCAACAGTAGAAACAAAGATGATTCATGAATTCATGCTAATTGGTATTTTCCCATGGAAAAGAAGAGATCAGAAGAAGCCAATTCCAGAAATCAAATGTTTCTTAAAATGTTTTATAGAAACACTCACACTGGCCATCCTCTGAAAAAAACCTAGACTGGCTGTGTGCAAGCCAACAGGCAGATACATGGCTTCTTTCCTTGAAACACATCTTATGAGTCAAGTAGCAAAAAAACATAAAGTGCTGTTTATCAACATCACCACCATCAGTAGTCTTTACATAAATTAATAAATAGACATGTTAACATCGTTAGTTTAGAGAAAAGCACTTGACAATTTACTTCTACACTTTCCATCCCAAGTATAAATCCCCTCCCCTAAGACAACCAGGTTCTGCTCCAAACTACTGTAGCCTTCAGCTTGAGAAGAGCCAGTCAAAAATCTTATCTAAAAATTGAGGTTTTTTAATAGTTTTCTGTTCAGAACAGTTTCTGAGAAATTCAACATTTCAGCCTGAACTAAGCCCTGGCTGGGGCACGAAGAGTGCTCCAAAGGCTGCAGCTCTCAGCACGGTGCTCACCAGCTGTGCTGCTCTGTTCCTGAATTACAAGCCCTATGGCACCAGGGTCATGGCAAACAGTGAGAAACAGATCTGTTCTTTCAGCAAGGACTACTGCTACATTCAACTCAAACAGCTAATTCACTGATCAGGCCAAAATAACTGCATGTTATAATTACGGAGGAGCATAATGCATGTATATGATGGAAAGAAAGTTCAATTTTAAGACCTAACATTGGTAGCCCTTTGAGTGCCCCTCTCACTGGTAAGATTCAAGAAGCACTTCTGAGGATTTTCACCACCATTTCTCAAACAGCTGTACCACTTGAGCTACTCACAGTCTTAGAGTTTTAAAGTAATAGCTGAAGCATATTTTTCTACTATTTTCTTCTCATTAAAAATGAAATGTCCAAGCCATATTCACTTAATACCACAGAGAAAAGAGAAACAAAGAAGAAAAGGGAAGAAAGGTCACTGTCAGGCCAAGATCAAGTCTGGAAAATTTCAGCTTGAGACATGAGCATTTCAGGAAGTTATAACCAACTGGAATAATAAAAGAATAATTGAAACACTGTAGGAATTTTAACTATAGCTCTTGCTATGCTAACCAAGTATTATTTAATGTATTTCAGCGGCATGCAGAAATGCTTCTTGGCTGAGACAAATAGTTTGTGCTCTCAAGATCACTCCCAGCCTGCCTGAAGAGGCAGAAGAAAAGGATACATGGTGTTGATCACCACCACAGCGGATGGGGAACAGCACAGCTCCTTTGCTTTCAGTGGCACCAGTGAGTCACAAGAAAACCAGGAAAAGCGAGCACAAACAAAATCCCCCAACTTGCAATAGCTCATCTAGTTTACTACAACATTGCTTCCTCTCCATCACAGAACCACCATTTTGGCCGGCCTCTCCCCAAGCCAGCTAATCAAAATCTGGTTTGTTCTGATGCCTCCTGTGAGGACATACAGAACCAAAGAGAAATATTTCTCCAATTTGAAAGAAGTTGTTGTTCAAATCACAGGTTCACTGTTTTTGTTCCCACCCACCCAACACAACCCCTTCAACTCTTTGCCCCAACTCCTTTGCAGGAAGGCCATGAATCAAATGAAGGCTAATCAAAGTTTTCCCCATCTCACCCCAGAAGGGATTTTGTAATTGTCAACATATTAAATCCACCTTTTTTTCCTTTACTGCTCCAGAGGAACACAGCATGTAGAAAGGCATCTTGTAATTGGTGAATTCCTGTTGAAATAACTGCTAGAATGATTATTTTTCCAAAAAGTATTCTATTAAAAAAAAAAAATCAGACATCCTATGAAAATTTTGCATGCCAGCCCAGGCATTTAAATGACTAGGGCTCCTGCAGAATTTAAAAAAAAAAAAAAAAAACACTTTTGAAGTTGACTCTACTTGACTCCACTTAGCAAGTATTTGCAAAGGGCAGGAATGCCTAAATACACTGAGTTGCTCCAGAGGCATTGCCACTAGCATCTTCCTTTAAGTTCCTTCCACACACTGTGATACTGTGAGCATTTCAGTCTGAAACTAGGTCATAAACTTCTCTATTGGAAAGCGTTTATAGCTGTTTGGACTGGATTATTCTGTTCAAGAGGTTATAATAATAAAGGAAGCTTGCAAGTGTACTTTTTCCAAACTCTTGGTATGCCATTGCCAGTTTGAGAAATTGGCTCATTACTTATCCTTGTTTGGCTCCTCTGTTCTCTATTTCTTGCTTGCTTTGACCTCTTTTTGGACAAATATAAAACTTACTGTTTCACCTAATTAACATGAGGGAGAATAGAAAAGTTTCTCATTTATTTCGGTTCCAGAATCAGTTTTACAAAAACACTGTCAGAGTTTCAACAGGCATTCAGATATCAGAGTCCTGCCAAAGTTTACAATCCAGTTATATCCTGCTACAGAAAAATAAATAAAAAAATAAATAAATGAAATGAAATGTTTTTTCATATTTATACAAATTGCTGGCAAGAAACAATCCATCTCCATATATTCACATGCATCCAGATGATCTGTGGATAAACCTTATTCTCTTTAGTCTAATCAAATTGGCCAACTCATTTTCTCCACTTCCAAACATTCACAATAGTTTTCTCAGACACTCCTTTCTGCACAGGCAAGGATAGTAGAGAATTTACTATTTTTCTTACCTCGCTGCCTTTTCTGAAGACTTAAAACAGTGAGAAAACACTTCAGCCACAGTTCCAGTCTTGCAAGGTTTGTCATTTGAGGTTCCTTCTCTTTGCTCTCCATTAAACAGCTGGTCTTGTACCACAGGCAAATTCAGTGTCCAACAGCTTCCCAGATGGGATTCAAAGGCAAACTTCTGCCCATTTGCTGGGGATTTGAGGAATAAGGTGCCCAGTAGTTTTCTCTAAGTGAGAAAGCTGGCTTAGCAGTCTTTTATGTGCTGAACCATCACGTTTCCATGAGCCATCAGAACAAAGGAAGTTTAGTTATCCTCAACTGAAAAAACATATCCTCAATTGAAAAAACATTGAATGCTGCACCCAACTTGATTTGTATCTCATAAGGATTCAGCTGGAGGCCCTGGACAGTAAGGTGACCCTTTGTAAGAGCTACATCATTTTCTGCCCCAAATATAGGCACAAAAGGAAAAATGAGGGCAGATAGGATGAAAATACATGTACAATGTTAAGTTGGCTCTGTAATCAGGATCGGATAGCAAGTCCAAGATCTCCAATGTTTGGAAGAAAACCAAAAATGGAGAGCAAAAATAAACCCAACTTTTACCCAGCTGCATTAATTCTGTCTCCAAAATATTCTCTGCCAACAAGAAGAATCAGTATAACTAAATTATTCTCCTTAAACTAACTCTAAAGTTTTAGCTAACAGTTGTTTTTTGGTTCTGTCTGCTTTTCTAGACTGTTAAAAGCCTTTAATCTTAAAACTCTAGTACTCTGTATTCTGTACCTAATACATTCACAGTATCAAATTTTACTTTCTCCAAAGAGGCTCACCTTCAGCAGAGCCAC
The DNA here is from genome assembly GCA_013399115.1 of Anseranas semipalmata. NCBI lineage: Eukaryota > Metazoa > Chordata > Aves > Anseriformes > Anseranatidae > Anseranas > Anseranas semipalmata. Next base: position 11,610 of record VXAA01006869.1, on the reverse strand, counting down.
AGCCTTTTCACGTTTGACAATTCTACTGCAAGAATTAATATTATATATATTGCACATCACACTTTTGTGACATACTATCTAACGAAGTCAGCTAACTTAATGTAATGTTCACAGATCCTTCCATAGCCTTGATGCAGTAGTTGCAATACGTGTAGTCAAGCCCTCAATACAATGATTTTGCAGCAAAGGCACTATTGAGTAATTCCTTTTTTCCTTTTAACCCATCTAAATTTCTGTGAAGTTGAAAGCAGTGTTTTAAATAAAAATAAAGTAAAATAAAATAAAGTAAAATAAAGTAAAATAAAATAAAGTAAAATAAAGTAAAATAAAATAAAGTAAAATAAAATAAAGTAAAATAAAATAAAGTAAAATAAAATAAAGTAAAATAAAGTAAAATAAAGTAAAATAAAGTAAAATAAAGTAAAGTAAAGTAAAATAAAGTAAAGTAAAGTAAAATAAAGTAAAGTAAAGTAAAGTAAAGTAAAGTAAAGTAAAATAAAGTAAAGTAAAATAAAGTAAAGTAAAATAAAGTAAAGTAAAATAAAGTAAAGTAAAATAAGAAAAAAAAGAATGTTCAATTCTGATTAATGGTCCTGTGTTTTAATGTGTTGCTGGGAGGCTCAAACCATAGAATACATGTCCCCATGATATTTGAACTTCAATAGCTTCTTCCACACAATCTTGAATTCTGTCAGGAACAAAAAATTGCCAGGATGACTGCCTCACAGCTCAGAAGACTCGAGCACCTTCTTTGCTTTCTGGAACTCAAAGAGGAGCAGAACATAATGGCCACACGACCTCCAAATTATTCACCTCCATGCCAACAGAATGTATTAATTAAAAGCACAGAAAATGAGCTCAAAGAGAAAAGCAAGACAGGTCTGAACAGCTGCTTCAAACCTACTTATTTATTTTGAAGGCACCAGCAATCAGAGACACAGAAGCTACTCAGTTTCATTTCACTTCAGGGGATTTTATTTAGCCTAGCTATTGAAGAAGATATCTTTTTTAACGCTTAGTATCCATCCTCCTTTCCCATCATCGCACTAGAGCAAAAAGGGTGTTGTGCAACTCCTGATTCTCCTGGCACATCGTCCTAGTTCACAGATTAAGTGACATTAGCCAGTAGGAGGTCCAAAGCAAACAGCAGGGAGTGCTTCCTCCCTCACTCCATGGCATTCGGTTGGGGAATTCTCAACAGCACGAAGTTGCAGAGCCCAAAACTTCACCCAGGTTCAAAACACAGCCCCAGAAATTCACAGGTGGGGAAAAGTACATCCAAGGCTACTCAACACAGAGACCACCACTGACTCAGAGGTCCATCATCTGCAGATCACAAGAGGTTGAGATAGGAAGCAACCACATGCTGGGCTTGCTCCACTCTCCTCCCCAGGCATCAGTTACCTGTTACTCTATGGAACAGCTATGCCTTCCTAAAGCTCTAGACTTAACCTGGACCCTTGATCTAACCAATACTGACATTTTGAAGCATTTGCAGTTTAATGGTTTTATGACCCGCAAGTTGCAGAACAAAGTACACTCCAAGGTCATCCCTTTGTATATTTTGTATCCTTGTCTTAAGACATCTTTAACTGTGTGTCTATATTACATACACATCTGGCTCCCACCTGAGCGCAGTGCAGTCTTTGCCATGTTTATCTTCACAATACTCTTACAAAGGAAGAAAAAAGAGGACCATTGGAGATAAAGGCCATGCATGTACTAAGACACCACTTACATATATGCCCAAGTCTTTTACTTTAGCTGAAATGTATGTTGGCAGTAACCTTCAACTCTGAGCACCACCTGCCCAGCAGCTCTACATTACCAGCACAACAAGGCCCACATTTGCACAGAAAGGTCAGTGTACCCCTGGGCATATGTGTTGTCCTAGAGTACTTTTCTGTGCATCATGCTACTACTCTCTTCATCAGAAATGCAAGCACACAGGTGTTCAGGTTACCTCGCACTGACGTGGGGACTACGGAATTTGCCATGGTTTCCCAGGAAGCTTGTGACAGAGCAAGAATTGAATCAAAACCAGCCTTACTTTGCTTGCCTTTGGGTAGGCTTTAAAGAGTTTGGGTTAACTTCCAAGGGTATCAACAATTTGGCAACTATATCCTGGATTAGCACAACCTCAAAGAACAGGTTACAAAACCACTCAAGAAATTCTGAAATTACTCATATATTCAGGCCTACAGTTGTAACTGCTAACATGAAATGAAATTCAAAAGTAATGACTGAAATACTTTTATACAGTGACACGGGTAAAGACTATAATAGCAACCAGTTCATTTGTTCCCACAATTCTAACCAATTATGGAGGATAATTACATATTACTGATAATCTTACAGTTTATCAACATTGGATAACTCTTGTACATGACAAGACTGAGGAAGAGAGTTTGCAGCTTTGTGCTAAGAAACAGCATTGGCACACATTATCTTTTTACTGTATTTACATAACTTCCTTGTGAGTTTTAATGGAAATAGATCTTTTGCAGATTTATTTAGAAAAATTAGTTTTATGAAATCTCTATTTAAAAAGCTGGAACACAGGCAGAAGCAGCTGAAACCTGCATCAGATTAGTCGTGACCACTACAGATCTATGTGCAAAACCTGAGTGAACAGAACTGGATCACAAGGAGCAGAAGAACAGAATTTGCTGGACAGCCAGCATCCCCCCAGTGGAACAGGCTGGAATGTACTACAAATACACAAAAAAGTGTTTTGTTTTCCTCTTCATGGAGATATTTTTAGCAAAGTATGAGCAGACTAACTGGTAAAAAGTTTAGTAAGGGGTCAACCTCAAAATTTTTTTAGCAGAGCAAGTGTGGTTTAAGAGAAGTAAAGCCTTCTGGAATAGATGTTCCAAGCTGGTATAACTTAAAGTAGATGGAACTAATTCCTGCAGGAGCAGGTGAGTTGATGGAAGAATTAGAAGTGACAGACTGTACTTTATAATAATATTTCGATCATTAAAACCCAATTTAACATGTAACGTCATCTGTTGTCAGAGTTACCAAACCTAGGAGAAAAACCAAAAACGTTCACAATGATTTACACAGAGACATGTGTAAACATTCATTTAGACAAGCGATTATTTACATTTTATATTCAGTGAATTTTGATGCTGTAATATTGAAGACTGCTACTATTTAAACTTAACCAAAACGATGTGAGGAAAGTTAATGAACAACCATACAAACAGCATATATCTGATTTCTTACCTGAAGTGTGTTCATCAATCATCACTGCTGTGCCAGGAAAATGCTTCAGCAACCACATAACAAGAAAGATTTGGCAAATTCCTAAATGTTTAAAAAGAAATATAGGCATGTTACATGATACAGAAGTCACCAATTCCATAGCAAGTAGTATAGTAATACTTCAGAGTTCAACCTCATGCTGCACTTGTAAGGATTTTTTTGTTCAAATGATTATTTTTCTAATCTAACTTTTTATTTAGAACAAACAAAATTGTGGTGCATTCATCTGAGGCAGAACTAAAACCACATGAAATACAATTACTAACAAAACTAATTATAGCTGGAAAATCAACATGATTGTAAAGATGGCTATATCAAAAGAGAAGCAGTTATCCCTAGCTGGTTTAATGATTTAGCAACTGTGCTGTATCCACATATTCACTTGTTGATATTAATTCACACTGTATACAGAGCGGTTTTTCAGTTCTCACATGAAAAGAAATAGAGTTTCCAAATTATGATTATATTGTACAGAAAGAATGACTTACACTAAATGTGAAATATGTCTTTTCTTAAAATTTTCACTTTATTTTTAATTTCAGTTGGAAAGCTCTATTTTTCTACAACATCTAGGTATAAAAAATACTTTAAAATTTCGGACACAGTTTTCTTCAGAGTTGCAGTGTGACTTTATAGCCACAACACAGGTATGATAAGATAGTATAACTAATCTAAGTTGCAGTATCTCTGCAAAGTGTTCTTTTTCTAAATCAAATACTAAATTGGAAAAAAAAAAAAAAACATGCAATGCTAATGCTGCATGCATCTGCTTGATTAACAGAGAGTCATTATGCAGCAAGCCAGCTAGCAAATTAACCTTTCAAGTTTCCAGATTGCTAGCATATCACCATAAACTCCATCGGCAAAACACGCTTTCTAGGACACAAGAAAAGTAATTTTGGTATGTCTATGGTTCTCATTTTATGAAAAATACAAAATTTTACTGTAAATGACACCTATATCACAGACATCTTTCCTCCATGTACAACTATGTTAATCTAAGGTGCAAAGTGCAATCTCTCAGTAGGCCCTACCCAATTTTAAGCAACCTATAACACATGAAAGAACATTCTGCCACTCCAAAACAGTTACGTCCCTTGATATCTCTGCTGCCTACTCCAGTAAATAAGGCTAGCAAAGCATCACCTGGGATATGGCTACAACAGTATTTCACTATATTTCACTTATTATAAAATGAAGTTTAGAGAATCCACATGCAGATACCTATCTCACTTTCTACAGAAGTTATAATGTTTTTTTCTGATAGTAGTGTACATACATGAATGCTTCCATAAAAATTAGAAGTTCCTCTGACTTATGGCAAGTAAAAACAGATTTGCAATCATTTTTCTAATTCACATCTTTTCACATCACTAATTCTACATAGAAATCTTAACAGTCTACAGAACCTCACCACCTACTGCACAGTAGACTTAGAGTGCTCCTCTGTGTTAAGAGCAGCATGGTCAGAAAAATGTTACAGTGAAAAAAATGGCATGGTCAGGTGATATTCTTATTTCATTACTGACTCCTCATATTTGCTCTGCTTAAAAAAAAATAAATAATCATTAACTCTCAGATCAAATTAGCCTTTAAAAAATAGTCGAGTAAAAGTCACTCCACTCACAGTAGCAGCAAAAGCCCGTCTTGGCTAATGCTTACATTCCTTTACTTCTACATAATCTGCTCTGCCTCCAGTTAGAGAGCCCAGACATAATGGAGAGCAAGGACAGGACAATGAGTGGTTGTAGCTTACAGAGAACAATGTGGTCTGTTGAGGCCTTCATGACTGATGAGATGTGAAATAAAAGGACCCAGCTTGTCTTTCCAACTGCAGACTGACTTAACAGGATTTTTTAGCTACAGAAAATAGAACAGGTTGTAATTGCTAGTGTAAGTTAGTTTTATCCAGAATGCAACTTATAAGCTTGGTGTGCATTCATAAGTGGCATTTCCAAGAAAAAAAAATCCTAAATTGCAATCCCCAGTCCACATTTAAATCCTGTTAGCATGAACTAATCAATGTGACAATAAAATTCCTAATATACATCACAAAGAAGAACTGACAGTTTTACCTTTACCTGAAGAGGTTTGGGTCTAAAATTTTCACCTTGCAACATAATAAGTTTTTGGAAATCTAGTCAGACTAAAATGAAACCAACACACTCAGGAATAACACATAGATTGTTTCCACAAAATGTGTTTCTAAGACTACTGTCTCTTCCAACATAGTCTCTGCACTTTCCACAAAGTGACCTCTTTCACTAAGGACACTACAGAATGTAGGAAAAAACAGAGGACCGTACTAAAGCACAGGCTGCCTTCCTGAATGTACAACCAGAAAAAATCACACCACCCAATGTTCCATCTTTTTATGGAACAGGCCTATTTTATCTTAGTTTCTACCTTTAGAAGATCATTGCCACTTGTGACTAATTAAAACCACATTGGTTATTAAACAAAAGACCATCAGAAACATTTGACTCTGAGTGCTGGAGCAAGGGTATAACAGAAAAACAAAAGGTCATATGGATTCCTGCGCAGATTGTGGCTCCTCAGCCATCTCTATGGACCATTGGTGGTCCCTGCAGTTTCAGAATGTGGTCCACAACATAATCATGAGGAGGACAAATTGAAACCACATTCTTGTGCATGCAAGGAAGAAAACAACAGGAGAGAAATAAAAGGAGTGGGTGAACATTTGAAGTTTAGCATGATTCTCATTTGGTCACAAATGAAAACCATTGTTGAAACACAGCACAATATTGTCCATAGACATTTCTTTTCTCTGAAAAAAGTATTAGGCTTTGATGAAACAAAGATTGAAGAATACTTTTACAAGTTATATTTCTTTGCAAATATATAGTAGACACAAATAGGTCTCAAAGGAGCAAAGTCCTTCAAGTAAAAATAAGGAACAGAAAAGCACACTACAGAATCCAAAATGCTTCCTAGTTCTCCGTGCTGTGTGCTCAACCAGCACCTCTGATCCTTTTCATGGAGGATCCTGTTCATGCACCAACCTTCATTCTTGGCTTCAGCACCAGGGGCTCCTGGCAGGCAGCCTGGACAGGCGCTGCAGCATTTTCTAACCAGGGGTCCAACAGGGTTACCAACCCAACAACCAGCAGTCACTTCAGCAGCCCAGATGGAGCAAGTGACAAAGCTGATAGTGAGCTTTAACTACTAGAATTAGAGGGCTTCTGTCTGTTTGATTTCTTAAGCCAAACAATGCAGTCATATTAGTCAATTTTAATTACTTGTTTTCCTTCCCATGGAAGTGGATACAAGTATTGCTTTGACTACTCAGATAAGAGTGCTGCCTGAGGCTGGCAGACCCAAAATGCTGGGAAAGACAAGATTGCTATAATCAAACTCCTTCCATTCTCTCCTCACAAGGTCTCTATTTGAGACAGGAGAGCCTTCAAGGATCAGACTGTTGCCCTGAGTAGTGGCTCATCCCTTCACACTGCTCAAGCAGCATGGGTGCATATCCCAGCCATCAACAGCCAACAGAAAATGTGAGTGAGGAAGCTCCCTGGCAGCCCCTCTGCTTCCCCCCATGCCTGGCGAGAGGTACAACTCCTCCAACATGAAGAGACTGCAAGGTCTATGTATGCAGCTGAAGAGTCACTATAGAAGTCCTCCATTTCTGCCAGGAATTGTTAAAACCAGTTCATACTGGCTGCAGAAAATAATACACAGTCTTCTGGAGAGATGAGACATCATCTGGACATTGCTGGATGTCAGGCTCAGTCCAACCACAGTAATCTATGTGATGCCTCTTCTTCCTATGCACCGAGCAAAGTTTTGGGGCAGAAGATTGCCTGATACAATGAAACATATCAGGAAGCTCTCCAATTCCTTCATTATCATAATCTTTACCACTGAAAGAACAAGACTAGGATTTCTTTTTCAAGGAAAAAAGAAATCATTTGTAGGCCAGGGACTAAAGTGCTACCATGAATTAGCTCAATCCCATCCTTTGTTACCATTCCAAAAGTGCAACAAAAGTAGGAAGGCTGGGGGGGCGGGAATAATTTGCTAACAATTTTAATAGTAAAGCTTTATTCTTTTTTCCCTATGGATTCTCATAGTTATTATGGTGAAATTAAGAGTTTTTCCTCCAAGTGAACTCTTGCTAATCCTTTTATTTAGGTTCAGTGCTACACTACGTGACCCTGCAAGAACATTCATCTAGAGTCACAGCTGGAGCTGCAGACTCTCTGGCTTGAAGGAATTAATTTCTTTGCAAAGCAAAGGCAACTGAAAGGCCAAAGGCTTATGTAAAAGAAAATCTGAATTCTACCATCTTATACAAAGAACAAGATGAAAACAAGACATATAATCAGACATCTCATCAAAATAGATGATATAGAAAATATCTGACACAGAGAAATGTAATTTAGAAAAAAATCTAAGGTTCTGTTATACCACAAAACAAACTTCAGTTCTTAAAATATATATATATATCTGAATTTTAATACCAGATTAAATTCAACTCCAAAGAACTGCCATCAAGAGAACAGTCAGACTTAAAGAATGCTCAGCTCCAACCATCCAGCCTGACTTTCTGTTGTCTCAAACCTTTGATAGTTACTTGCTCATTTGGAAGGTTTATCTAAACCCCTTTATAACATTACAGAACGAAAAGGTTGTTCTGGCTTCAATTGTTTGTCAGCTTCTCAGTCCATTTTCTCCCATGTAAGTAAACAATGAGAAGAATGTGAAGGACAGTGGAAAGTCAGATTTGCAGCCATCAGGACAGAAATGTAGAAGGACATTAAAACAATTCACAAGCAGACAGAACTTAAAGCATGAATGACAATCTGCACAGGGAAGCTAAAATCTGGATCTTCCACTTTTGATGGGTTTCAGGAAAAGACTTCCAAAGCAATTTGTAAAGAGTTTAACATTCTGTATATTTAAAAAAAAAAAAAAAATCCTAAAGCAGTGTTCAGATTCAACACTTCTGACAACAATCCTTAGCTAATTATTCACTAGATGCATCACATTGCTGTTTTGCACAGAATGCATTTAGAGACTTGTATTACCTTGATCACTTGTGCATACATTCATCACCTTTTCAATAATATGAAAGCTTGACCCATTAAACTGATCAGGAATTATTTGTACATCCACATTCACAGCAATTTGTTTTGTGCATATTGCACTGAAATGTTTACTTATCTTTTCTTAAAGCTGGGCATCCCTGACACTTGAGACCTCAATATCTTGAATTTTTCAAATCACTGCCTTCCTAATAAGGAATAAAAGGACTTAAAAGCTTCATTTAATGAAAATAATTTAGAAGCAGGTTTTTTTTTGCAAGGAGAATCTAGGCACAGAACAGCCAGAATAATTTTGATTCTTACCCGTACTTTAATTTAAGTGTTCAACTTACATTTCCAAAAAAAGATTTGCAGCACATTCTGTATGAGAAAACATTACAGCCACGCTGGAACTCTTACAAATGTCCATCTGAAACAGCATGAGCAGTTCTTTACTGAAATTGTTAAATCAGTAGAAACAGTGTCAGAAAAAAAAAAAATGGTGATCCATAATCTTTACTGCCAAAACAATGCCAAATAAATCTCAATTAATCTCATTTAGATCTAGCGTGTTCATCCATCTAAAGTGAAAATACATTTAATTAAATTACACCAATGACAGAGCATTCTCCCTTTGCTATTCCACTACCCATTTATTTTATCCTACCAGTCCATTTAGCATAGCTGCCCTTAACACTGTGTTCCCAAAGAGACCCAACTTAAAAGAAGATTCAGGTCAAACTTCACTGATTGAAATTACTCTGCCACACTGGCACAGGGCATCCTTTAAGGAATCCACATGCAGCAAGGAGCAAGCGCTGTTTAGCCTTTGGAGGTTTCCCTGCTGCTATTTAGTTCGATGAGGAGGACAAGATTCCAGCAGGAGAGGCCAAAGGGAACACAGAGCCCCTTCGCTGCAGTGCTGAAGATGCGGCTGGAGCTGCCGAACCTACACAGATCCTTCCTTCTGCTACCCAGTTCAGTTACTTTGAAGTACTACTTGCTGAACAGCTTCTTCCTTACAGACGTATCAATATAAAATCATATTAAACATTTTTATGCATATAGCTATCAGCACCTCAGAAAGAATGGTGCAGTAATAGTGTTTTGATGTTTTTCCTCATTTAGTTTTTCTTAAATAACGCCAATTCCCCAAAAGGAACACACTCCCTAAGCAGGACCCATCAGGTTACACAGGTTAGAGTAGTCTCTGAAGATCAGCTATATCCACAGTGCTCCCAAGTTAATTAGGGTGTGAGCAATGAAACTGGAACTTTATGCAGAAAGAATGACAGATCCCTAGAAGTAGCCTGGTTGACCTAGCCAGAGCCAGAAAATTCAGTCTATGCTTCTTTCCGAAGTACCAAAATTAAAAACAGTCTTCAAATTAAAAGCTGACTTAATTCACTTAGGAAAAAAAAAAAAAGTCACCATGAGCTATGATGGCAACACCTTTTTCCTTTTCTTTTGTACTTATTATTATCATTATCCCAGGTGGCTTTCAGGAAGTCTCTACAAACTAGTTACTATTATGAAGATGGCCTATTTTAATCAGTCCCTTGACAAGAACAGCTAATTATCTAACTTTTCTGTCTGAACTACCAGATGGCTTTAGTTCTATACTTAACTCGATTAGTTTTCAGTAAGTAATGACATTTGCATATCAGAAGATGTCTGTGATGACACAGAACAGAAATAATACCAGTACCAATACCAGTATCTAATGTACACTCATAATACTTATGCACTCTTCCACTAATACCTAAAAATAAAATAGTCACTTAAAATGACAGGCATCTTCCATGTTTTCTTTTCTTGTTGAACTCCCAAAGGCATGCCTGCTTTCCCTTTTGCTGACAGGCTACCACCATCCTCATATTGCCTTCTCCTCCAGAGCTGCAGACCTCCTAGTGCATCTACCCATACGAGAAACCAGGAAACACCCACAGCGTGTGCTGCGGTCCTGCACACTGTGGTGCTGAGTGTCTGAGTACAGCGTCCCAAGGGACCATACAGGTGCTCAAGCCTGTTGGGGCAGTACTGCCAGAATGTCACAGATGGTGCAACTAGCAAGTACAGCTTGTGCGTGCTTGCAGGGACATCTACAGAAAACAGGCAGATTTTGGCCAGTTGCAGAGACTGGAATTTAGACAGGATTTAGCTAGCGGTGTGCCCCAGGGGTTGGTACTGGGTCCAGTCCCATTCAACTTATTCATCAGTGACCTGGATGATGGAACAGAGTGCACCCTCAGCAAGTTTGCAGATGACACAAAACTGGGAGGTGTGGCTGATACACCAGAGGGCTGTGCTGCCATTCAGAGGGACCTGGACAGGCTGGAGGGTTGGGTGGTGAGGAACCTCATGAAGTTCAACAAAGGCAAATGCAGCGTCCTGCACCTAGGGAAGAATAACCCCATGCACCAGTACAGGTTGGGAGCTGACCTGCTAGAAAGCAGCTCTGCAGAGAAGGACCTGGGAGTCCTGGTGGACAGCAGGTTAATCATGAGCCAGCAGTGTGCCCTTGTGACCAAGAAGGCCAATGGTATCCTGGGGTGCATTAGGAGGAGTGTTGCCAGCAGGTCAAGGGAGGTGATCCTCCCCATCTACTCAGCCCTGGTGAGGCCATACCTGGAGTAGTGTGTCCAGTTCTGGGCTCCCCAGTACAAGACATATAACAGCAAGGGACTCTTCCTGATTGCATTCAAGTAGCATCCGCTCCAGTATATGCTAGGAAAATACAACTGTGTCTGACCAAAAAGCCAGTGGAGATCAACTAAAAATGAGTCGAGGCCAAGATCACCCAAGTGAAGGAGTTTTGTGCACAGACGTAGGGCATGTTATGTTTAAGGCAGGCAAAAAACAAGGGATATTAACCAACACAAGCATATCCCTTACAAGGCAGACTCCTCTTATATCCTTCTTACTGTATTTAAAATTCCAGGCTGTTTTTTGGTTTTGGTTTTTTTTTGTTTTGTTTTGTTTTTTACGTATGCATATAGTACCATGCAAAAAAAAAAAAAATCCCAAAAGTACTAGCAGTGCAAATGTTGACATTTTTTTTCCCCATATGGGTTATGATTCCCGTGAATAACTGTAACCATTCAACGATGTTGCAACATTCACTACAAAATAAATAATTATAGAACCTGGACTTGAGAAAAATTCCCATGTCCATGACAGCACAGGAGTCATAACCTCAGTGAGAATGAGGTTGTGGATGTTTTTTGGTTTGTTTTTGTTCGGTTGGTTTTGTGGGTTTGGGTTTTTTATAGAATCATAGAATATC